>OY754329.1:173216262-173816262 GCA_963573305.1 Pyrrhosoma nymphula | reverse complement strand
ACTAACTAACATCCTTATTAAATTACCTTACATTGGTCGTGATTATTTTAAACCTCATCTAATTCCATGTAAATTCCTTTTTCAGGCTTCGTGATATACTTTTCATTACTGTGCAGCTTCTTCTGGTTGAACATCATGTGCATCGACATTTACATCGCATTCAGGTATTCCACTTTTCCTTTCCATAGGAGTTTTATCCATGAATGACAGCCACTAGCACAAAATCAATTTAGTGTTTACGGTGATACTTCAAAACCAAATTGATACGTGGTCGCTAACACACCGGAGTCCGGAATGACAAAAGTTGCGAGTCTTGAATCCCGTCTTGGGCGTGTATATCTTTCATATGCCCGGTTATATAACCCCTTGTTTTTATAATATTTTGTCGGTGTGACAACCTATGTCGATACGTTCTTCCATCGACAACACTAACGTCAAATAACCAGCAGTCTGACTTACTTAACAGAATATAAACTCTCAGAATGAATCACAATTACGTCAACGCCACTTAATCTAACGGTAACAGTCAACTAGACATTGTAAAACTGAGCTTTGGAGTAAATGACTGAGGCCATGTTCTGTTCGATGTAGCATTCGGAGCACCTAAAACCCAGAGTGAGGAAGGTGTACGAGTGCTTAGAATATTATACAGAGGCCAACTTCAGTTCGCTTTTGTTCTCAAAAATACGGATATCAACCTTATTTTTATAATTAAATTGAATTAGTGTTTTAAGCTGGTTCGGGTTTTCTCTTGGCCATTTTATTAACTCGATAAAACGGACTCATAGCCTTGGAAAATTAAATTTTACGTGGAAAATGAAATAAAATTCTTTTCCATTGCAAAGATTGTGGCTTTAATGAGTAAAATAAAATAAATCACCACGAGGAGAATCATACGTATCATTTGGAGGGTAAAACATTTTAAATTTTTACCGCGTAAATATTAAGTTCTCTGCTCATGAGCTCCCAGGTTATCAATGAAACAACATTAATTTAAAACCATTTAATCGAAAAAAGTAATAAATACATTACTATGACATCTAATGAAAACATTTGTGGAAATATTTCTTATTATTTAACAACTTCTTCATCTAATAATGGATATTTTAAAAACTAATATTGCAGTGAAATTTAAATAATTCATTGAAATAACAAACATTTTCTCATGCATGTTTTAATTTCATAATTCGTAATTCCTGTGAGAATCAATAGCTTCTAAAATATCAATTCACTCAATAATTGTAAGCAATAAAGAAACTTAACCCGTGCCTTCTTGTCTTCTGATGCAGCACCTTCATGCCTCCAAGACTTCACAGCACTGAAATAAAGAAATTCCTGTCTTACGTCGCGTATGCATGGGGACTCCCATTACTCATCATAATAGTGACAGCCGTCATGGAGTTTCACCCCAGCATATCGAAATCTTACTTGAGGCCGGAATTCAGGACAACGTGCTGGTTTTATTGTAAGTGTCGCCGAAATATAATTACGAATTATTGGTTCACGGCATTTTCTTGATTGTACATACAAAGTGTTTCGACAGATGAACAGGTAAAATAACTTTGTGAGCTCCACAAGTATTTTTATTGATACAGCCAGATTTCGCCAGTGACGGCACCTTCAGGTATACGCCAACGCGTATTAAATTAGCCAACGAGAACATATATCCCATTCCATTCTCCCGTACTAGATATACCACCCCGTTTTGCCCACCGCCTAACCCAGGATGACTTACTCTTCCTCTCCTTCTCCTCCCTTCCTTCCCCAGATGCCGAACATCTTTTCCCTTCCCCCCCAATACCACTCAGATATTTCTGTATCTTTTTTTACCACTTGCTCCTATCGCTATGACTGTACACCTGAAGATGTATTAACTGGCGAAACATGGTTGTACCAATAAAAATATTTTCGGAGCTTGCAAAGTTATTTCACCAGTTCATTATGCAGTGGTTCCACCTAGTAAAGCCGGAAAGTATTGAGTTTCGACGGATGATTCAATTCTACCTCAGAAGCGATTCATATATATTTACAGGAATCTCACACATAGTCATTCTCCTTAATGTTTTTTTAATTTCAATATTAATTTACAATTTACAGAAACTTTTCTTAATGATTCTCAAACAGAGATATAACATAAATACAATATAAGTCCTCCTGAGCCCCTGGCTCGTCAGGAGGTGCTTGTGAATACAAAAAATATCACAGAGCATTGGTGGAGATATCATAAATTGTACACTTTACACTTGTACATGCATTATGAAGAAAGACAATCCATTTAATCATTGATTTTCAAACAATAAATTCTTACAGTCTCTTTTCAGTTTTGAGATAGTACTTATATTTGGTATTTTAATATTTACATAATTAAGAAGTTTAGGTATAATTACACTTAACATTCTACCACCATAGTTTGTGTATGACTTTGGAATATCATATAATTCCTTGTATCTTAATTACATTGTATCTTTTAAGTCTTTTTTTATCCTATATTTATTACTGTAATAATTTTCAGTAATGAGTACATATTCAAATAGCTTATCTACGGGCAGTACACATATGTCTTTATAGACCTTATTCACATAAGATAATCCCACATCACTTCCTAAATTTTATTTACATCTGAAAATTGTTTTTATTATTCGATTTTGGGTGCTAATCAAAATTGTTTTATGTATATTAGCGGTGCTACCCCACACTGTCAGACCATATCTTATTATCGATTCAAACGGAGCATAATAAACCTGTATTTGGATGTCAGTGGTAATATATTTTGTTATATGATACATTTGGTAAGATATTTTACTTAGTTTTGTATTGATTTTTAATATATGTTCACCAAATTTGAAATTGCAATCAATGATGACACCCAAATAATTCATTTATTCATTCATTATTCATAATAATATTCAAGAAAAGGGATATAATTTTCGGTGTTTTTTTTAAATTCGTCATTCATTATCTGGAAAAACTACAGCACCTGTAGGGCAGACACTGATTAAGAGTTACGAATTAGGACACTCCGGCGAGGAATGGCTCAATGTGCTTCGATCTCAAACCTAAGAGATTTGCCAAAAATGATGAAGGAAAATGGGTGTAGTTGTGAGGATACTAGAATTGGGTGAACAATGGAGGCGTTCAAGTAGAGTAGACTGATGGATGATATTTAACAAGAATTTGAATAAAAGACTGGCGAAAAGAATGTAACACTGAGTTTTACGGAGTATAAACGTGGACACTTTAGTAAAGAGGATTGGGTAAAAAGGCTTCAGACGCTTGAGACGTGAGTATGTGGGAGAATGGAAATAGAGCGATGGAAAGACGAAAGGAAAACGAGCGATGAATTGTTCAGAATGGCGGAAGAGGGAAGGAGACAATTTAGAGGAGGAGATTAGGAGGAGGAGGCAGAGTATTAGGGGGTAGTAATAATGAGGAGGAGAGGATGCTGAGACAGCCGAGCAGACAAGTGACGGAATTATAGATGGAACGAAGAGTAGAAGAGAGGGCATGGAAAGAGCTAAAGAAAGTAACCGTTTGAGGAGACAAGGGACCTGCAGCTGTTGAAGATAGGTGGAGACAACCCCGATTTCTATCTTAACCAGTAATGACCTCTAATAGTTATAAAATGCCAACAAATATCCATAGGGAGGAAGAATAGGGGGTGGGGAATACAGCCATCTTGAAAAGGTTATTGGGGATCGTGGGTGTTTGGAGCGCGGTGTTTATTTAACGAGAGATGGAGGGAGTATAGCCTAAAGGTAAGAGGAGGATTGGTCGCGCCCAGAGAGCTGTCGAGCTTTGTTTTGGAAACGGTCTAGTTACGCCGAAAACGTTGTTCAAACAATTCCTTCGGCGTAGGTAATCTCTGAGAAAACCACGGAAAAAAATAGATTCCAGTTAGTGTTAACAGATTCGTCAATTCTCTTAGTATCCCAGGGGCAGATGCGAATGGAGAAATCTACTACATAATTTAAAAAAACAAGTTTTCCGTAATAAGCTCGAAAACATAGATTAAAGTCAGTCGGTTCCACTTCTCTACGATGCTTTGTTTCATTACTATTCACGTCGAAAGATGAGGATTTTGAATAGTGCCTAAATGTACATTGGCGACATCACCCCGTGACTTTTATTTAGCCAATTAACCTCGTGAAGTCAGCTGCCGCATCATGCCGATTCCTATGCCGGGAGAGAGTAGGTTTACGTACAGTTAGAAACCTAGAGGAAACATGAATTTGGAGAGTATTCACCCTTTAGCCGTACAATATTAGCCTTTGATATTGTATGGCAAGACAATAGCAAAGCCCTGATGTGCTTTATTAAGTAAAAATACGGCAGCACGCAATCTAAGATTTTCCATCATCGTATCGCCGAGAATTTCAGACCCAAAAAGTGTTTTCAAACAGTAAATCAGTAATATGTCGTATCAGTGACTTACCCATTGGCACTGTTACTTATTTAATGTCTTCAGAATAAAATATGCAAAAGTAAGTAGCAATACTTTTTTTAGAATAAAACGTTAAAATATGAAAAGTCCTTTCCGTCCACCAGGAAGATGTATTTACTTCATACATTTACATTCCCTGTATTTACTTTTTTAAATGATCGATGTATATAAGTATTTTTCACACATCTGACTGAATTCAGCCATTAGTTTACCCAATTCCCTTATGTAGGGTAAATTAAACTATATATTCCCTCATGATTTCGCTAGTATGAGTCGTCATTATCATGCCAATAGTTTATATAGCATAGGGCAACTTCATTGCAGTACCAATTGTCTACAGTAGTCTACAGGATATCGGCTTAATTGGAATAAATGAACAGTTACGTGACATGGAAATGCTAATATTTTAACGCATTGACGCACAATCAGGCAATTCGTTTTCGTAACCTATACCTCAGTCTGCCTTTTGAAATTTTCCCTTTCTGTCCAGTGAAATGTGGAATTCTATCGACCATATCTGAGAATGGATCAATGAATGTCAATAAAAAAAGGATTGCCCCCTTAGTTTACGTAGCAATTGCATAGGAATACCGATGAGGAATCGGAATGAACTTTATGAAATCGGAAATATGAATGACACCTTGAATTGTGGTTGTCACAACATGTTCCCGTTACTTTGCTTGGTGCTGCGAAGTCACTCTGCCACTAACGACGAAGATGTTATCATGTTCACTCCTTCTCACGTGAAGATATGCTACACCCAGAAGTCCGTAGTTAATCTTGCCATCCCTAATTTTTTCCCAGCTCTCATTAGGAAAATAACAAGCAGTATAATGTATGGATTAAATAATTTGGGATGGTTTTCCACGACATTGGTTGTCTTCAAATGACGACAGTTTCGTCCTCATCCCAGAGGACATCGTCAGGTCCATGAGATTGGAATCACTTTGACCTGAAGGTGTCCTCTGCAGGACGAGGACAAAACTGTCGTCATTTGAAGACAACCAACGCAGTGGAAAACCGGAAACCATCCCAAATTATTTCATCATGAAACACCGCGGAAGCATACGTCAGAATTTAATGTGTGGATTGTAACACCTTACATAACATTTTAGATCCTCTATTCTACGAGGTATTCTACCTTGCTTGATCGTTCAGAAGAAATTAATTAACTTTCCACGATCAGCTTATGGTAAATTACATAGATGTGCTTATTAAGATCCTTCGTCGCATTTTAATTTTACTTGAGGTTGAGAGAGAATTGGGGAAAAGTGTATTAGCAGCGCCACATCTTTAAACCGGATGCGACAGGTGACGTCACATCCGTGGAAGGCCCACCTTGGCGCGGAAGTGGTCGTCAACAAAAGCATCATTTACTTTGATCCAGAATATTTGTTGCTCGGTCGCGGCGGGGTAACATCCTCGCTAGGTAACCCGAAGGTCGCGGGTTCGAGTCCCGCTAGGGGAGGATTTTTCACCTTCCAGGGCATGGTTGTGTGTGCTGTGTTATATATACGAGCTAATCGTAGCTTAGAATTATGGGTCATTATTCAGGGTGGCTACTGATATCCGATTTTTTAATCCCCTAACTTTTCTCTGATGGATCTACCAATTTCCCTGACCGATTGCCAAAAGGTCGCCTACTATTGAAATATTTTATTTCTGCTGAATTAAATTTTCTTCTAAACTTAGAAAATGTAAAAAGCTGAAATCAATACATTAAAATCTTATTAGTCATCGTCTCGTAGTTTTAGAACTGCAAGCATGTATTTACTACGAGCTAGTGTGCTCCAGCTATCTCTCGACCTGAGTCTCGAAAGTAAAAAAAAAAACGCGAGGTAAAGTTTTCCGAACAACATAGCCTCGGATTCCTAGTGATGAGCGTAATGCATTGTGACCATGAATTTTAACACTGCTAGGTAAATGTCGCAATAAGGATATGCAAAAGGGATACTATGTACGTCTGATTCACAACTAAATAACTAAGATTCACAACTGAATGTACCACGTATTTATGGGGCTTATTGCATACACGTCAGTGACGAACATTAGTTTTAGTTGGTGAAACAAAGGGCGGGAAAGACTGGCCGATAAACGCAGTGGTAGAAAAATAACGAGAATTGTCTATCCATCTGAAGACGCCTCCTGTAACCCGGGAGAAACTGTCGCCATGTTAATTGACACACGCAGCTGCTTCGGAAAACCTAGCTCCAGCATTACCTATCCCAGTTTCTCCCAGACTGTTACGAGAATTCCCTGGCTTTTCCAGAAATTCAAAACTCCCTGACAATTCCAGGTTTTCCCCGACGATCGCCACCCAGTCATTATTATTAAATGCATAACTGATGTTCAAATGCTTAGGTGGGGAATTTGACATATAATGGATGTTTACATCGTAAAATGTTATGAATCTGGGACTTATTAGACTTCTCCATTGAACCTCAATCTGTTTGCAAGGAAATGTGACGTTGGATTCAAGGTGGGTAAAAGGGGAAGGAGTATAAGGAGTTAAGAGGAGAAGGAAGGAAGGATAAAGTTGAATAAAATGGCTACCAGGGGCCGGGGGGGGGGGAGGAATGCCAGCTGTTGACCGATGGTCCAAAATTAAAATATGGACATTCAGAAATATTGAAGACGAGGAGAATATCTAGAGGAATATAGAGAGCTTCGAATACAGAGGGGGGAACAGAAGGTATTGCGACAATGATGAGGAAACTATGGAAATCGAAAGAGGTGATGACTTCCTAAAGCTGCCCTATTAACCCTTTGGTAGGAATACAATCAATAACTAACAAGCATCCTGTCAAATTCAATGCGCAATGTAACCCTACTTGTCAACGCCAATTTCCATGTCACCTGAGTAGTTTGCATGCATTCCACGGACCGTAATTGAATAATTTTTCCCTCATTACAGCTCGGAGTAGCAGAATGGCGTACTTCATCGCTCCCGTTGGAGTAATTTGTGCCTGCAACTTAATTTTGTTCATTCTGACTGCATTCAACATTTTCAAGGTAAACAGAGAAACCTCCATCTTACAAAGAGGATCATCATCGAGAAGTAAAGAAGACAAAAACAGGTATTTTTATTGAGGGCCACAAACACATGAACTAATAATCATTTTATTCTTCAAGACTATCGTTTTTACTAAATACAATTGTTCTCATTTTATTGCAGGATGAAGCTGTACATCAAACTATCAATTGTCATGGGCGTAAGCTGGGTTTTGGAAATAATTTCTTACATCATCGGAGGTTCAAAGTGCATCTGGCTCTTTACGGACACCATCAACACTTTGCAAGGTTTCTTCATATTCCTCATATTTGTCTGCAAGAGGAATGTGAAGGAACTCATGAAGAAGAGGTTTCGGAAGTGGTTGGCCAAATTCAGGGCCACTCTGTCGCATGGGAACGAATCTTGCGCAGATCTGGACGTGAACGCCGAGCAGTCTACGTCCAAGAGCGGTGAGACGGCGTCTTCCAGTCTGCCATCCGTGGAGTTGACGGTCAAGACGGAGAGGGTCCAACCGAAATAATTTGCAGCAAGAAGTGACGACGCGGTGGGAGCCGCTTCATTTTTCTTGCGTGACTAAAAATGAGTTCTCTGGGCAGTGCGGAATCACAGTCCTTTCTGCTCTGAGCCCCGAGCAGTTCAGGGAACCTAGTCGGAGAGAAAAGTGTGATTTGAGACGTCTCGAGAACGTGCAGGAATGGGACTCGTGTGCATTGGCGTGGACGGAGAAAAAAGGGCATGACTATTACGTATAAGTATTATAGTTTTCTTGAGAGAGAGAGAGCGCTCAGGTTATGGGGTGGCCGACGCCTGAACCTGTAACTGATGACGTGGCTCGCCATATAGTACTGTACTCCTCGTAAGGACGTACAGCATGACGCAATGATTTGTTTTTCGACATTAACATTTTTAAGAGCCCCTCAACTTCAATGAATGTGCATAAATTTGACAAAGGTTTACGCCTTCACACCAGATACACAATGGGAGCATCTCTTTATATCCTTACTGTTTGCTTAACACAGGGAATGTGATCCACAGTGCACTGTTGGTTAAAAAATACGCAAATAAGTTGTTTTATCTCACTGGAGGAAGTTTTTTTTAATTCTGTCGCTGTTAATGCTGCGCCAAAAAGCAGAGCAACACCCTTTTGTCAGAAAATTACTTGAAATCCATATTTTAAAATACTAAAACCGCTATATTATCTAAAACGTGGCATATTATTTGCTTTTAAACAAGATGTCGTATCCACTCATCTGTTAAATATAGTAGGATGACAAAAAGCTTGCTTTGTAGTCGCTAACGCAACCAAAAACAGTCATGCGTGCAACACGCCTATATGCTAGCCGGAAAACTAAGCTAAAAGGAACGGGGGGAAACCAACATGATGAGATTGTGGTCACATGTTTGTGAGTTTACGCCCTCTCCATTTACGCCAATGGTCTCGAGGACAGTGTATTTGTGCAAATGGGACATCTCGGTGCATCTGTGCTGATCCAGTGCTTTTCCCCGACGGGAGTGAAGACCCCCAGAGGAGCCGGTAAGGGAAAACCCCCCCCACTACATCGAACCGTGGTCAGGTGAGGCCGAGTGCCAGGACATAGCTGCTGACGGATGTGGCTACTTCCCGGACGCATGTACCTCTTGGGGCTTTAAAACCTTTTTCCACCGAGTATATATAGTGCAGAGTGCAAGAGACGATGTGCCATTAATTGAAGGATGTGGGTAGGACTCAGTAATACTGAAGAGCGTTATGTAATCGCGGATATTTGATCCTGAGAGTCAAGTAGGTACAAAAGAATCCGTATTGTCGGTGAAATATCGGCATTACGGCTTCGTTCATAACAGATTGGTATAAGCTGAAATGGTCCAAATTACACGGTCAGTCGACTTTTACACTTCAGAATCTGTGAATAATGTTGCTTCTCGACGGTAACAGTTTGCGTTGGCTTCAGCAGACAACAATAGATCTGGAGATGACGTCAGGCTTAATCGTAAATCCGATGATGAATTCCTCTGATGTTGCCGAGACGAAAGATTTCGCCTCGATTCCAAATCGTCGTCCTAAAAAAAAAGGTATTCGTCAAAACATTTGAGCCAAGACTCTCGGTGTTGGACACCAGCCACCGATTACTTGTTCCGATGCTCAATTACTTGCTTATCTGCTGTATGCAATTACAAGGGTGTGGAGCTATTTTAAGCTAGACATTGTAATGTACTTAAATTCACATTTAAATCGAGCTTTGAAGGTAATACCATTTCATAATAAATTTAAAGGCTCGCCAAACTGAACAAGTGCAATTATTCCTCCGAAGAAAGATTGAACACGAAACGATTCCCGATGTGAATTCATATGTGCCAACAAGAGGATATAATCCCAAGTTTAAAGGATATTTGCAACTCAACATTTTTATTACGAAGGGGGGATCCCGACAACGATGAAGAAAGATAATTAATCTGGATATCAATCGCCACGAGCACTTGCCTTGTGTTTTTATTGCTTGAATTATAGCTTGGAGGAAAATACTCTTAAATTTTCATTAATCACTTTCCGCATTTAGCATCGCATGGTTAGGTCCTTACGTATCGTGAGTTCCGTAATTTTTTCCAATTTTGGCTCACAATGATTTAGTTCCCCCATTTGATGTTAGTCAAGGAGTTTCTATTTCCACGTAATCAAAGGATATTGTACATTCCCTTGCTTTTTCATCATACATAGTCATCCGCAACTTCTTAGATTTTCCAACATTCCCACGTATGCAAACGTATATTTATTTATCATTGATTCAAACCAAATACTGTAAAAGGGTGCACATCACGGGAATCATTCACATCAGGAATCTATACGATTTCCCTTTTTTCATTAAATTCCGAAGCAGAATCGGACAATACCTACACCTTAATGATTCTAAAAGGGTTGTTATTTTTCCATTGTAACGTAAAATGTATGTTTGTATAATTGTGTACAATACTGAGAAAACAATGAGCATTTTACGATGGAGAAACATTATAATATGTTTTATTTCTTGGCCATTTATTTCAAAGTTGGCTATTTATTGTTTTTTTTAATTTCCCGTTAACATAATGTACCTGAACTCATTTTAATTTACCATGCAAAATCAACAGTGATCACCCTAAACTGATATACCGTAATGGTTAATAATATCTCGTCAACAAAAACCAAGAATAGTGCTGCGAAAGAGTTTTCTCAAGCCTTAGAAGGGAATTTTGCATTAGGCCTTAATTCCTTCCAATTGCCATTTATTATAAAGTTTATTATTTTTATTTTTTTAGACAGGATGGTTAAAATTTTGAACGACATTTGTTGTACAATATATCTTAGCAAAGCAAACGGCTCCCAATTGGTTTCCCAAATATACTCTCAAGAGGTTGATGCTTAAAAGAAAGGTCGGTTGGTGCAGGTTGGTGAACACGTCTACCGTTGATGTGAGTACGTCCTCACCCTCATGATGTCCCTTATTTTCTGACTTTTTAATTCTGTGTGTGAAAGTGCATAAGGGACAAAAAAGATGACTGTGTTTGGGTTCGGCTCCGGTCGCGACTGCACGGCATTGGCCCGCGTCCAAACGTATTCGGACTTCAAAAAAAACAACATGAAAAATAAATACCAATTTTAAGTTGATGTGGTTAAGTGGTTATAAAGGAAGTTATGAAGTGGTTAAGTGGTTAGGATTTTTTTTATAACGGCTAAGTTAAATTAACGCATAAGATATCATACGAGGTTTGATAAAAAAGTACACGTAATTTATTTTTCTCAAAAAAATATTTATTCGAGAATATTAATTTTTTTCCCATCACAGCAGTCTCGAACTGATATTATACCTTTGTGCCAGCGCTTTTTCCAATCTTCAAAGTACTTCTGGAACGCAATTTTCGGTATGGCCTTCATCTCCTCCAGCGATTCTGTCATTATCTCCCCAATTATGACAAAACGTCGTCCTTTCATGGTTTTTTTTAATCTTAAGGAACGGGAAGAAATCGCAGATGGCCATGTCCTGAGAATACAGTAGATGATGGATCAAAATGGCGTTGTTTTTCGCCAAAAATTCACAAAAAAAAACAGTAAAGTCTGAGCTGTTATCAAAATTCAGCAATTTCGAAATTTAACAAGAGGTCGAAATTTAGCAATTGGTCGAAATTTAACCATTTCGGGATAAATTTTGCTTCCAATCGTCTCATGCTCAAAATATCCGGCATAATTGCTTCAAACGAGCCAAATCATTTGCCCACATCATCATCAGCCTCTCTGATATAAGTGATCCGGCGATTGTTCTTTATCATTTTTTCGTCACTTTTTCGACTTTTTCATCGGTTGTTGATGTGCTAGGGCGACATGAGCGCTCGCAATCTTCTATGTCTTCACGGCCCTTTTGGAAACGTTTGTACCACGTGAATAAGCTAGTTTAATGCGTAGGCGACCGTCAAAAAGAGCATTTAACATTTCCAATGTGGTGCTGCACATGATTCCGTTCTTATAGAAAAATATATTGCAATTTCTTCGTTCCATTTTATTCCATGAGTAAAAATATGCCGAGCAAACCAAAACAACTGTAACCTTTTTATATAGTCAAGAAAAAAGTAAACAATCAACATGGCAACCAATGTCAGCCTCAGCATACGTCAGGCTCAAGTGTATGAACACAACGAAAAATTGTGACGATTTGACTTGTAAAACCTGCGAAATTAAAATATCTCGTGTATTTCTTAATCAAAACTCGTAGTGCTAATTGTCTACGTAATTAAAAAACTTTATATGAGGCATTTTCAACA
Organism: Pyrrhosoma nymphula; assembly: GCA_963573305.1. Taxonomy (NCBI): domain Eukaryota; kingdom Metazoa; phylum Arthropoda; class Insecta; order Odonata; family Coenagrionidae; genus Pyrrhosoma; species Pyrrhosoma nymphula. The sequence continues at coordinate 173,804,023 of OY754329.1, read as the reverse complement.
ATCTGCTTTGCTCATATGATAACCTGCGGATTTCGTAATTTGAACAAAAAAATGAATTTTCAAATCTGTGTTTGCACGAGTTAACGACAGTTTACGAAGCTGAAATTTTTCCCCCGTGAAATTGGTTTCATATCGAACAAAATAATAGAGAATGCTTTGAGCGTAAGTTGAAATTAGTTTTTTCGGCCAAATAAGGGGTGGGTCATTCCACGCCACTTCAGACAGGAGTTGACCCTTGACCTCTCAGATTTTGATGAAAATTGGTGAAATTGTTTGCCTCACCAAATAAAAAATATTATTTAAAGCGTTTTGCGAAAATCGAAAAAACAGATAATAACGGACATTTTACAAAATGGGTGTTTTCGATGTCACGAAATATTCGTTATCATATATCACGGGGAAGAAACTAGGTTAAAAAGCACTTGATGGCTCATTTCCAATTAAAATTCTTTGAAAAATCTTAAACTGGCGTAAAATAAGCGATAAATGATAATTTGTTTATATAATTCAATGTTAAACGATTTAAAGTTTAAACTTTTGAAATTCTTCACATTTAATTTTTCTCATTTTTGCAACTATGGTACCTTGTAATATTATGAATGTTATATAAAAATTTTGAGAGGGTGTTTTTCCATTTAAGAGAGAAAAACATTTTTTAATTTTCCCCTGCAACGACCATTTGATGTAAACTTACGAAGATAACTCCACATATGCCTAGTTTTTATCACTTATCTATCAAATTCATACTTCCCCGAGACAGAACAATGGCAGATGAACTTAGATTTAAAAAATATATGGCTAAAATTTGACACCAGAGAAGTGACCAAATAAGACGGACACACCCCCGCGAACTAATAAAGATACGAAGGAAATGCCTCCTTCACAAGAAGTGACTACAGCGAAAACTGCGCGAGACACTACGAGAACTTCCGCAAGCATACAATTAACTTTCGTCCCTTTCCCTTTTTCAATTCATTTTCCCAATTCCCTTTCTCTTAAGGAGGTTCCGCCGCCGCGACTGTGTGAGTCAAAACAAATACTAAATTCCACATTTTTTATATTTTGTCCAAAAAATCCTCCTTTCACTGATGAAAGGCGTTACCTATAGAAACCCAAAAGTAAGGTACAAAACATAAAGAGATTATTCCACGAATGTATTTTAAATGAGCACTTCTTTCCAGCCATAGGAGCCGACTGCAGCGCCATTTCCTATGAATTACCGCATTTTGACTTCAATTACAGCAGTAATTCCCTCATAACTAAATAAATAAGGTGGTAAGATGCCTATATTACATTTTATTCAATTTCTCTGGATTATTTCCTTATAAATAGTTTTACGCAAAAATGACATTAATATTTTATGGAAAATACTATTTTTCCCCGTGTTTCTCTCATACTCCCATTGAACACCCATTTGTAATTTCAAATTCAATTATAGAATAAAATAGCGTGGAAAGGTATTATTTTGTTGTTCATATCAGATAGGCGACAAGTATTTTTACAAGTAGACAGAAAATTAATAAAATTAAATTCAAGTCATTTTACGGTGGAACCACTTTAAAATTGCCCCCTGCCACACGCTCCTGCAGTGGCCTATATGAGGGTGAGATGACGACGAATAGAATAGAATATATATTAACCGTGCTCTGGGCATCACCCTTGAAGCAAATTCTACAGCAAAATTAAACTAAATTTGGCTCAACAAATTGGTGGAGTACAATATGATCCTTAAGGATACAAAAATATACCTAGATACAAATATAAGGATTCAGGTATATGGCTGCAGATATATGAATGCAGCTATATTGATACCAATATTTGGATACAAATACAAATGGATACAACGAATTACACACCAAATTAAGGGTAAAGGTAATGGGTAAAGGTACAGAAATGCATTCAATAGGGTGTCATTAGGCACGTATATTAACAAACTTAAAATAATTTCGCATTGAGTAGTCATCTACAAGAGTTTATAAATGAATCAATGGAGTTTTATGTTCTCGGACAGATAATTCCAAAATTTGGAGGCAGTGATTAAAATCGACTAGAGATAAATATTAGTTAGGGGAATGGAATAGCGTAGAAAATTTCGGTTTGTACATACGCGATGTCTTCTTGGTAATTTCTACCTTACCTTAAACTTCAGTCAGGTAGTTAGGGATTTCCTCCTTTAAAAATGTTAAAGAGGAGGATCCCTAATAAGTATTTTCTGCGGTCACAAAAATTTAGTGAGCCTAGGCTATCTATATATTGTGACACATGAGAGTTCCTTCTTAGATCAAATACAAATCTTACACAAGAATTTATTTGTCTTTTTAATTTTTGGTTCAGCTCTTGGGGCATGTCATTCAAGACAAGCCTACAATAAATGAATGTAGTAAGGATATTATGGTTAGTAACCCCTATTTAAGGCAAGCAAGGACATTTGGAGGGAATGAAAATTGGGAGTAACTAATAGGTATAATGCCATAAAATTAACACTTTTAGTACTATATAAAATGAAAAAATGGGAACAGTTTAAGGGCAAAGAGGAAAGTACAGCTATCATGGAACTTTTGGCCATCATCTCGTCTCTAAGGACAGGCTGGGATCGAATAATATTTTTAATAATTCGCACAATGACACATTTGCCACCGCTCAAACAAGCGTTTGTTGGGCCCCACGGAGTAACATGCCACTCCAACCTCAGTCTAGCCAATGGGATTCCCTCACGAACTCCCTCCAGTTGCGACGGTCCATTCGTCCTAAGTGGCCCTAGTGCGGATTGCGGGCCGTGATTATCATCGGTTTGCAATCGGAGTTGCAGTACTCACATTTATTGAGTAGCTCATCCAAGCGAGCTATATTGGTTTTTTTTGTTGGTTGCAAGTCTGACCAATACTTTATTTCTTCGGTGGCAATTCATCTACATACTACCCCGCAAGCCGCCTCAATAGGCGTGTGGCGGGGGGTGTTAGGACACCACCCGTTTACAAATAAAAAAGGAAACGCACTAATGAAATTACGCCTAGCATTTATTGAAGTCCCTTATTGTTCGGAGGAAAAACGACTTCCCAAACCTATCCATTCGGCAAAATATCTCTCTTAATTTATCGTTTCTGTCGGACCTGGAAATATAGTGGGGTTCTAATATGATGTTCTCCGTGTCGCTCTTAAAGATATCTATTCTCCATTGCTCAAGCAATCTAAGCCTAGCGCGCAGCCTCCGAGTCTCTAGCGGCTCCCAGCCTAATTCGTTTAACATCTGTGTCACGCTGTCTGTACGCCCGTAGCAGTTTTTGACGAATCGCGCAGCTTTCCTTTGTATTTTATTAAGTTCCCGGATTAAGTTTTTCTACATCGGATCCCATATGCTCGCTGCATATTCAAGGTGTGGCCGGACGAGTGCGAAATAACACCTCTCTTTCACTTTTTCATCCGAAAATCTTCCCACAATACGCTTGACGAATCCTAGCTTCTTCAGAGCTCTGCCACAAATATTTCTTATATGTGTTCCCCACGATAGGTTTTTCAATTCGATGGGTTTCAAGTAATTGGTATCCGCTGACAGTAAAGAGCACACAATACAGAATTTTAATGACTTAGAAAGTGGATTTGCGTGCTTTTTATTCGGTTCCCATGGGCAACCGAGGGGACGGTTGAAAGAGGCCGCGCATGCGCAGACGGGGTCGAAATTACCGTCTCGGTGGTTTGATATTAAATTTTCAATTTTGGCATTAACGCGCCATCGGAACGGGACATAACGCATTTCGTTGAAAATTTTATGGGCTTTCAGATTATTTTCCAGCACTTTGGTCAATTTTCTCACCATTTTTGAGATATTTGTAAAAATTAATTTTCTAAATTTGAACAAATATAATTTTATAAACTAATTTTCTCACCATTTTCGAGATATTTGAAAAAATTAATTTTTTTAATGAAAACAAATATAATTTTATTAACTAATTTTCTCACCATTTTCGAGATATTTGTGAAAATTAATTTTCTAAATTTAAATATAATTTAAAAACTAATTTTCTCACCATTTTCGAGATATTTGTAAAAATCCGTAAAGCTGAACTTGATATTTTGCTCGAGGGGTGGAAATGATTTTGAAAATCCAACCCCCAGATGTGGGTTGTATTTTCTAAACTAAATATAAATAACAATCTTTCTCTTGTATTTAACTGTTAGTGTGCAAAATTACATTTCGACTGGAATAAAACTGATACCTGTGTAGAATACAAGCAAACACAAACATTTTTCTTTATATATGAAGATTTACATTCCTTAGGCTAAATCTTGCGCCCAAACACCTGATTTCAATATAATTTGAATAATTTCAGCAGTTAATTATGTTTCACACCTCTTCATATAAGTTTTTCATCAATTAATGTCAGGAAAATTTCTTAATGACCAGCAATATGATTCTTTTAGCAGCTGTACTGTCATCAAATGTTTGCAGAATGTTTATACAAAATATTAGCTTGGCAGTTTTTCACTTGAATAACCGTGCCTCATGTGGGAATAATGTGGTTATACCCACCAATACCAAATGGCATTCCGGCATTTCATAATTTAATCCATCCTCCAACAGTTAGCCGCAAGTAGCCAGTACGACCAAATTTACGGGCCTTGAGAAATCTGGATTACGTGCTCCAACGTAGAACATGTTTACTGTCTCATAATCAGAAAGTAAAAACATCCTTAAAGTCAGTATAAAAAACATTACTTCTCTCTCAAATATTACTTTATTATTTATTACATTCCATTCCTACAATTTCTAGTTATCAAAAGCAATCAACCAGTAAAGAGCTACAATCCTTCTGGTATAAAGTAAACAATAGTCGGGACATAGCTAAACAATTTTCAATTTAAGAAATTTGAACCCAAGTTGGTACAAATACAAGCAACAAAAGCTAATAAAACGTATTGACCATTTTTTAAAAATGGATTCAACTCAAAAAGAGCATAAAAAACCCCAACAAAACTAAGAAAATGTGGGTTCTGTTTCTTTCCCGGGTTTCTCACAACTCTGCTCAACGGACGACTGTGTTGGTATTTTCACTTCAAACGCATCAACGAAGAGTGCTCTTAAATCTAAAACAAAACTGTTCTAGCCTTTGGAAAACAATTTTAAGTACCTTGAGAATACTAAAACTATTTTCTTTTTTAACATGTTTATATAATGAAGTCGTAAATGGTATTCAATGAACAATCTAGCGTTTATAATATACGATTATTAAATAAATGTAGTAAAGCAGAACATGTGTTCTGGGAAAATATGCTCGTTAGCAGCAGCCATATTTTTCGGGGAAATGCTGAGGAAATAATGGATTTTTTATGAATACACGAATTTGCAGAGCAAAATAATTATGACCTATGCATTGAATTTTCAGAATTTAAGTTTATGTTAATTCACTGCACACACGATCACATACATCTTGCGGCCCCAGATCCATCCAAAAAAAATCTAAATCCTCAATCGAAGTCGAAGACGACGAAGCGATGTCCGTATTTTTTAAACGCAGTTCGGCGTAAACTTCCTCTCCTTCTACTTCCTCCTCCAAATGCGAGTGTTTTTGAAATTGGCTTCTTCATTTTCTAGTAATTTGTCATTCATTTCTCAATCGGTTTATGTGTGTGTGTGTTGTCAATACCTCCATGTGAGCTGCGGCGTCTTGCTGTCGCCGAGGATAAAGGCGTAAGAGGAAGAATTTATTTTCCGGCAGCTCGTGAGACCATCGCCTTTCAGCAGATTCTTTTCCGAAAAATCAGAAGTTCAACTGATTTATAAATTTATTTCACGTGAGGTAGCTTCCACATTCTCTCTCCGTGGAAAATATAAAATTTGCAATCTCGGGAGTGAACTTAACCAATATATATATATTCCTCGCTGAATGTGGAATCTGCTTTGGCGATAATTTCGACGAACTCAAAAACATGAAGTAATATTTCCGTTAGTTCCAAGCTGGATGCTTTTCTTCGAAGATCGAATGCATTAGTCGCGAGATGGTCTTACGTCACAGCCAGTCATCCCTTCTTTCCTTTCCTATTAGCGTGATACTGTCATTAGTGCAGCAATCGGGAGGTTTCATTAGCTGCCATATAATACTTCATGACCGTTTCCATTACCTACAGAAAAACGGAGCAGACTCTGCTAAGTTGGGGCTTGTCACTTCCCATGCAGGCGATATAACCTTTCATTCGTTGAAGAATACCTAGCAAATTATTTTTAAAACCCTAAAGTCTTCCAGCAGTGAAAGTTTTTTCACCTGTACATTAAGTCTCGAAAGTGGATTCTTAACGATTTGCATTAATCGCCATTTGTTTCAGCATTCGTTCTCATAACTAATTATAATTATTGAACCCATAGCATTCGTTTCGGATGCGAAGCGAGTTGCCGTTGATTATCTTTAATTAATGAGTTTTTTTAATGGATCTCAGAACGAACGAACGAACGAAGAAGTTTTCAACGAACTAAGGAGCTAATATTCTTTAAGTACCTAACTAGCAGGGATGAGACGTGTAAACGTGTGCACGCCTGGTTGCGTTTACACGTTTTCTGTTTCTTGCAAAATAATACACGTTAGCATAGTCCGCTTTTGGTCACGAATTGCCGCCACATCACCCTCCCCCGGTCACTTAATATGACTTGAGTCAAATTGCTGCCGACGCCGGGGACACCCAATAACATCCACATCTACAAAATACCCGGCAGGCCAACTCAAGGGTGTGCGGCAGGGGGTGAGTAGTCTCCAACATGCATTACATTATACCCTATTAAAGTTAGTGTAACTACGACTATTGATGCATTAGCATACATCGCTGATGCTTGTCACGAGGTGAAGCCTCACAAGCATGCAAAACACTATAGATAGGCTACCATTCGTCAGCATACCTTGTGAGCGTACTTCTGAAATTTCACAGGAAAATTGTTATTGCTGTGGTTATAAAAAAATAAACTGTGATCAGCAAGTGTATACCTACGGCGCGTAAGTATTAACGACCTGCTAGCATACTACACATCAGTTTAGGAAACGAACATCGTTATGAATCAGTTTGTACGGTACTTCCTGGTATTTGGATCGTAGTCGGTGACTACTGTCACCGCCTACAGTCACATCCTACTCCCTGTAACACAGTTTGACCTTAACAGACTGCCGTTCGGCAAGCAGCGGTGCGGGACTCCAACACTCTAGGCGTACATACCTGTAGGCCCACAGCAGAACGGAATGTGGGGGCAGAGACAAACTATATTATACTAACTCCCGTGTAAATAATCTTTGCTAACTATTGTATTCGTCGGGGCAGGTAAGACGTGTACACGTCTGAATAACAAGCGTGTGCACTTTTACTGCAATACACGCTTTTGCCCATCCATACTAACTAGGCACTTCATGTATAATAGCTCCTTAGTTGGTTGAGCATACTTAAGGCTGCCTGTACTAAGGATCAATTTCCAGGATACAACATATATCCCTCATTAGTGGCTGGATAATGAGACCGAGTTGGCCATAGACGCAAATATAGGGGATATTTCAACTGAATCTTGACCGCGACACTATAGCCACCCCTGAACAGTAGGGTGACGTTTATTATTCAAATTTAAGAAAATTTATGTTATACAACTCTAAAAAATGATCGCTGTGGAGCAAGAATCAAAGTGTCGCATCACTGTATGCCATCGGGAAGCCGTGTTCTACGCGACCTTTACTCCTAAAATCAATTTGCAGCTTTGTTCCACGGACTGACTGCGTTCGCCACGTTCGGAGCAGGATTGACTGCATGAACAGGAGGAAGTGGAAAGGCATAGGAGCCCGTGTGTATGGGCATAGGCGTTCAGGCGTGTGTATGGGCATAGGCAAAGGCATAGGAGTTCAGTGTATGGGCATAGGAGTCCGTGTATCTTCAGCCGTGATCGGATCGTGCAGGGCTCCCCTCATCCGTTCTTCTGGGGTGTATCACTCCGCCGAGGCGTCAGAACGGATGGTTCGTAGGGAAATTCCAGAACTGCAGATATCTGTCACGTTAGATCAGTATAATGGACCAACCCTTTTCCCTTTGCGGCACCCTTCAGACTGAGGTAACAATGTTGGTACGCCCTTATATCTAGTTTTAGTTTTCAAAATGTTTATTAATTAACTAGCTGTGCTCGTCATACGTTGCAATGCTTCTTTTTGTTCTAAGTAGACACACATATACAAAGCAGAAACATTAACATGACCAAAATAAATGAAAGACAATGATTTTTGTGTATTAAATTAAAGTTGAAAAAATGTATTCAAGTGCTTTGGGGTACACAATATTTTTGGTCTTACCAACCTCTGCAAAAACAAATAAATTTTTCGGCAGTCCAACTCGTGAGCATGCAACATAAATAATTGATCATGTGAAAAGCATTGATTTTCCAGATTAAATCCACTCACACCAGAAGCAAATGACCTTGTGCCTTATTTTGGTCATTGAGAAGGCAAGGTGAACGGGGAACTGTAGTCGTTTGACTACAATTATCAAATTAGTCACTGAACCTGGCCTTTAAATTAGTGATGGCTCGGTCGTGATTGATCGAATACCGAGATCAAGTTCTCTTAAAAGATTTATCGATGAACCGGATCTCTCCAATGACCGAGGAGTTCATGACATCAAGTATCGATCACGAGATGTGAGACCGGCCAAACAATAATGAGATAAAATAAAGAGATGACTCTAAGGTGGCAAAATTTACTGAAAGAATTGTAATTAAATCATTAATATCTTCTATAACCTATATTGCGTAAGTACACAAATCAATCATTATCCTTTCACTGAGGATGTAAACTGCCAAACATAAAATTCAATAGCATCCATGTATTCTATCACTTAATTTCAATTCGCATTGATTCCAAATTTTATATAATAGTTGAAACAACGAACTAATTGTAGTTATCAGTCTTATCCGACTCTTTCGAAGATTAATCTCAATGAATTATGCAACACTTTAAACTCCTTGCTTTAAACTCATCTCCTGTCATAACACATTCATTATGAGCGTAAGTCTACCAAATACAAATTACCTTTAAATGTTAAAATATTACTACAGGAACAGACGCAATACATCACAGCACATATAAAATTTGTAATCACTGAATTTCTATAATTGCATTGTCACTTAAACACACGATAAACCTTCGTTTCAATATTCTAGACAAATATTACGTCTCTTATACAAGTGAAACTTAGTGATACCGACTGTAATTGAAAATTGAATTTAAGTGCTACAGTTGGATAATTTACTTTAAATTCTTACAGCCAAATGAAAACGTTTATCGGTTCAAACTACATTCCAAAATACACTTTCGCAGCGTTCTATGCTATTATTTATCATTGGTTTTTATAATGAGTTTTGAATAATTTGTGGTCCCTAAAATATGTCACTCTTCAATAGTTTTGTAATTGTAAGGGGTATTTCTAAAATTCTTCATAATTATGCTTAAAATCAAAGACCAAGAACACTGTGTAAGAAAAAAAACAAACCTTCGAACGTATTGCACAATTGTGCCTTCAATTGTTTTCGAAGAATTACCAGCAACTCCACAAGAACCGGCACTAAACGAGGTAGCTGTACACATTGGTCATGATTACAGTATATACTGGCTTTGCTCATTAGGGAATTCCACCCCCTAGAATCCCCGCGACGCACAGTGGGCTGAAATCGAAAAAAGCTGGCCAAAACCTAAAAACAGGTTTTTTAAAGTCCGGAAGTTAAAACTTTGCGCATCCATTAACCATAGATTCATGCATATGATGTCGCATGCCGTTTTTCATAATTCGTACGTTTTTATAATATACATTGCCTCAAAGTTAAACAAATTTTGCAAAAATCGCCCACCCTTTTTTCCGCCATACTTTTTTTCGAAAATCACCGAATTCAAGCTGATTCTGAACCTTTTGTAGTAAAGATGTCGAATAAAAACTGAACTTATTTGGTAAAACGTTTCTTTTTTATGATATATTACTTATTTTTTGGACAAAGTTGTTATATTTGTCATCGTTACAGGACAAAATTGAGGACCCTGTTTTTCGTCAATTTTTCGCCTTTATGTAGCAAAATAAAAAAATGGACATCGAAGAACACTGAGATACTTACATCACGATAATAACAAAGCTTTTAGATTGTGAATCCGAAGAAATCATCTGCGACCGTTCGCGACGCCGAAAATAAAATCGATTTTCCGATCGTGCGGCCCAGTCCGGACCTACCCGCCGCCCGGCAAAATTTTATGTGATCTCTTTCTGTACTTTTTTGCCTTTTGTTAATATATTATTTTTTGATCTTATGCTTTGCTGGAGTGTTTCATCGTTATCGCTAAAATTTATTTCCAATATTCAATTGTTTCTACAGCCGTGATACATTTACAGGGGTTAACTTCCTTGATTCAATTCTCTAAAATTTATTAAATTTAACAATAGAAGAACTTGCTTCTCCTCTGTTTCCCGAAATGTAAGCATGTGTATGGTCGAATCCTTTAGTGGACAGTAATTTCCCAAAAAATGCCCGGTTAAGACCGGCTCCGCGGTGTCATAAAACGACCATTTTGGCACTGAAGTCCTGAGGGTTAAGGATGGGGGAGGAGGAAAGGCATAGAAATCCCAGATAGTGTCTTTCTGGGAGGTATTTCTGTATGGGTCTGAGGAAAACTACTCACTTTTACAAGGTTTGTACGCTTTGAATGTAAGCCATGGTTCCCGAACGTATCCTAAGAAAACTAACTTAACTTCGATTGCGCGTGCACTTACCTCAACTGAAAATCCCCCCGGTTCTTCATTATAGACTCTTTGAGGACAGTTGCCCACAAGCACAGCTTAAAATACGGTGAGTGCTGAGCATTAAAATCCATACCACTTCAATTACCTTACCGCGGCAAATCCAGCACCCGGCGCGCGGAGACGAACCCCGACGCGCGATCGACAAATCAAATTTATTTCCGGCGTCGCAAACTTTTTACAAAGTTAACTGCATACAAACAAAAGAAGTCTTCAGATAATGTTCTGATGTATGTAACTTCGCGTGACTTTGCCAAAAACCCATTTGAATCTCCTACTTAATGTAAATTTTTGTCTAAAAACAGCGTCCGCCATTTTGTAACGGCAGGGCAAGATTGTATCGAAGCTATTCTTCAAAACTACCGAATTGTAAATAAAATATACCATGTTAACAGATAATACATATTTTTTTATTCCATAAAACTCCTCCATTAACTTAACCATCAACTTAAGTTGGAAGATATTCCGAGAAAACTGAATACGGGCATTTTTCTGGAAATTTGGCCATGTTTGAGCCTCTGTATCTCAGTAACGGGTAAAAACTATGCCAAATGAAGTGCCATTCCAGATGCATAAATCATTTTCTAGTTTTCATGCGATGTTTCAAGTTCATATCTCAAAAAAATACATTTAAGGATTTTGGCCAACTTTTTCCGATTTCCAACCACTGTGCCATGTTTAGTCTGTGCAGTCCATTATGGTTCTTTTCGGGAGATTTTCTAGTATTTTTGGTGAGAAATACATATATGCATTTAGTTCTGAATTGGCAGTGGAAGAGGACAGTTGTACTCTGGTGCTTTTTTTGGAAACACTTGCCTGGTTTGGTTTTGAATACTAATTTGGTATTAGTTAGCTGTGGCCACTTCATCATCATTTTCGGGCAGCCTTTGAGGTGTCTTTTTTAAATCTATTTTATCAGAATTCGATCACCCATTCAGGTATGTTTTAATTTCGTATACCTCGTAATATTCACAGAAGATACAGAGTGGTAATATCTTAAATGATATATCGGCATTAGTTTCCTAATGCTGTCACTAAGAGTGTCACATTTTTTTATTTCTTGTCCCCCTTGTGTGTGAGCGAAAATAGATGCATAGTTTTTTTAAAGGGAGAAGGTAGAGTCTTGTACACGTTTAGTAAAAATAAAATCTCGCCACGAAATATCTCTTCTTCTGTTGCATAAAAAGTATATCTTTGACACAAACCACCGTTGAAAGGCGCTTCAATTATCTATTAGGAAAATTTCACTTAGAAGGTAATAGTGACGCTACTAAGGCCCTTACTGAATTGCTGATGTTCTTTTTCTTGGTGCGTTACCAACTGAAGTGGGAAGTTAGTTCTAGGATAAACGAATCACTCCTGAGACGAAACGAAAAATGGCTCTCCCTACTATATCTTTCTGAACTCAACCCGTGGTTCTACATGTCTTCCACGGTTCACAAAGTTCTCATGCACGGAGCCGCAATTGCAAAGGAGGTAATGCTTCCATTACGACAATTATCAGAAGATGCTATAGAGGCACGAAATAAAATTTAGAGACTGTTTAACTGGGAAAAAATTAGAGATTGGCCACCAAAGAGGATTTACTTTTTATCTTTACCTCGGACCCCTTAATTTCTAACACCTAACTAATAATACCAAAAAAGATCAGGAGTATGCCAAAGGATCTAATAAGATTAAACTATTATATACTTCATTATATTAGAATATTAAATTTTAGGGGTATAACAACATTAAGTGATGCTGAACAGAAATTGATAGATTAAGGAAGTAAAGATTCTTCAGTCGGCTCAGAAAAATACCATTAATATTTCAAGGGATTTGTTCTAATGTTCTCCAACAATTTAGTAACAATTTATTTTACTTTAGAAATCCAAAACCGAAATAAATATTTTTTTAAGTTTGAATAACGAAGGTTTTTCTACTTTCTAGTATTAGGTAATATATAATTCGATTTTTTCTTTCTAACATTACTATATGGCTAAATAAAAATATCCTAATGGTAGGAAAGGGTCCCTTTTCTTATCGGCTATTTCATTTCTCTGTCACTTCATCATTTATCATGTCAGCGAGATACCTCTTGGCTGAAAATGTTTGAAAAGAAATCGCACGAGAAGGGTGGATGAGGAACTGCAGTCTTGTTGTTTTTCACCACGTCCCTGCAGACTTTTTGTTTGTCACTCAGCAGCCGCGCCACGAATCTAACAACTTTCCGTCTCATGTCGAGAACAATATCCTCTGGTATGTGCCACACAAATGCCCCACAGTGTTACAGACGACGAGGATGATCCGCCTGCAATCTTCCATGACCACAACCCGGACAACAGCGATATTTTCAGGCGCAGGCCGTACCGAACGATCATAATCATCAACCGTTATTGGACCATATTTAAAACCTTTACTCCACGTGGTGGTCCGTGATTTAGAGCAGAGTAGGGGATACCCATGGCAACTGCTCCCAGGTTGCAATAGAAAAGATGATGGATTCGAACGAGCAGGAGGGGGGTAACAAATACATTTCCACGGAAATTATCACTTGTGAGTGAATCCTAAAAGTATGATATGTAAGACAACGTGTAAATTGTAGCTCGATATTCTGTTTTCGGTGAAAATAAGCGCGGGATCAAATTTTGAAGGTCACAGCTGCGACCCCACGTAACAGAAACATATCTCTGAGATATCTCCGAGATGTCTCAAATGACTCATTGAATCTCTCATAGACGTTCCGTTACCTCTCAGAGACAGACAGAGTTTTTAATAACTTATTCAAAGTGCTTCAATTTAGAGGTATTGGAGTCGGTTTACAATTCGAGGAATGTATAAGCTATAGTGTAGCAGTATACTGAAAATTGTTTGAAATTCTTATTTCGGACATACTGCCTTCATAATTCTTATGCAGCACGTTAACTATTTCTCTGTCTGGCCATCATGATCTTCACTCCTCACTCAAGGCTAACAGTAAAAAATGTTGTAGGATCCCACACCTCATCTGTAAAAGAGTCCTTGATGATGACTTTTTAATTAAATAGCACATGAAACGATGACTAACAGAAATAAATCTACATTATTATTATTATTATTCATTTTCCTATCACACTTTTCATTGGTAATATGATCATGAAGGAAAATTCTATTCATGCTATTTGCGTTTTTAATTCTTACTTTATTATTTCAGGGCAACGAAGGAATCCCCTCAGACCGGCACCAAATGATTTTAGCTTTAAAGCATCTTCAGCATGTTCTCACCATGATAGAATACAGCGTCAAGAAGGGACCTACCCTATACTTGATGAATGGTTGTATGCAGCTATACGTTAAGACCTTTAATGGAAAGACTTGCACATTGGAAGTCAAGCCGTCAGACACTATTCAAAACGTCAATGCCAGGATTAAGGACAAGGGGGGAATGCCAATAGGCCAAGAACGATTGATTATGGCACGAAAGCAGATACAGAATCTTCGTACCTTTCAAGATTACAGCTTCCAGAAGGAATCCACTCTCCATGTGGTGTTGAGACTCAGTGGCGGCTAATGAAAATTTTAAACTTATTCTAGAGTGTTTTGTTCTATTTATATTGTATAATTAATAGTAAAGAAGTAATAAATTTGGGTGATTTAATTATTTTTTGCATATAAATAAAGTTATCTCAGGGCAGATGTGGTGGAATTGATTCAATAAGAATGAAATAAGTAAGCAGTTTTCCACATTTCTATGTTAATTAAAGGTTTATTGTGACCATATTAATTTCCAGCAAATAATATTAATTTCAAGTATCTATCTCATCAGGAAGTTAGTTTAAAATCGATTGCAAAATTTGTACCGAACAGACAAGAACTCAATCTAATAATAAAAACGTTTTAAAATAGAAAAGAGACATCATGGGCTGGGCGCGCACCTCTCCTCCAAGATTTCGAACCCTTGAGAATTACACTTTTTACGCAAACCACCGTCGTATTTATTTTTTTTTAAGAGTGAAAATTTGCAACTAAATTTTCCCTATCAACTATGGTCATAAGAAAATAGCTTATCTTCATGATGATATTTCTTATGGTGATAGATGAAATTTCTCATACCAAGGGAAGGATAATACTTTGGTTATTTTTTATGAAATATAATCGGAATAACCTTCGTAAGTCTTAGGGTAATCAACGATAAATATTACTGCATTGATTGGGCAGTTGGGGGCAAAAGTGGTGTGAGTCAATCTTGTGCCACATTTTATTTAGGAGCGCTGAAGTATTCCCAAACCTGCTTTCTGTTTTTTTTGCATGAATAATGAGATGCTAGCGTCAGTGTTTTATCGATTAATCCATGAATATAGATAGCTGCAACCGTCGCGGTTTCTGTTTGTTTACGGAAGGGTCGGGCAACAGCCGTTAGAGTCTGATTTGAATCCATATCTATATTCATGTATTACTCACTCACAACCAATGTTTTATCCCGAACGTAGGTTTTTATAGGTGAGAGTAGAGATCACCACGTATTAGACTTTCTTCACTGGACTTTTTTCACTTTTTTTTCTAGAAGGCAAGAACACAGGGTTTCATTTGACATCTGTTTTATTTTAAGCCTCATTTCCCAAAACTTTCAATATTGTCTTTCAACAGTTTTGCTCTCAAAGGCTCACACGTGTAGTGAATACGCACATGTATTTCATTAATCATTTTGGTCCTATTCATTTTGGTCCTATGTTAGGGAAGTTCAAGGTAAAAGATCTACCGTTTGTTCGCTAAGAAACGATAATGGAGATGTGTTAACAAACAGTTCCGATAAAGCCAATTTATTAAATTCCTACTTCAAGAGCGTGTTCACCGAGTCATCTGAGAATTCATCCGTGGCGGTTGATAATCACTGCATACGAAAGATGCCTCCCCTTGATATTAGTGCTCACGGAATAGAAATTTTATTGAAATTGCTCAGTCCAAATAAGTCACCTGGTCCAGACGAAATCCCTTCTCGCGTGTATAAAGAACTAGCGTCAGAAATTGCCCCCTACTTGCAGCTAATATTCACAAAATCCATAAAGCAACACGGAGTACCAAATGACTGGAAAATTGCCAATGTAACGCCCATATTCAAAAGTGGAGACAAGGAACAGCCATGTAATTACAGACCGATATCTTTAACGTCCATTTCATGCAAAATCCTTGAACACATTGTTGTCAGCTCAGTAATGAAACACCTAGACACGCATAACTTGTTAATGAGAACTCAACACGGATTCAGGAAAGGTAGATCATGCGAAACTCAGTTAGCGCTGTTTGCCCACGATATTTTAGTCTCCGGAGAGGACAACATTCCAGTGGACGCGATTTTTCTTGATTTCAAAAAAGCATTTGATAAAGTGCCCCACGGAAAGTTATTAGTAAAACTAAAATCATACGGCCTAGACGATGATGTAATTTCCTGGATCAGAGAACTTTTGAGCGATCGCGTGCAAAGAGTAGTATTAGACGGCGTAGCCTCCAACGAAGTTAGAGTCACATCTGGCGTCCCTCAGGGTAGTGTCATAGGCCCACTCCTCTTCCTACTCTATATCAACGATATTGGTGACATAATAGACAGTAAACTTCGATTATTTGCAGACGACGCTGTAGTATACAGGGAAATCCGTAGCAGTGAAGATAAGGATAAACTAACAAACGACCTTACTGCAATCCAAGCATGGTGCGATGCGTGGCAGCTAGAGTTAAATTTAAAAAAATGCGTAGTAATGAAATTCTGGGGGAAAAATAACTCCCCACAACAGAGCTATTTCATTCAGGATACCCAATTAGAGACGGTAGAATCCGTAAAATATCTCGGAGTTAGGCTCAATAATGATCTATCGTGGAATAAACATATTCGGGAAATAACAGGTCAAGCTAATCGTAAATTGGGATTTGTTAAAAGAATTCTAGGCAAGTGCGACGACAAAGTGAGAGAAATAAGCTACTTCTCCCTCGTTAGACCCCATTTAGAATATGCTTCCAGTGTTTGGGATCCTCATGAAACAGGCTTAAAAACAGAGTTAGAACGTGTACAGAGAAGAGCAGCCAGGTACGTGAAAAGCCGTTACGATAGTCTTGTTAGTGTTACTGACCTCTTAGAACAACTCGGATGGGAATCACTGTCAGACCGTAGATTGAAAACAAGACTAAATCTATTATGTAAATTCAAGAGTAGTTTATTTTCCGACGAAGTTGATCATATTTTACGACCGCCAACGTACTATGGTAGATTAGATCATAAAAATAAAATAAGAGAGATAGACTGTAGAACAGATAGATTCAAAATGTCGTTTTTTCCGCGAGCGATAAGAGACTATAACGGCTGTGTAAGGACTTAGAAATAGATTTGTTGACTGGTAGTGTAGCTTACTAACTTATGTATTTCTTAAAGCATGTTTGCGGAGTTTTATGGTGATTCTAACAGCATGTTTTGCATGTTCTAGCTTCATAGGCAGATTGCCCTCTTAAGTAGCATGTAGAAAATTATGTGTCATCGTACATGTGTGGCGTGCATGTGGGGATTCTCTTGCATGCTGTATGATGGTTTTTAGTTAATGATGGAATTGGTTAGTATCCTTAATATTCATGACCGTGCGGTGTGCATGTGGCGGTCCGCTTGCATGCTGCATTTTGGTGACTTGTCACCCCCTGCCAAACACCCTAGAGGTGGCTCGCAGGGTAATATGTAGATGTAGATGTAAAGATGAAACTATGAGAATGTACGCCACGGGACATATTTTTGTGTCAAGTATTAAGAACGAGTCCCATAAGCATCCTTTTAACATGTGGTCACTTCGTCTTTGAAAGACATTATCTGGATAGCAATACCATTTTATTAAAATGAAGACAATTTTCAACCAGCAAAATTTATTTGATTATGCGAGGAAATTTTCAAATTATACACAACACTTGTAGAAATTGCTAACCCGTCTTTGCATTTACTCTCGATCGTTTACTTATTTCCTCCTGAATTAAAAAATTCACTTGGTACCGAAGAAAAAAACGTTACGTAAGCATTAATTATTTCTGGAACACATACAGGGGTAGGAAAACGATTACGTAAAATCTCATGTTTATATCAATTATCCATTTATCGAAATGAACCAAAATGAAAATGTCCATTCGCTATGAATTCACTCGTGAGTTCAAAATAAAACTACCGTCGAACCCAATAAGGAAAATTACTTTGACTTCTCAATGACTTAGTTTTGTACTAGCGAAAGTTCAGTGAAGCGCGGAATGCTGGAGTTGCTCAAATGTAACGGACGTCTGAAGCCAAGAGCCAACATTCTTAATTTCAAGCCTTCGGACGGGAAGATAATGACAGTGGTTGTCATAACCATGTTCGTAAAGAAAATAAATATGGAATTAAGAAAGCACAATATCATTTAGTGACGTGTGCCAATTGCGTGAAGTTACGCCTGAAACGTTAGATTTTATTCGGAACCAGATGTTGGTACTGCGAGAAAGAGTTCTGAACTAGGTGTGAATTATATTCTTACATTTCGCTGCTAGACGGTCGTACATACAATGAAATCGAATCCATAACCTTTGTACTACATACATTGGCGTCGTAAATTTGAATTCTCGTTAGCCCCTTCACGCTAGAATAATTCAATGGGGAACTCTACTAAGTCCCAGAATCATAATATTTTACGATTAAACCATCGATTTAATGTAATTTTCCCCATATAAGCGATTAAAAATTAACTATGGAGAAAAATTGCAACATTTATTCCGTGTCAAAGAAAAGGATGCTTTTCAATCGACCGCTTTCGCGCCAAAAAAGTGCCTTCCCTCGATGTGACGTCACACGCCGCATCCGGTCTAAAGCTGTAGCGCTGTTTATTCACTTCTCTCCGGGTACTCTCTCATACTCAAGTAAAAATAAAGTGTGACGAAGGATCTTACTAAGCATATCTATTACATTTATCATTAGCTGATTAAGGAAAGTAAATTAAATACTAAGAAACGAACAAGAAACGTTCTTCCGCGTAAAATACAGGAGTTAAATGATAGCAACTATCACAACTGTTATGTATGTTTCTGGAATCCATGCCTCACATTGTTGCTTTTCATTTTCCTTGAGAGGTCGTGCATAAGCTACGTTATCGTTTTTGGTGATACTTTACCCCCTCCCCCCCCCCCTTCGTTGACAACCGTATTATTTTTCCCAACCCCCTCCTCCCCCGACATGTAATGTTGTCTCTACAAATGAAACATTCAATTCAAAAATATTTTCTCAATTTTTGAGTGAGTTTATTTTTAGGGATAGGTTGAAATAAGACAAATAAAGTAGCCGAAATAGACGTAAGTGAACTATCTCATCTCAATTGGAAAAAGTAATATTCATTTTTAAATTCTAAAAATCGATCATGAATCACGGCGCAAGGTGCTGTGCTCATCGAATTTTTTCTCTCCCCTCCCCACAATTCAGACTGCTGCCTTGAGAAGTGTTCTCAAGAGGTCGCTATTTAACCCGTAAGAAGGTAAAAATGTAAGAAATTTGATGGTATTTGACTTGCAGCATTGTAGAGGCAATGGTTCAGTTATATTGAATATAGTAGAAGCTTGGGGTGCATGAAACATCCCGCGCGCCCTTCCTCACGTTAAACTCTGTAGTATTGTCGACGCGATGTTGACGAGTAAGAAACGTAAACAGGCGCATTGTAACAGCTACGTTTCTTTGAGTGAACTCCCCCCCCCCTTTCCCTTCGTTACCCGACGTAGGTTTTTAGGCGACCCCCTCCCCCCCCCCCTAAATTGGTAACGCAGTTTATGCACGACCCCTAAGGTACCTGCGAAAAATTTAGGGATGGTAAGAGCAACTTCCAGACGTAGCATATCATCAAGGAAGAGTGAGTGAACAAGATAGCATCTTCGTTGCTAGAGGCAGAATGAGTCCTAAGCACGTGCATAAGCAACAGGGATACGCTGTAGAAAACACAATTCAAGGTGTCATTCAACTTTCCGATTTCAAATAGTTCATCCCGTTACATATTCCTATGCGTAGGCTAAGGAAGTAATTCGTGTTTATTGACGTTCACTGTTCCATTCACATGTATTGACTATATATTTAATTTATGACTACAAAAGGGCAGACTGAGATTAACGAATGATAATTAACTAAAACCAATGTGAATTAATGGATTAAAATGTTTGCATTTCCATGTTATGTATCGATAATTGACCCATTATCTCGGTTAAGCCGATGTACAGTAAAAATTTGATACTGCATTAAAGTTCGCCTTTACTGTTTGAGTTATTGGGAGGATGAATTAACAATGACGTACTCGTGAGAAATACTTACATTGATTAGCCAAACCTATGGAAACTTGTTTAAATAATGACAAAATTCCCTCAGATACGTGAAAAATACTATTTCACACAGTTCATTAGAAAAAGTAAATACATGGTATGGATATGACACCTGTCGCATCTTTACCTTCGGTGAACGGAAGGGTATTATCATATTTGAACGTGTAATTAAACAAAAGCATTGCAGCTGACTTTTGGATATAAAATTCACAAGACATTAAATTGATAGCAGAGGGAATGGGAAAGTAGCTGACACGATACGTTATGACTTGTTGCTTGAAACCACTCATTACGTCTACCATCGTCAGCAATTATTTTAAAATAGTTTAAGGAACCCTTTTTTTGTAGATTTTCGCTACTCATTGTTTATGGTATTCAGGCTTTTGGTTCTGCGATTAATTATTTAGTATTACGCAACAGTTTCGCCGTGCTATGCTGCCGGCTTCGTCGGGCTTTTAAAAACAATGGTCTTTATTCAAAAAATAAATAAACAATTCCAGCAGTTGATGATTTTGAGAAGTAAAAAACTTAATTTCGAAAAAGTCTCTTCCAGGTAAAAGGGAGTTAATAACCATCCTCTCTATTGATGTTATTTGGTCTTTTTTCTATTTCAATCGCCTCCCTTATGAGCCGCGGAAAGTAACTGCTTTCTTTGTGTAGTACTCTTGCCGTCTCGATGTCAATGGCGTGACCTTCCTCTAACGTAGTGCGTTCAGCCACGGCAGAGTGATACCAGTCTTTCTTCCGGATTGCACGTTCATGGTCCTTTAATCGGCATCCAATTGCTCTCTTGGTTTGTCCCACATATGATCTACCACAACTGCAGAGAAGTTCGTATACACCCTCATACATTGTGGGTGGTAAAGGATCTTTAGTCCCTCGTAGATGATCTCGTACTCTGGAGGTAGTGCTGTATCTTGTGATAATGTTATACTTTTTCATTATTCTACCTAGATGCGATCGGTCGTACCCGCTATGTAAGGCAGCATAACATACCCCAGAGGTTTAGGAGTCTCCTTCTCTGTAGGTTTTTTTGATGTCACTCTTTCGATTAATTTGTTACTAAACCCATTATTGTTTAATGCCTTCTTCAAATGGTGTATTTCTTGTGTGATGGAATCAAGATCAGAAACTTTTCTGGCGCGATCAAACAGGGTCTTGATAACAGAAGCCTTCTGTGTGGATGGTGGTGTGAGCGTGCGTGAAGATATCAATCGGTATATGAGTCTTCTTTCTGTAGACACTAGGTCCAAGTGTACCATCATCTTTTCTTTTGACTAGGACATCCAGGAATGGTAGGTGTCCTTTTTCGATTTCCATCGTGAACTGGATCGAAGGATGCTGACTGTTCAGATGTAATAGGAACTCCTCGAGTATCTTTGTTCCATGCGGCCAAACGACGAATGTATCGTCAACGTATCTAAACCACATTGCTGGGTGATGGTCAAAGGTGTTTAACCCTCCTTTTTCAAATGTTTCCATGCATAGGTTGGCGATAACAGGAGAAAGAGGAGACCCCATAGCTCATATATGTCCCTTTGCTCATATATTTCTCCGTTCCACATGATATATAACATTTTTAAACAGAATTCTGCCAATTTAGGGTAGTCGCTCGGGAGGCCTTTGTTTGTGAGTTCCTTCAACATATTGATCGAGTCCAATTGCGGGCGCTTTAGTGAAAAGTGAGACGACGTCAAAACTCACAAGTATATCAGATGACGTTAATTTAAATTCTTGAATAATTTCGATAAAATGTTCAGAATTTTTTACATGGGAAGAGGTTAAACCAACAAATTCTTGAATGACTTTAGCCAAATGTTTAGCTAGTTTATAATTTGGGGAACCAATGGAACTTACGATGGGTCGTAAAGGGATGCCAGGTTTGTGAATCTTCGGTAACCCGTAGAATCGAGGTGGTTTCGAAGCCGATGGCTTGAGAAATTTCTTTTCATCGTTTGGAATAGAATAACCTTTTATGATATCTATTGTAGCTTTTTCTGCCTTCGCTGTTGGATCTTTCTTAATTTTTTTGGAAGTTGTATCATAAAACAGTTGCGTTATCTTATCATCATATTCTTCTCTTGAAAGAACTACTGTGGTATTCCCTCTATCTGCTGGTAATATTATTATATCCTCATTTTTGCGTAACGAAATTAATGCTTGCCTCTCTTCCTTCGTTGTATTTGATTTCGGAGGCTTCGATCTCTTGAGGACATGCGCTGCTTCCTGTCTGATGTCTTCAGAAATTCTGGCTGGTAGTTTCCTCAAAGTAGATTCAATGCAGCCTATCATTTCTTCCTTGGGTATCACCTTAGGAGTTATGGCAAAATTCATTCCTTTGCTGAGGATAGAGATGGCAGCATCCTCTAAAATGACGTTGGAAAAATTTTAAATCGTTTTGGAATTCTTGGTCCCTTCCGAAGAATGTTGTCTGTCGTGAAATGTATTATATTTATGAATATGATTCACTCTAGCTTTTTCGAACGTCGCAACACTTAAAAAATGTGAAATCCTGTCCATTATGTCCCAGTCATTTGGTTCCATTATGCGGCTTAGATAGAGATGTAGCTCGTAGTGTTCCTCAGAAAACCGATGAATGGAATATCGGGTGTAACGTATCCGTTCCCTCAAACGAGATAAACTACAGCGTCGTAACACTCTCCTGGCCGAAGAGGACTGAATAAGGTGTTTCACTTGCACAAATGATGGCACAGTTTCCGTGTCTCGGCATCGCAGTAGGAACGTTAAAGAAGATAAAAGTTTGTTCTTACGTTTTCTGAGTTTTTCAAGCTTCCTTGTTTTTCTGAAGTTCTCCTACCAATAGAGTCTGATGAACATTTTTTGTAGATATTCGCAGCTCATTGTTTATGGTATTCAGGCTTTTGGTTCTGTGATTAATTATTAAATATTATGAAACAGTTTCGCCGTGCTATGCTGCCGGCTTCGTCGGGCTTTTAAGAACAACAATGGCCTTTTTTCAAAAAGTAAATAAACAATTCCAGCAGTTGATGATTTTGAGAAGTAAAAAACTTAATTTCGTAAAAGTCTCTTCCAGGTAGAAGGGAGTTTATAACTACCCTCTCTATTGATGTTATTTGGTCTTTTTTCTATTTTAATCGCCTCCCTTATGAGCCGCGGAAAGTAACTGCTTTCTTTGCGTTGTACTCTTGCCGTCTCGATGTCAATGGCGTGACCTTCCTCTAACGTAGTGCGTTCAGCCACGGCAGAGTGATACCAGTCTTTCTTCCGTATAGCACGTTCATGTTCCTTTAATCGGCATCCAATTGCTGTCTTGGTTTGCCCCACATATGATCTTCCGCAACTGCAGGAAAGTTCGTACACACTAGGGTGCCTCGTTTTGCCACTTTTTTCTAGGAGCGAATCGTAATACCCGGCAAAAGTTGCGTACCCGGATGGATATTACAGATATGATTTTTTTTTCAAATTGGATAATATCTTCTGCTCGCTACTTTGCCTTAAAGTTTCGAAAATTTCGACGAAAAACGCTAAAATTGTCAATAATTTAAATTTGGTTTGAGCGAGCACACTCTTTTGGTAATGAGATAAAACTTAGAACTGTAATTGACATTTAAGCGCAAATGCGCCAACTATATTGCACTTAATTATCGAGCAGATGACCTTTTATGGTGCTCCCGAAAGCGCGGTTGCGTGGAAGGCAACCCGCAACGCACTACCGCATTTTACGCGCTGCCTGCGAAAAATGACGCGAGGAAGGCATTTTTTTCAGTCAACGACGACGTGGAAATCATGTCTGGAATTGTCAAGGGTAGTCACCAAGATGGGAGGTCCCTTTATTATGTCATACATTGTCTCCTAGGAGGCAGCAAAAGTGGTCAATTCAGTAAAATTGTTTTGGTAGCTATTTCCATTTTCTTTTCCTTCGCCTGGTGGGTCGTAACAGGAACGGAACATTATTTTTAGCTCACAACAATGTTGTATCGATTGTTTACCGACCCCTTTATCATCCACCTGCACACTGCAAGTAGCGTCCTCCCCCATTCTTCTACAGTCAGTTTTGCATAAGGAGACGAGCCGGACGATTGACGTTCTTGATTTACCATTACGTTTATCACTACAAGTCATTTGCAACTCATTTCGCTTCTTCAGTTCACCTGTTTTAGTGGATGTTCTGGTGTCCCTCTACTTAGGTCACAAGTGATCTTTTACTTCTCACCGATCTTTATTTCCATATATTTTACTAAATTTTCGTCTTTTGTGCTCTGGTTTTGCGTTAATTTTCATTCAGTCTGCAGCGTGTCTCTTTCGAAGTTCGTTCTTCGTGGTGCAAACGTTTGTCCGATTTTTAATGAGAACCCCAAGGATTTTGATGAAACTAAACTCCCCACAAATAAGGATGTTCTACTTTGTTATCAAGAAGTTCGGTGGCAAATTGGAATAGCGTCACGGAGTAACAAGGAGCCACCCTTTTCTTCTATTGCCCGACAAGTTTCTATCAAGGTGTGTGTCAATTGGGAAAAAGCGTCTATTCCAGCATTTACACAAAGCAGAGTAATTCAACTTATCTCACGCTGCCATGATGAATACATTAGGATAAAGGAAATCCTAAGCGCTAAAAATGTACTTAAAAAAACGAATGATGTTCAATTGAAGAATTTTACTGATGAGGCAACGAAACTTTTTGACATAGCCTTCTGCAAATGTGCTGACTTTTCCACATGTACCTGTCCCAAGGAAAAGAAAGGTTCCTGTTCTTGAGCATTAGTTCCTCCTGGATCAGAGAGATCCAAGAATTGGCCGTATTGGATCTGTTGACGTATCTGCGACAAATAAATTGCGTAAATGGGCTGAACGTAAGCCTATAAGTAAGAGGCTTAAACTTGAGAATTCCATTACTGAGCCATCTAAATCAACTATTTCCCCATTGTCGTTTTTAAATGACAGTCAAAATTTTGAGGATACTTATGGTGATGAGGAAAATCGTTCCGCTAAGGATGTGGCATTCACCAAACCCAGGGACAGAAATTCCAAGGTCAAATTGAATTAACTGAGACTGTCATAATTTCTCAGAGATATAACGTAAGCGAGAGGGCTGCTTCACACATCACATCCACTGTGCTTCACGCAGCTCTAAAAGCTGGAATTATATCTCCAGAGAAATCTAATGACATACAGTCTGCTTTGGTTGTAGACAAGTGCAAAATTAGGCGTTCAAAACTTAAAGTTTTTCAAAATTTGAAACGCAGTTCTACGGATAATGATCCGATCAAAAGGCTCTACTTTGATGTCCGAATTGATGAAACAAATACACCCACAGGAATCATTAGGGAAGAACATTTATTGCTTGTGGCCGAACCTAATGCTCAATACGTCGGTCATGTCGCGTCATCTTTTGCCTCTGCACATGATACGGCATGATCTACGGCTATTTTCGAGTTCATCATCAGCCAACTCAATGGTGGATTCGATGAGATTGATGTTCTTGGCTGTGACGGGACGAACACCAATACTGGTAGGAAGGGCGGCGTCCTGCGAAAAATAGAAGAAATGACGGGAAACCCTATGCAATGGGCTATTTGCCTTTTGCATATCATCGAGCTGCCGTTCCGAGCTCTCTTCACTCACATTGACGGCGCTTGTTCAAGCCCGTATTCATACACAGGTGCCATTGGTTCAAAACTGCCAGAATGTGAAAAGCTTCCAGTGATGTCATTTCATCCCATTAATTTTGACTCGCCAAACCACAGTGCGGAAGAAATCTCGAACCTTAATAAGGACCTGAAGTACTTACTGAAGATATCCCAAGCCATTGCCTCTGGAACATGTCCGGAAGGGCTAGCCACTATGATGCCTGGAAAACTAAACATAGCCCGTTGGTTGACCACAGCTAACAGAATTCTTAGGTTATATATTTCAACAAAAAACCTACAAAAAATTCATCGCAATAGTGACATTCATATTGACATTCATACAAGTCTATGTTGTGATGCAATACAGGATCAGGACACAATCTTCTATTGCCGTTGGTGCTCGTTGCTTCTTTGAGACCATTCGCATATGTAGATATTTACCTAGGAAATACCAAGCAGTAGTTCATTCGTCCATCCAAACAAATGCGTTCTTCGCACTCCCAGAAAATATTCTTCTTGCGATGATGACTGATCATCGACTTACTATCCGCAAAGAAGCACTATATAAAATTCTTAGTGCTCGAGAAGAAGAAGCAGGCAATTTACGTCACTGTATTATATACAACATTGTTCCCCGGATGAATTTTGAGGCCATGAATTACGAAGAAATGATTCATTGGGAAAGCACTGATGTGTCTGTTACCGTGCCACCAGTTGTGAGGACTATATCAAATGAAGAACTCGTTGATATACCTTCAATTCCTGACAATACTTCGCCAGAATGACCATTCACCGTATATCCGTGCCACACGGTCGCAGTGGAACGGACAGTGAAGTTAGTCACCGAAGCAGCCTCCCGTGTATGCGGTAGTGACGCCAGGGATGGCGTCATCAGATCTACTTCAGTTTCAAGGAAAGTCCTGCCAAAATTTAAATCGAAATCTCAATTTTTTGCAATACTTCCGGAAGGTGACGATTCAAATTAGATAAACTCTACATTACTATGGTTGGTTGGTTGGGTAGGGCAGGCGGAGGAGCCCAAGGTGCAGCCACATCCACGTGGTGGGCTCTGGGTCGCTTGGCAAGTGTCGCTAGCCAGGTGAGCGATGAACTGCACATTTGCTTGATCATAGTAGATTTCACACTTTTCCGGCCGCAGAGGAGGCATCTTTGACCTTCGAATGGTCGAACATAACCGGCATATTGAGTCCCGAATGTTAGTTTCCAGTTCAAGTTCAATTGACAACTTCTTACCCGAAAATAAAGTGACTATAGGCGGCGATGGCATAAAATAGAGTCTTTCCCATCTTGGTGACTACCCTTGACAATTCCAGACATGATTTCCACATTGTTGACTGAAAAAAATGCCTTCCTCGCGTCATTTTTCGCAGGCAGCGCGTAAAATACGGTAGTGCGTTGCGGGTTGCCTTCCACGCAACCGCGCTTTCGGGGGCACCATAAAAGGTCATCTGCTCGATAATTAAGTGCAATATAGTTGGCGCATTTGCGCTTAAATGTCAATTACAGTTCTAAGTTTTATCTCATTACCAAAAAAGTGTGCTCGCTCAAACCAAATTTAAATTATTGACAATTTTAGCGTTTTTCGTCGAAATTTTCGAAACTTTAAGGCAAAGTAGCGAGCAGAAGATATTATCCAATTTGGAAAAAAAATCATATCTGTAATATCCATCCGGGTACGCAACTTTTACCGGGTATTACGATTCGCTCCTAGAAAAAAGTGGCAAAACGAGGCACCCTAGTACACACCCTCATACATTGTGGGTGGTAATGGATCTTTAGTCCCTCGTATATGATCTCGTACTCTGGAGGTAGTGTTGCATCTTGTGATAATGTTATACTTCTTCATTATTCTACCTAGATGCGATCGGTCGTACCCGTAACGTAAGGCAGCATAACATATCCCAGTGGTTTAGGAGACTCCTTAAGGAAAAGAGACTCCTAAGACAAAGAGGAGACTCCATAGCCCCATCCCTTTGCCCATATTTCTCCGTTCCACATGACATATAAATTTTTTAAACAGAATTCTGCCAATTTAGGGTACTCACTCGGGAGGCCTTGGTTTGTGAGTTCCTTCAATATATCGATCGAGTCCAATACAGGCACTTTAGTGAAAAGTGAGATGATGTCAAAACTCACAAGTATATCAGATGATATATCATAAGGGAGTAATAAGAACTCAGACGATGCAATTTTCCACGGATAAAATTTTTAATCGACGCGGGTTTCGATGCACACTGCATCATCATCATTAGTTTATGATGACCTGATGATGGTTCATCGTAGTCCGGGTCGATTAACAATTTTCTATCTGTGGAAAATTGCATCGTCTGAGTTCATATTATGTTCATATTCCGCAACATCTCGCCTGTTTCCTCCCTTTTTGTTCAAAAGGGAGGCGATAGAAAAAGAAAAAAATACCAAATAACATCAATAGAGAGGATAGTTATAAACTCCCTCATACCTGGAAGAGACTTATTCGAAATTAAGTTTTTTACTTCTCAAAATCATCAACCGCTGGAATTGTTTATTTACTTTTTTTAAATAGACCATTGTTGTTCTTAAAAGCCTGACGAAGCCGGGAGCATAGCACGGCAAAACTGTTGCATAATATTAAATAATTTAATCACAGAACCAAAAGCCTGAATACCATAGTTTAAGGAACCTGTTGAAATTCAACGGGTGTGAAAAACATTGAACTTATTTTATAAGAAAGCCACAAAGCATGAAGAAGAATGTCAGCGTTGTCATTTGAGGTGTTCGTAAACTATCAAGTTTGTTGTGTCCGTTGTAGTAGATACGCTGAGCATTTTCCAGGGAAACGGAGAGATGAGTGACTTTTGGTCCACTTTCATGGAAGGGAAACCAAAAAATGGGCCACGCAGACTCATTACTACTTAATAAATAGCACCAAGGTTGATAGATGGTCACCTCGTCCCACCGATTCACTTGAGCCGTCTTTGAGCGGTTAACAGCTTGATGGCTCCCCTTGTGTACATTAAAATATTTGCATTCAATGACTTAATTGAGTTGCGCAATTCAACATTTATATGTGCGTTGAGTGTCTTAATATGGATTGGAGAGTAGGGTACAGTCCAGTGGTTGACAATGCCAAAAATAGCATTTGCAGCAGCAGTCATGTTTATTTGACCTAACAATCCACCGTCACCCGGACTGCGCCTTCGGCATAAAGGGTAGCCATGATCATTTGTTTCGGTGGCTAAATAAAAAATCCATGGTGATTCCTAGAGCACTTGTCGATTTTCATTCACAGATGCCGTTCAGAATTTCCGTTCTTCTTTCGGGTAAGAAGCATGTAGTGACGCCATTATAATTTCCACCATCTTAAAACAGATTTAGGTTTCGAAACAGATGGGTCTATATTTGAACCAGGTTTATAGCTGGTTACCCATCTGTATGTTGGGTTAGGATGAAATTTGTGCGGATCTTAGCATAACCCGAGAAGCACCACAGGGAGTTTCTCATGAGATCGCTGGTGGGCATGTCTTTGAGCTTCCAAGTCTAACCTTTGTCGTTTTTCATGCAAGGTCTTATTTTCTCATAAAAAAGACATTCCTCTTGCTTTAGAAGACTGATTCAAAAGGTTACTCTTTTTTCTATTAGGCATGCCAATGGATATATTTTTAAGTCCAAGGAGAGGAAACATTGCGGAGAGTGAAAGTCTTCACTAGGTAACTCGATGATTGAGTGAATGTAAGTTTACTGCACTTGAACACTTTTAAACATATATAAATAACTCGTATAATTTATAATGTGGGAATTGATCTAAAAGCAGTTCGAAATCATAATGAGAGCCAGACGGTTCCACTACGTGTAATATATCTGAGTATTAAACGATAATAAACAACACTGTGTTTGTTGTAGCAACAGAGGCAATATTACCATTACCATAGAGTAAGTATGTATAGAGTGGCAACGCAATGTTAAAGACTGGATATCAATTTTTGAAAGCTTTTGGAAGAATTTCTCAGGTGGTATCAGCCTCAAGGAGGAAGAATTTAGGCTTATGGAAGAGGACGCTTGGAGGCGCTGGTGGCACTCCGTGAGTTTGCATCAATACACATTGATGCAAAATTTGATTTATTTCTTTGATTGCGAATACAAATTGTACGTGAAAGAACACAGAACTTGTGGCAACAGGTGGTTATGTAACAAAGGAATATCACAAATCGTGCAGAAAATGCAAGCAATGTCTCATAATCGATAATATCATGATTTTTCTGGGTTATTTGAAAATACATATTTATGTATTTTCAAATTACATACATGGATGCGAATGTTATTTGGGCATGCCTCGCAAAACAATGGGACAAGTCAACGTATTAATTTAATAGCAACTTGGCTTGAAGCGCATTTTTGGTGTTTACTGCTGCTGCAAAATAACGAATATTTAAAAAATAGCAGCCTTTTCTGACGATCTGGTTGGAGCATTGGAAACGAGATGGCTGTAAATTAATTTTTTCATTGTAATTGTACGTCTCCGTGTGGATGTCAGATGAATATGACGCTAATGTTTAGCCGAATGGAAATAGCTGTATGATTATAACTTTAATAATAACATGAAAAACAAAACCACTGATTGTGGAAAAATCAATGAGACACTCTCACTCTCAGACTTGAACAGGGAACACCAGCGATAGAGGAAGCAAGTATTTAAGAACCACGTATGGCAAGCAAAGGATGAATTCTGCAAGAAGAGGCTACTAACAGCTATCAACACAACCTTGATAGAATGTAAGCAGCACATGAGTTTGGAGCATGCTCTTAGATTGAAAAAAGGCCAAGACAATTATAGTTACAAAAAAGAGAACATGGATATTTGTTTTAATTAATGAAAGGTGAAGATCAAATTTAAGGAAAGAATTACCAACGACGAAGATTTAAAAAAGTAAAAATGTTTGATAAATATACTGTTGAATATAAGAGGTAATTTTATTGGATACCTTCTGCGGCAC
Organism: Pyrrhosoma nymphula; assembly: GCA_963573305.1. Lineage (NCBI taxonomy): Eukaryota > Metazoa > Arthropoda > Insecta > Odonata > Coenagrionidae > Pyrrhosoma > Pyrrhosoma nymphula. The sequence goes on along the minus strand of OY754329.1, from coordinate 173,773,323 downwards.
AACGTTGATTTAAGAGAACCAAAAAAAGGAAATTTAACCCTCATATGGATTTACGAATTTAGTTACGTCGTTGGATTTACCGCGCCGCAGCGGCGCCGCGGTATATTTTGCCATTATCTTTCAAACTTGGACTTTTTTAGCATTTTTTCTGATTGTTAATGCTAGTGACTTCTATTTTCTTTATTTTTAACCATGTTTTGCTAGATTATTATCATAATTACAGAAGTTATTGCTAAAAATCTATAACGCTGCTTTCTTTACCATTTGTTGCCGTAATACTGTCTTTTTATTGTCCCTTAGATAGTTATTTTCAAATGAAGGTTTTAATTTAATGTGTAATAATTGTTTTAAATCTTTTTTCTGATATGCAATGCTGGATAAACTCCGCTATATCATATACACATTGTTTTATTTTTTATGCATCCAAATACTAAAAATGAGATTCGAATAAAAGTCGGATGGTTCCATGTAAAATAATTTTGCTTCACTACGTCCACCTAAATGTTATATCTTTGTAGTGTTCGCAGAAGCCTGAGTTCTTAAACGTTAATAATTGAAAAAGGGTAAGTGGAGTGAGAAGAGAAGAGTGATACCGTCGTGATTTTTAAGTGCTATATTCTGACGATCAAGGAAAATGTAACGGGAATTCTGGGAGCTTATATCCTGCAATTTCTAAAAAAATAAAGTATTAAAGTCAAATGGGTTGTGAAATATGAGGAATGTGGAGCAATCAGCGACGCGTCAAAGAGTCCAGCGCCGCATTGGAGGGGGGGCTAGAAGAGCCGGTATTTTAGGCCTACAGCGGAGCCCATTTCCTCACTGAGGATGTCTCCATAGAGATGGACAGGTAAAAGTTATGCGGAGGAATGCGGTAGATAAGGTTTTGCTTCTGGATTGGGGGAAAAGGCCAAAACAATTATTTCTAAGAAGTTTGGGTTAGGCTTGTGCGATGAGTCGATTAATCGAAGTCATCGACGATGATTATAGTCATCGCGATGCGATGACCGTAATCGATGACGATGAATGTCATCGACCATCGATGTCGATGAGAATCATCGATGCCGATGAGTTGATGCGAATCATTGACGTCGATGAGTCGATGAGAACCATCGATGAGGATGATCGATATCCTTATATCACTAATTTTTCTTATTTTTTTCCATTCATTTGAACGCCTTAGATCTAAAATGTATGTATAAAGTAGAAGCACCCCAGCTATTGCGCCTTGAGGACGATGGCAGGGCCACCACAGTGGGATGTTTGGAATTCACGTTTTTCCTCAAGTTTGTGGTAGACGATACAGAAGTAGCGATCACGTTCAATCACAGTTGAGACGCAGTAGCAGTGGTAGCATTGTATTCGTTGGTTGCACTGGTGCAGTTGGTAGCAGCGGTAGCAGCCTGATCTAAATCGGCTAAATTCACTGAATTCACAGTCAAAGTTATATCGATTATTTAGTCACAGGCTGTGATTGCTACTTTTCAGTATACGTGTTTCAATAACAGCGATATATCGCTCATCACTACTGCACAGTTCATCGAGAGTCATCGATCACAGTAATTCATCGATCATCGGCATTCATCGATCATCGACATTCATCGATCATCGATATTCATCGATAGTCATCGATCATCGTGTACACTTTATACGATGATCGATGACAGCCATCGTCATCGAAACATTTCGATGAAATTTTTTCATCGAAAATCGATGACCAAAATCGGTCATCGCACAAGCCTAGTTTGGGTTGTAGGTGGTAAGGAAGAAATCAGGAAATGGAAAAAAGATAGAATACGATGGCGTCAATTTTCTTCGGTCCGGCACTGGGTGAGGGACCGATCGAATAGGAGCTTGTGTTCTGGAGTGACCAAAATACCCTCATGCTGGGTGGACCCCCTCACCTTTTCTTTCCGTAGCATTGCACTGACCCAAACAATGAGACCATCCGTACTTTCTCACTAAGCTTCCTCATTCGTCATCCTCCGCCTACTTTCTTCCCCCCACAAAAACTGATTGAACGTCTCCCCACCTCCTACGACCCACCCGAGCTAGACCTTCTCGGAATGAAGGGAGGGCCACTCGGGGGCGCTTTGCGATAAGGCGCGGATTCCCTGTCCCACACGCAGCGCTGGAAGGATGAAGAAAGAGCAGCCTATTGTGTCTAATTGCCTCTTTGCACTCTCAACCTTTCTTCAAGATACGGATTTTCTACGCTTACCTGGCCCAACGACCCCGGTATTCCCTGATCATTGGCAGTCGACTCACCACCAAGTATCTCCACCCCTTCACCTCAAAACAACCTCCATGGAATTACCTACCTTTCTCCTCATCACTCACCCCTTCACGTTAGTAAGCATTAGACGACTAAAACCTCAGTGCATTTCGAGTACACAAAGAAACGAGAAATATATTAACAAATTTTCACTATGTGGTAATTCGTCTATGTATTTGTTCATCATGAAAAGATGTTTACCATGTAAATACTGACTGAATATCTCCTGCAAAATTAAAATATAAGGGGAAATTATGAAATATATCAGTATCATGTACAAGTATTTGGGAAGATTAAATCATGCAATTTATTTCTAAATGAAACTAGCATAACGATATCTTTCTATGCATTTATTTGCATTCATTACAAAGAAATTTTGAATGGTCTTTCCATTTATTTTTTTCTCAGGAGCAGAAAATTTGTAAAAATCTGTCTTTTCATCACAAATAAGTGACACTGTGAGCGTTTTAGTTTTTTTAGAATTGCTTACATATTGAGGTTTTACTGAATATTCTTGAAAATCTGTCATGCAGCGCTTCAAAATCTTTGTCTTGACATTCTATAACCGTCTCATTGTATGCGGAGGAACTAATTCCTCTGCTAGTTGTTCCAAATACATTCTTCTTCTTTCTAGCTTCTTTTTATTCCTGTTCGGGTATATGGTTGTAAATAAAATTAAGCCAGAAATGCCACTTACATTTAAAATATTCATAAAGAAGGCAAATGGCCATCGATTGGTTTTTCCTTGGCATGTATATGAATACGCCATTTGGTCCACCAAATCTTTACCTCCTTTCGCTCATTATAATGCAACGCAATTTCTGGTTTGCTGTGGGTTTAATCGCTAATGTTACTATCATGATGCATTGATGACAGCAGTATTACAGATTTTCCTCTTTTGGGGACATACGAAACCAATGTTAGGCTTTTTGTGAACCCAAACCCAAATATGGAAGAAAGTTCCGGTCGAGATCGATTTGGTAAAAAATTAGATGGAATGTAGGGCTTCATCTACATCCACAAAAATACCCTGCAAGCCACTTCAGGAGTGTGTGGCAGGGGGTGAGTATTCACCAACATGCATTAAAATATACCTTAAAGTTAGTGTAACTACGACTAATTATGCATTATCATAAATCGCTAATGCTTTTCACGAGGTGAAGCCTCACAATCATGCACTACACTACAGATATGCTCACAATGGAGAGGGCTTGTTTATACTAAGTGTTCCCACGAGTGTTAAACCACTGTTTTTAAAATTCAGTACTAGCTTCAAGGTCGTGAAGATATTATCGCAGGTCACGATCCGATTGGAGGCAAAATATGGGGCACAGAGCATTACCACTACACGTTCACCTAGGTTTGGCGCTGCTATCATTACGTTCTCCTTTCCTTGGTAAGGTAAACCCCGATATGGGTAGCCTGTTGCCGAATCGTTAATCCTAAATATCTCCACACCATATTTATCGGGTTTGATGGAATATATTGTCGGAAAGGACAACGCCCACGAAAGACAATCAGTTGCTTATGAACAGTGAGTGAGAGTCCGGAAACCAAATAATGTTGAAAATCGCTATCGCAAACTTCTGAATCGTCTCCCAAGCTTCTGCTACTCATTCACCGGGAAATTTCCACACGAAGGTAAACAGGCATTATTGTATGAATTCTGAGAATAAATTATGGTTAAATTTTCTTGGGATTGCTGCTTGGTATAATTCTATACATAGTAATCCTGGATGTCCCCAAAGGTGACCATCACCACAGCAGGTACGCGAAGCGGAGAAGGTACCCAAAAAATGTAATTCCGAAGGCCATGGAAAAAACACCCTTAGGTTAGCCATGAGTTTCTAAGAATTATTCTTGCAAATAGATGAAGTTTTGTCAATGAACATTATAAACAGGCAAAAATTATGATTATTATATAAAAGACGAAGAAAAATTGGCATAGTAAAATTTTCCCATTGTTAAACAATTTATTTTTGTTTATAAAATTTAAACATTTAAATATTATGATTATAAATAGAAGATAACATGTCATACGAAATATAATAACTTTTAAAAAAGCATTGAGAGTGCAGTCCCCGACAAGGCGACGAGGAAACTCTCGGCGCCGCAGCGGCGCCGTAAATCCAACGACGTAACTTTTTTCAATAGAGGCCAATAAAATGAAAACTATACACACTATACACACAAAAATATATTTGTGGTCGAAGAAACCAGAAAAAATAGACTACTGAAAGTTTCAGAAAGATCCATGCGAATGGAAAATTTTAAAATCATTTTTAAAACCGCGGGCACCGCTAAGGTGCAGTGAATCCATATGAGGGTTAAAGAAATACTGAGTAAGCCATAGGACATTAGAATGAAGATTTTATATTGTCTAACTCTACTCCCCATGCTGCCAACGGTACATATAGCAGTGTGTGTTCCAATTAACTGGCATGGAAAAGGCGAGAATAGAAAAAAAAAGGAATAGGGAAAAAGAAAATTACGGGATTTGGTGAATTATTTATCTTGTTCAGTTACCATTTAAGCCGCGAATAGAATTCTGAAAGATGAAATTCATTGATCTTTCTGTTAAATAAGGTGTCTCATTCACTTATTTTTATTTCTTCTAAATACCTATTATGTGCAATAGTTCAAAAGGCATAAATGTATATTTAAATAATTATTAAATATTTGGACTCTCATGCTCTTAAAGTGAATAAATTTGTTAAGGCACAATCATTTAATCATGTGCAAACTTTAATTGCATAGACCTAAGAAATTCATCTTCAATACTTCCTATATACATTGAGCAATGGCAAATCCTATTCCTATAATTAGGTAATCTGGTTATATGATATACCTGAAGATGTAAGTACTGATGGTCTGGTTTAGTCATGGATGAATTTTTCACTGAGAAATAACAGTTAAATATTAAGAAAATACTGTGTGTATAGTTGCTTCAGCTATGTAACTAAAACAAGAAATAAACTGATAACTATCCAATATAATATGCATAACGGTATCTACATCTGCAAAATACTCTACGAGCCACCATAGGGGCGTATGGAAGTGGGTGTTACGTCACCAGTCACGAAATAGAGAGGAAATAAGGGGAAGGAGGAATGGGAGGAGGGTAAGGAAGATTTGAACTGCATGTTAACGGATAGTCACTTTATCATGCTCTTTTTGTGTCATAGTCATTAGAGGGGCGCAGGAAAAAGGGATTTTTACACCTATCAGTTTGGAAGTGTATCTCCATCATATTTCGTCACTACTTTCAGTTCTAGAGACATACTGCAGGGTTGAAATAATATTGTCCGTGTCATACAGAAACTCACTTGGTCTGACTTTTTCAATCAATCTAAGCACAGCCGTGCAGGCTCCTCCGTGTCTCTAGCGCCTCCCAACCTGGTCCTTCCATCGGCAGTTTTCACCCTATCTGCTTGGTAGTCGGTGTTTTTAGAAAAATTTCAATCCATCATTTTTCAAATACATATACATGCACTGCGAGTTAGGATGAGAGAAGTATTCATGTACCCACAATTACATAAGCAAGAAAAACTTGGGGCAGTAGCTACCTAAATGATGTGTGGGATTGAATATGAACTACTTAAGTCTTAAGACATTATGCCTTAGTTACATTTCTTAAATAAGAGATTTAATTCACTGAATGACAAAAATATTTTAGGAAAATGTCATTTAGGTTCAATTACAATGAATGTCTCATTATAAAGGAATGTCACATTATGTAAATGATAGCCTAAAAGAGATATGTTTTAATAACACAGTAATCAAGGGATGTGAAGTTTTAATGCTGTACGGAGAATAATATCATGTTAGTAAATATAGTGAAGATAGACATGAGTTAAATAATTTTCCGATGATAATTTAGTATTGTTTATGGGGACTGAATCCAGAAAAATTTAGTCACAATGTTCAGTAATAAATGTCCATGCATATATAACCTTAGGTACTGTTTCTGAGATTAAAAACCTTAAATATTTTAAATATTGGAAATATAATATTTGTAATATATACTGTGCAAATATTGGGAATACAATAAATCTGCCCACCTTATTTTCGTAGATTTTAAAAAAGCATATGACAGTATAAATTGTGAACAGTTATGGGACAGACTAAGAGTATAGGGTATACCTGAAAAGCTAATTAGACTGGCAGGAATGTGCATAGAAGAATCGAAATGTAAGGTTAAAATAAATAACGAATTTTCATAAACTTTCAAAGTAAATACAGGGGTCCGACAAGGAGACGGTTTGTCACCATTCCAGTTATATTTGGCAATAGAAGGAACACTGAGAATGACAAAAGAGTTAAATGAAGGCTTGTTAGTGGACACCAAAGTCTATGTACTGGCATTCGCAGATGACGTCGCCTTGCTAGCAGAAGACGAGGATAGCCTCAAAAACCTGGCTATGGAATTGCTATCTCAAGCAAGACTAGTGGGGCTAGAATTAAATGAAGAAAAAAACCAACAGAAGGAATAGCCAACTTGGAAGTTAACACGCACAAATTTCAAAGAAGTAAGGATTTTAAGTACCTCGGTGTCACTATTGACCAATACAACAATGAAGAAGCAGAAACAAGACTTTTAAATGGAAACAAATGCTATTGGGCATTACAAAAAATATTAAGGAACAAAATTCTATCAAGAAAGACTAAAGAAACAGTCTACAAAACAATGATAAGGCCAGTAGTCCTATACGGCTCAGAGATATGGGCAATCAGTAAAAAGACAGAAAAGAAACTTATCACCTTTGAAAATAAAATACTTAGGACAATATATGGACCAATAAAAGAAGATGAACAGTGGCGAATTAGGAATAACAAGAGAACTGTACAAGGAAGCAGACATCGTGGCAGAAGCAAAATGTAGAAGACTGAGATGGGCGGGTCATGTAAATAGAAGAGAGGATAGTTCTTTATTGAAAACCAAAATGAAGTGGAGACTAACATGAAAAAGACAACTACGAAGACCAAGACTGAGGTGGACCAAACAGATGCTGAGGGACATGAGGTGGAAAATAGGAGCGGATGAAAACACCATGTGGGACAGGCCGAGGTGGAGACAAGCGGATGATGAGGCCAAAAACCTCTTACAGCCCTAATGGCTAAGTAAGTAAGTATAATATTTGAAATATTCATAACAAGTCGTATACAATCCCCATGATATCGTTTTAAGCAAAATGATCTGCCCTGAAAAACCACCATTTCATCGCAATCAAAGAATGTAGATTTTGTTACAATTATGCATTAAAAGTGTTGAGAGGAATGAATATCATTGTTACACAGGAAAAATCTTTCAAACCTTGAAAGACACTCTTGTGTTCTCCCTGTGATAATGGCACTGAAAGTGATAATTGCACCTTAATTTCCACTGACTGAACTATTCCAATGACCATTGAAAGATCTCATGTGACGGTAATTCATTATTAAACAGGGAGGAAAACGCACTTTCTTTGGAAAAATTGTATCTTGGACATGATAATCCACTCTTTAAAGATCATCCGTCACTTGTAGTAAATTCGATTCACACGCTTCACAAAATTAATGCAGGAAGAACTTAGCTGAGATACAACGATGCAAAAAGCATTAGGATTTGGTGGACTAGAAATAATGATTCCGCGGACATAAAATGAAGGCTCCCAATCTCACCACGTTACTATTTTAATTTTGTCGTCTAATAGCATTCACCGATAAGAAAAGGATTTGAAAAACCAAAGGTGTATCCAAGGGGGGTTTGGGGGTTGTAACCCCCCCACCCCAATTGATAAAAAAATGATGGGTTTAACACATGCTAATAGTACAACTATAGATCACCTTCCATAACATAATAGAACACCTTCAAAACGTCATTTAAGACGTATATTTTTCAAAATTCCCAGACCCTCCGTTTAACATGGGGGTATGGAATACCCCCATACCCCCAATGTAACCCCCTCCCCTTCAGTGGTTGTGACCCCCCCCCCTTTCAGACGCTTCTAGATATGCCTATGGCAATAACCAATTTTCCCGCAGTCTTAGTTGGCGCCTCGTATTGGAAGTGAAACATTGTAATGTGGTAATGTGCGAGCTGGTAATGTAACAAAGAGAAAAAAATCCGCAGATGGTTCTGGAAAGATCGTAGAACTACTCATCATAATATTTGAAGCCCTGGGAAGCAGAATACGTTAATTTAATTCTATTAACAGAACACAATGGTCATTATAGTTTTAAGGTTTTAACCTAATTATTTCCTTTTCCTGCAATATCTTAGACTATGTGTGGCTATAGGGAAACTTGCTCGATAGAATGGCATTAAATAAATGTGCATTAAACTGAGGCGACTCGTGGGCTATATAAGACCTAACGTAAAATTAGCATACTAATAGCGCGTAAGTTAACTACTTCAGCAAGCTTAATCGTTCGTCCTGACACTTCTGAGCAATAGTAACGTTTAAAATGGTCAGAAAAATGTGCCAAGGGCAGTAGTAGTTCGAGTTCATAGTTTTAGATTTGGTCGATGACGGGTTTCGACAAACTGCGGCGAGCGAGCCATATGCAGCCCTTTTGGTTGCCGACATATGGCTATGAAGTAAATTTGAAAATGATAATGAAACCACCTTACTTAACTTAATTGAATTTTTGAATGAGTTTATTCATATAATTATTATTTTCTTTCTTTGATGAATTCATGATAAATATTACACGTTGCGATAATTTAATACAAATTATCAAAATCATTTAAAATATACGTACGGAATTTGAAATATGTTTACACTGTTGTTGGCTCTTCCTTCTCCAAGTTTTTCAACCCCTGCTCTATGAGATGAATACAACGTAAAGGTATAGTGAAACATGATGGTACCTGGCAGCAGGGAGATTAAGGTCATTTAGGACCACTTCTCTACGACCGTGGAGGATGAATCAAGCGTTAATCGGTGAACTAGTGTACTGAAGGACATCCTCATGGAGCTCTGGAGGGACCCTTTGTCCCACCTCTCTTGTATAGGTATTTTACTCTCCCTGATGTCAAGCTTCGCACATGTGACTACCTTCAAGCTCCGCTACATCTATATCCCCGGGCATTTTACCAGATCTTATGTTCTAACTCGTTGTAGTTGATAATTATAGAGTTAAATGATGTATAAAAGCATTGCGGATGATTGCTGTTTTATTAATATTTGCACAATATGTCAATGGAGCTTTCCACAACAACTACAACTTATCAAATCATCCTTATCTTCTTTATTGTGAAACAATATAGAGAAAGAAGGCATTCTTTATAATTCATTTACGATTCAGTGAATAATTTACAATAAATATAATGAGATAATAACCCTGTGACTTCTGAATATCCTCCAAATATTTTTGTGTTTTTTTATGAGTTCATATTAAAAACAACATTGATTTATGTTTCCTTTAGTCTCACACTCACAATTATATCATGAGTGTGAGACGATTATATCATGAGTGTGAGACAAAAGGAAACTAAAGGAAACGACTGTGGCCACCGTAGCCTTCGCTCGGAGGCTACGGCGCAGCACTACGGCTTGACATACGTTTCTATGCGTCGATTAGTAAAAATACTGATACCGAGAGTATCATCAGAACGTTATTTCAATGAAGCGACACTGAATTAAGTGTCCGTGTGCCAAAGTTGAAGCAGAGCTCAAATGTTCCAAATTATACTGCTACTTCAATACACCTCTTCCATCTATCGGCCAAAATATCATTAAAAAAATTATATTCTAATCTCCCTAGCTCATTGCCACTCTTAATTTACTTACTCTATGCCATTGCTATTCGTTGCACGTACATATTCTTGCACGTGTAATTCCTGTATGTGTATCGTTTACTACGTATATCCCAGCCCAATATCTTGAGTGAAAGTAATTTTAAAAAGCAAAAAATGAAACCACCGCATGGAACCCAATGCTTAGCATGGACCACCAGTGGGGGACCTTAGGGCTTTTTAATATAGCATATGATACAACCATGATATGAAACAACAACATATGATATGGTAAGGGAGGCATGGGGGAGGAGGAGGTAGGAATAAAGGTAGGAGGGGAGCTGATAAAATCAGTGAGATTTGTAGATGACCAAGCATATAAGAAACACGTTCGGCAAGCAAAGGATGAATTCTAAATTTTAAATTACTCAAGTAGGGAGAGCCATTTTTCGTTTCATCTCAGGAGTCATTCGTTTATCCTAGAACTAACTTCCAACTTCTGTTGGTAACGCACCAAGAAAAATAACGTCAGGAAATCAGTAAGGGCCTTAGTAGGGACACTATTACCTTCTAAAAGAAATTTTCCTGATAGATAATTCAAATGCCAGTCAACGGTGGTTTGGAGTCAAAGATATAATTTTTCATGCAACAGGAGAAGAGATATTTCGTTTATTCGTACTATTCCAATTTCCATACAAGGGCCACCTATGGAATATGTAGTTCCATGGGGATCCTCAACCAGTTTACTTAAAGAAATCTTCCTGGTGAAGAAAAATAGTTAATGTACGATGGGTGTTCCTCAAAAGAATTCGTGCAAACCACTGATGAAGCAGTTGAACCTATTAATGATTCCAGCAATATGCATTTACTGTGTAGCTGTTCAGGTTAAAAATAAAATTCTTAACAGTGAATTTAATTCTAACCTCACTGGAAACGCACACCTCATTCATGAAACATATCACAAAAAAACAAATTACATCAAATAACCCATGGCTACGGGTAAAAAATAATTAATACATTACCGGCCAGTATAAAAAATGCTAGGTCAATACAAACATCTTTTAAAATGTTAAAAAAATTTCTTTTTCCCAAATGTTATTACACTGCACAGGAATATTTAAGCAATGATTCAAAAATGTGGAAATGATTTACTTTAGGAAAGGGAACTTATATGAAAATTATGTTTTCAGAATTATCCTTATTGTTTATATGCATACATACACTATGTTTATGTTTCATTTGCTAACTTGACGAATCCTGTATCTACAAATCCTATGTATGGTCCATGGAGAATCAAATATTAATATAATAATTACTATTATGAAGAAGTCATTCAAATAACTATACTTTCTACATTTCCTCGTGGGATAGAATTCCAAGGTCAGGCAATACTTACCTTAACTTCATTAATATAGACTTGGGAAATACTACATAGTAAATATATATTAAGAAAATAGTATGGTGGATTGATTTTCATTTTTTTGTAATTTTCAAATACCTCAGGATAGAAAACTTGTCTTCATGGGGTGTTAGTTAATCATGCAAAATTTCAGCAGAGTCAAAATATGCCCTACCCTGCCTACATACAACTTAATGTTGAAAATTTGCCAAAAAATCAGGATGGAATCCAAAAATATATTCCAATAAAACGTAAAATATATCGATAGAATCAAAAACAAACTTTGTAAATTTTACAATCAATTTTATTCACTACGACCGGTTTCGACGCATAGGCGACATCTTCAGGTGGATGCGACCTGAAGATGTCGCCTATGCGTCGAAACCGGTCGTAGTGAATAAAATTGATTGTAAAATTTACAGTTTGTTTTTGATTCTATCAAAATGGAATTTTACAAAGTAACGCCTGAGAGTATCGAGTTCGTAAAATATATCACCTGGTAGGAAAAGTAACGCTACTCTTTCTTTTCAATATTTGAAAATACTATCATTGCATTCTCACTAACTCGTGTCTTTCAACCCGAAGGTTGAATTTTAATGGGTGAGAGGATAGAATGGGGTAACTACTTACATTAAAATAGGAATAACTAATGGGATATTGGACAACCCATAGAATTAATCTCTATCACCTCTTTTATATACAAGCCCCGGGTGTCATAGATTAGCACATAAATTGTAAATGCAATTTACACAAGAAATCAGTCATTCAGAGATAAATTAGATAACTCACCGCAATATCAAACTTATATGCCTTAACTAACCCAGTATAATCCTTAAACTAAAGAAAGAGCAAGCATAGTAAACACAATTTCCACAGCCGTTACTGAATGATACTTTATTTTCTATTGCTTATAGTCACTTATTTGACCAACCACAATCAATTGGTATCACTCTACTCAAAATTATTTAAACAGATAGTTGATTAATGTATAATAAACTTAATAACACCTATTAGTAAGAAAAAATTACACCACTCACATAATAAGCATGACTATCCATCTTTGAATATGTCTTTGATATTTATTTCTGTTGACCCACGACTCACGTTCTCTCTCTTGTCATGAGCTTGCTTAAAGCTGGATACTATAGTCCCTGCTTTCTGCACTCCATCCGTAACATCTTCATCCCTCACTTTTTTGAGAGTTTCCGCCACTGCTGCCACATCCGACACATTTTTTAGTCCCAGCATTTCAGCAGCTTTATCAAATATCTCATCCTCTTGGGATCCCCCTCGTTCCTTCAGGGAGTAATATGTCTCGATGAACCGTTGGCATTTACTTCTAGTCTTGTGGTCAGCTAAGTTCTCTCTAACATGTGCCCCATAAAGTTTGTGGTATTTGCTAGGAGAAAAAATGCAATATTAATGTATTCCACCGAAATCTTGAGTTCAAGATTAAAATTCAAGAGAAGCAAAAACTATATTGTCCTTTTAAAATTATAATTGTATAACTTAAACCGTTCAAACAGCTCTAGTTTACCACCCTACGTCTAATAAGGCAAAACTCATCACTAAATCAGGACACAAACTAGAGAAGGTGGAACAATAAAGTTAACTGGCCAGTATTAATGGCAGAAATCGGAACTGTGTCAACGATTTTAAGAATAGTGTTTAGGCAATGGGTTATAACCAGGTACTAATGCAAGAGAATTGCAAGAACAGAGAATGAACGAGTTTCTGCGAAACCTAATGTAAATTTCCATTATGTCTGGTATTGTGTATTTTTCTGACAGCCAGACATATTCATGTAAAAGGTCTTATAGGTGAATAATTCTTATTGTTACTAATTAATGCAAGGTACCACGAGTGCTGATTAAAATTTAGACACCTTTAATTAAAAATATAAATATATACCAAAAAAACTTAATGCTAAACTTTTCTTGCTGTTTTCAAATATAATTAACCAAAAATTCACTCACGCTCTCACTATATCTTCCGGGTAGAAAAGTTTTCTGACGGTAACACCTTTCGCCGGTCGATCATATCTTGGCTCATCAATGGGGGGAAATCGTTTGTAAAGCTCATACCATAAGGGTTTATCTTCTTCTTTCAGGGCACCTGCTCTAATTAGTCCATTAACCCTAAAAATAACCAAACATCAGCGACAAAGCATAAAGCACACCAAGTAGGAACGTGAGTGTTGAATTTTGATGAAATTGAAGAGCTAACAAATCAAAGAATAACACAAATAGTAAAAATTAAAAGGATGATGGCTGAGATATCTATGAACAAAGATTTCTTTGGAGAAAAAAGATCTGACCTCGAAAATATTGTTCCAACTTTTTCCAATCGACTCCACGCCATTTATTTTCTCTAATTGTAATAATGCAATGATCCCAGCAAGCCGGCACTGAGCTATTACTTCAAATATTTTCACTGCCACGACTCGTACAACAAAATATCAGACACGTGACAGCATAATTGGGCTTGAGAAAAATCAACACACGTATAACATTAGCTTATCCCGAAATAAACTACCGTAAATACCCAAATACTATCCACGCTATCCACTTTGATTCAGTGCCCAAGAACAGTATAGCACCTGTGCTTTCCGGTCGTCATTTTTTAAAAAGTGATGTCGGAATTGCGCATCATAGCAAAATATCCATGGGGAGTTCCAAGGAGCCTACATATATATAGTGTATTATTCGTGGGGAGTTCCCTCTCCGTTTCCTCCGCCCTGAAAAATTTAGATCACTAGTACGACGTGTGGATGGTGTGACGACTTGGGCGTGAGATATTAGTTTTCGCGTGAACCATTGTGAAATTTGAGTGCAAGTATGGTTTCAGAAGACAAAATTGAAGCCATTGGCACCGTTCTTAATAATCCTGCCAGACCTTTAAAGGAAAGGTTCCGTGCTTTATTCACTTTAAAAAACTTGAGAGGTTCAGTAGCAATTAAGTGCATCGAAAAATGTTTCTCGGATGAGTCAGCTTTGCTGAAACATGAATTGGCATATTGTTTAGGACAGATGCAAAGTGAGGAGGCAATTCCCATTCTTGAGTCTGTGCTGAGAGATAAACTACAAGAGCCCATGGTTAGACACGAAGCGGGTGTGTACATTTGTGTAGATTTTGAAAACATTGCCCATAACTTGTATTTTTTTGTATAACTTTTTAAATTTTATAGGAGAAGCTCTGGGAGCAATCGGGTCTCAGGATGTGATTCCTATACTGGAAGAATTTGTCGATGACCAATCTCCAGAAGTATCCGAAACATGTCTTTTGGCAATTGATCGCATCAAGTGGAAACAGTCTCACCAAGGCGAATGTCACGGTGACAAATCATCACATAACCCCTTTGACTCAGTTGATCCAGCTCCACCGGCTCCAGAAAAAGACGTTTCATACCTAGAATCTGTCTTATTGGATGAAAGCAAATCTCTTTTTGAGAGATATAGTGCTATGTTTGCCCTAAGAAATTTAAGAACCTCCGACGGTGCTGTAGCTATTGCAAAAGGCATGAATCTACTTTTTCCTTTTTAAGTATAACTCTACTTTATGCTTTTTGATTATTTTCTGGAGTTTATTTACTTGTATCTCTTATGTTTAATTTTACTGATTGATACGTAGCGCTAAAATCCTGATTTGGTCTCTTGTTGGCAGAGTACATCTGTTTACGATAATTGAAACTTTTATTGACGCTTTTAACATCAGTAGAATCCTCTTTAAGTATTTTAAGATATGTATATATTAATATCATGAGTACTAACATCCCTATGCATTAATGTTGGCACCTTCTCATTTTGTCGATTTTTAATTATCACTATTATTTTCCTGTAGCACTTAGCACAATGAATTCATTTTAAGTGTTCCCTCGTGTTATAGTTAAGAATTTATTTTGCGAAAGCAACGTTATTACCTTTTTGATGGATTGCCATGAATTTTAATTTTAATATTTTGTTTGCCTAGGCTTAAAGGGTAGAAGTGCCTTATTCAGACACGAAGTTGCCTTCGTTTTGGGACAGCTACAAGATCCTCTTACCATTGATTACCTGAAGGAAAACCTTGCCGATCTTTCGGAAAATGAAATGGTAAGTATTCCTGATGCCACTCATTAAAATTTGTTTTGTATCATATCAGCATGTACGTACATACTAAATTCACATTTGGTACAAATGGAGTGATTTTTTGGGCCCATGGATGTCAAATGTGTACAACATTTTACTAAAAAATGTATTTTCTGCCACATATTAAATTGAAATTAGGTCTGTGTATAGGTTTTCCTTTGTCCTGTAAGAGAACTGCCTCATTAAAAAAAGTATAATAGCAAGGATTACTTACGTCCTTCAATAGAAATTTTTATACTAAAAATGTTGTTTTTGGCGAAGTGAAGTGCAGTTTTTTTTTATTAATTTTAAGCAATTTTTTCAATGATTAGCTGAAACATACCTGACACATAATTTGCTAAGTTATGTGCAGGGCGGTTGCAGAGGAATAATAAATGCACTATGACTAAAGCCGCGTCCGAATTCGTTAGGATTCAAGGACTTAAGGTTGGCGGTAAGGCGAGGTGTCAAGGTGTCTCCTCGAGGATGTACGGGTTCGGACGTCCTTGTACTTGTAGTGCTGCCATCAATGAGACAAATATATCAAAGAAAAAAAATTGAATACTACAAAGTAACTGAATTAGAATTTATGCAGCATAATGCTAAACCCAAATTAATCGCTTTATTTAGCTCATTTAGCCGTACTAATTGTAAGTTTTGTTGCATTCAGAAGTTTTTTCATTTCTCATAACAGTGTCATACGCATTTCGGTGTATAATTTCTTGTGTTATTATTTTTCAAAGTTATAGTTGCGTTATATTTTTCTTAAGGTTGTTTGTTTATGATAATTAGCCTTGAATTTGTCGTATAATTAGGTAACTTTCCAACCTTGAAATGCCTCCCGTAACAGTTATTTATATTTACTTTTTCTTTAATCCTCTGTATTTTCTTACCATTTCATTTGCAGTTTGTATTAAGTTTAAGAAATTTGAAATAAGCACTTTCAGTGAATAACAAATTTAGAAAAATATAACAATATATTTAGTTTTGTTATTGCAATCAAATACATCAGACATAACACAACAACCACTTGGCAACCGTAGCCTAGCAACAGAAAATTGGCTCAGGCAAATTTATAAACAATTCACAAATGCTCTCCATTACAACAATAACAGTTACTTCAAAGGTACCAAGTCCTCATCAAGTTAAAATGTAGATCATTTTTGTTCAATGTAATTGTTTTTAATTACTTTGTTATTTCCGTATTTTGAACAAATTTAGAAAAATATAACAATATATTTAGTTTTTTTATTGCAATCAAATACATCAGACATAACATAACAACCACTTGACAACCGTAGCCCAGCAACAGATAATTGGCTCAGGCAAATTTATAAACAATTCACAAATGCTCTCCATTACAACAATAACAGTTACTTCAAAGGTACCAAGTCCTCATCAAGTTAAAATGTAGATCATTTTTGTTCAATACAATTGTTTTTAATTACTTTGTTATTTCCGTAAGTAAACAAAGTTATAAGGTTTTCCCTAAGCATTATTTTGGTAAGAAAACTCTTGCAAAATTTAAAAATGGAGACCAGAAGAATTCTAAGAAGTTGGAAAAAGAATTTATGTCTCATTTTGAGCACCCAATATATGTATTGGAAAACCAAATGGCAAAATATCAGGAAATCAACAAAGGTGAGCAACATTTTTTGTGAATTTCTGGAAGATTTCATTTGGATTTACTCAAAAGCATTTTTTTAAAACTGTGATTACTCCCCTATCATTTCAGCTAGAGAGGCAGAAGAGTTGTCATTGTAATACTGGCTTTACTCTGGCATGGATTCCTTATTTTTTTGTATTTCTTCCGTGGCTTTACCAAGATCCCTCAACGTCTGCTCCTTTATTGCTTCTTCGTCAGGAATACCATCTCCAGAACAACCAAATATATTCCTGGTGTGTGGTTTCAAATTTCATGATGTAATCAAACGTGAGTTCTCCCTCCAGCTCATGCTGTACTTCTATGGTGAGGGTTTCTGCTCCATCTGGCATGATGGATCCTCTTTTCTGGTGACAAGTGAATGACGGACTGCAGGGGACACTCTTGGGTTAGAGGAGGAACTGTATGACCAGCTGAGTCCCATTGGGTTGCTCTTTGTTGTGGACAGCAATGGATAATTCTCAAATATGCCTCGTCGTTTGCATCCATCACATTATTTTGCTGCTGCTGCTGAACGAGCGCCTTAAGGTGCTCCATAGTCCATCATTAAGTGAGGAGCTATTTCCTTTGTTTACAGGACTTGTGGTCTGCAATGGTGGCATCTCCAGCTCACCATACTGGATATGAACTTCCCAAGTGATTGGCACCACACATAAATTCTGCACCTTCATTTTGTACACAATGGGCCTTGAATGCAATGGCTGCTCTGGATAGACCATGCTGACGGTTTTCAATTGGAGAGGAGAATGTAACTTGAGTACTTCATTGAGTTTGTCTATATTCAAGTATTTTCAGAGAATGACACGACTGAAGAATTCATCATTGACGGAACCCTTGACATACGAGATTTTGACTTCAGGCCATGCTCCCTGCCTGGTGATGGTTCCCAGTGTCTTGGGTGAGAGACAGCTCGCTCCACCGTCAATGTCATGATCCCATGGTTGTGTCATTTCCATGATTAGACTATACCTACGATGGCTCATCTCCCGAGAAAATAAAATGCATTGGAAATTTCTGGCCTGATGAGGTTCCAGAATTCCCTGACTTGGAGGTACCTCATTCTCTGAGTTATTGACAAGAAGGCTGGGGTCAATTTTAGGGTCAGGGGACTTATTGAGAAAAGGCTCATTCTGGAGGCGGAGATGAAACGGGATCTGAGCATCCATTGCATTGATCAGTACGTGAATGCACACCAGTTGGGTCATTATGAAGTCTGCAATGAGCAGATCAGGCAGCTGCTGCATCAGAGGATAAATGTTCCTGCTAAGAATTTGGACTCGTCTTTTGTACTCTCGCTTTTGACCCTCAAAATAATCTCATGGCTGAGGCTTCATTTGCGACAGAAATGTATTCAGTGCTTTTTTCCAAAGTGTATTGCAGTACTTTGTCCGACAGTTCTTTTACGTCTGGACTTCTCACTTCTTTGGCAGAATAAGTAATGATCTCAGAGTTCAAACCCAGGGCAGTGAGTCGGTACTCCCATCTTCGGCTAATTTTGTCAATATGTCCAATTGAAAATATTTCTTGTCCAATATTGAGAGTGGAAGGAATCTCATTTGTGTTGCACGATAACTGGACCCAAAATAGACTGTCGTTGTTTGAATTGTGAATTGCTTCTTGAGTGTTTCCCAACATGACTGGAGGAAAAGTGATGATGTCACCAACTTCTCCAAACTTGACATTTAGAGTGTCAGTTACCAAAAGGTCATCATTGGCCATGTCAGCTTCTCTTCCATCTAAGGCAATATGTAGTACTATAATAACAATGGAGAAAAGGGGAGATGTGATGTATGTAGGGTTGGCAGCCCTGTCATGATTGGTTGGAGTATTAATGTTGTGTTCAATAGGTTTTTGTTGCATTTTTAAATATTGAATTTAAATTTTTCAAAAAGTATTTTCTACTACATTCTTTAAGATAGTAGTATACATGCATATTTTACCAATTTATGTAATTATTTTGGAGTCTGTATGAAAATGACTTAATTAAAACTTAAAAGCAAAATTGTGTGTTTGTGATATTTTCATTGGTACAACATTGGCACGTGCACTTCATCTTGATGGGTTGCTCTTCTTTGTCTGTGGAACATCTTTGAGCCCCCAAAGGCAATTTTACGTGTATTTGAGACTGTATTTCCTGGCATTTAAAACTTATTGAGCATAAAATTTCCTTAATTGGACGAAAAGTAAGTATGTTACTATGTATGTAAGTATGTTATGTTATTATGTTCAGTTATGTATACATTACTATTATACATCCCTTAAAATAATAACCATGCTGTGAAGGACAAAAAGAAATAATCAAAAAATTTTAATGTGATTGCTCCCAAATTCTAGTTCAGATTCTTCTCCTGCATGTCTAGTTTTGGAAACTGAATTGTTTTTGCATGGATTGGAGAAATGGCTCAATAACTCCAGACTTCTTTTGTAAATTAATTACAATCAGGTGTTCTTTAACCTTTCTCACTCTCAAACTTTGTGAGTATATTAGCAAATATATAAGTTACTACCTTTGATTTTGTTGTGAAATGTACTTTTTGTAAAATTCAATATCTTAATTTTAACGTTGTAATTGGAAAGGTTTTGGTAGAAACTCCATGGTGTTGCATGTCGTTAGAAAGCATTGATAAAAATGCTACAAAAGGTCTCCATTAAGCTCATTATCTTAATAAGCAGTGCATTTAAAAGGTGTCAATCGTGTTTTTTGATACTTTTTTTTATATGTACATAATATGTTAAGCTTCATTTTGAAGACAGGTTGATATGTTTAGATGAAATAATGTATTTTGTGTGCAGGTCATGTGAAAATTTTATTCAAAAGCGAGAGGTTGAGGTGAAGTGATGTGAATCCCCTTATTAAAGTTTCTCTATTTTTATTTGCAGGTGAGGCATGAGTGTGCGGAAGCTCTGGGGTCAATCGCAACTGAAACGTGTGTGGAAGCCCTCAAATGTTATCTCAGTGACAGTAAAAGAGTGGTTAGGGAGAGTTGTGAAGTGGCTCTCGATATAAGTGACTACGCAAAAAGTCCTGAATTTCAATATGCTGACACTTTGTCTATTGTATAAGGAAAGCCATTTCATGTATACCTTTTTATTTAAAAAAAAAAAGGGAATGTCAGTAAATAAATGGCGCCTTAAGATGGTGAGTCCTTTAAAAAAGTGCGGTTTTGTTCTCATTTGATGCATTGTCCTTCATTTTGCTAGTATTTACACATACATGTGTAGTTGACATTTTTTAAATCAATTATTCCAGCATTTATAGCGGTTTGAGCAAGATTTTTCCCTAGTCATAGCAGTGACCTATTTAGAATTTTACTTTGAAATTCAAACTGCAGTAGTCAGAACAATGAATTACATATGTACTGAATACGTAATTTTATGACGACTAAAAACCTGTTTTGTGACCAACCTCATGACAACTACCTAATTACACTGCCCAACAATGAAAATGTTTGGGGCTCAAAAATAGTTAATTCTTATGTATTTCCACTTGCTTAATTCAAAAATCACCATAAAAATGACAGATTAGCTCTTGCTTTGGAGATAAAGATACATTTCATTTTTTAGAGTCAACATTTTCAGTTTGGGGGATTTTAGGGGGGACATTTTGTTTTGGGAGTAGGCACACATGTCAAATAACAAAACACAAACGTTCTTCAGCTGTTTGTAAGTTCTTAACATAGATGTTGTTAAAGTCGGTGGTTCCCGGCATACCTTTGTGGAATTGCTATTCATTTTGAATAAAAAGGTAACAACTTTGTTTTTTCCACATTAGGTTTTAATTCCCTTCCCTTGGACTACAACCTTGTCGTGGTTGAAGGGATTGCATGCTCCGATGACCCCTAGAGTTGCACTGGTGGGAGCATTGCTCCTGATAGGGTCACCCATGCCAGATTAGTCGAAAGTTAGGAGACAGACGAATGGTAGTCTGCGCAGCGTCTGTACCTCAGTGAGGCGGCTGCAAAAGGCGTCTGACCCCAGTGGGACGGCCTCTGAAGTGATGGTGTCACGTAAAAAACACTGTTGAGTAAGGCCACGGAATACTATCTCAATTAAAACATAAACCTTGAAATTATGGACAGTTCTCAATTGATAATGAATCCTGGCAACTACGGGACTCGGCCCAGAGGGCCGGGTGTCGTGCCCGGCAGCGGTGGGAGCAAGGCCCCGTGCGGTCGTCATCACACGAAATCCTTGCTCAGACGTAGCAGCAGCAGAGGAAAAGAAGATAAAGAAGAGGAACAAAACTATCAGAATAAGCACGTGGAATGTTAGGACTATGCTGAGGGCGGGGAAGCTAGAGAATATAAAGCAAGAAATGGAGAGGGTGGGTGTAGACATCATGGGTCTGGGTGAAGTAAGATGGAAGGATGACGGGGATTACTGGAGCGGCGACTATAGAGTAATTTATAGTGGAAGGAATGAAAGTCAGCGCGGGGTTGCATTCGTAATGAATAGGAAACTCGTTAGAAAAGTAGTGTATGCAGAACAGGTGAGTGATAGGATAACAGTGGTGGAACTAAAAGCAGAACCAACGAATTTAGTTATAATCCAGGTTTATATGCCTACCTCTAATCATAAAGAGGAAGAGGTAAATGGGGTGTACGATCAGCTAGAGGAAATAATTGGTAGGATACCAGGAAGTAAGCACCTGGTAGTAATGGGGGATTGGAACGCGGTGGTGGGTGAAGGAAGAGATGGGCGGGAGGTGGGTGATTACAGGCTAGGAAGGAGAAACGACCGGGGCGAGAAAGCTGTGGAGTTTTGCCGCAGAAATAACCTAGTAATTACGAATACATGGTTCAGACATCATCCTCGACTTAGGTACACTTGGAAGAAGCCGGGAGACACAGGTTCCAGATAGATTATATAATGGTTCGTCACAGATACAGGAATAGTGTTAAAAACTCGCATACTTATCCAGGAGCTGATGCAGACACAGACCACAACTTATTAGTCATCAAATGTCGGGTAAATCTGAAAGAGATAAGAATGGGAAGGAGGGTACGAAAGTGGAATATGGAGGCATTAACTGGGGCAATGAAGAAGAAGTATCGAGAGAAGGTGGATGAGATAATGGGTGAGGATCATGGAGTTAGATCAGTGGAAGATGAATGGGGAAGTTTGAAAAATGGAATTGTAGAAGTGGCGAAAGCAACGGTAGGCGTAGTGAGTGCAACTAAAATTAGAAAACCGTGGATCACGAAGGAGATGATAAGGGAGATGGAGGAGAGAAGGAAATGGAAGAGCGTAAACTCAGAGATAGGTAAGAGAAAATACCGAGAATTTAATAACAGGCTTAGAAGAGAAACAAAGAAAGCAAGAGAGGCGTGGTGGAGAGAACAGATCGACGTGTTAGAGAAATACCAAAAAGAGGGAAGAGCAGATGCATTATATCGGAAAGTAAAGGAACTGCAGGTGGTAATAAGGGAAGGGGAATTACAACGATAACAGACGAGATGGGAAAGGTGATCGTAGAACCGAAAGAGATCCAGGAGAAGTGGAAGGAGTATGCTGAAGAGCCGTATGGTAAAGAAATAAGGCCCAATAGGTTAGATATAGAAAGGGAAGACGATATCGACAGAGATGGCATCAGACCAAGTATCCTAGATAGCGAAATTGAAAGAGCTCTATGAGACATGAAAAGGAATAAGGCGGTGGGAATAGATGACATACCTGCAGAGTTTTTAAAGAGCATGGGGAAGAACGGAAGAGGAAAACTTTTTGCGCTTATTCGTAGGATTTATGAGGATGGAGTGTGGCCGGAAGACTTCGCGAAGACTGTACTAATTCCTATACCGAAGAAGAGTGAGGCAAAAACTTGCGAAGACTATAGGACAATTAAGCTTAATACCCCACGCGGCCAAAGTAGTTCTGAGGATTCTAAACAGAAAGCTAGAGAAGAAGGCAAATGAATACCTGGGTGACGACCAGTTCGGGTTTAGGAGAGGGACGGGATAGCGGTGATGAGGACGCTAGTAGAAAGAAACCTAGAATATGGGCAGGATGTTTTTGCATGCTTCGTAGATTTCGAGAAGGCGTTTGATCGGGTGGAATGGACGAAATTAATGGGAGTGTTGTAGAAATTAGGGGTCGATTGGAGGGACAGGCGTCTGATTCGAAATTTGTATATGAATCAGACTGCGCAGGTTAGGGTAGCCAATGGAGAATCGGGATGGGCCACGATAGGACGGGGAGTGCGGCAAGGGTGCCCACTATCGCCGTTGCTTTTTAACATGTATTCAGAAGAAATGGTATGGGGGGAGGAGGAGGTAGGAATAAAGGTAGGAGGGGAGCTGATAAAATCAGTGAGATTTGCAGATGATCAAGCATTAGTTAGTCAGTCGGCCAAGGGGTTACAGTTAATGGTGAATGCATTAGAGGTGCAGTGCGAAAAGTATGGGATGAAGATCAATCACAAGAAAACGAAAGTAATGAGATTTTCTAGAAGTAAGAAGGCGGGGCTGAATATAAGGGTGGGAGGGCAGAAGATAGAGCAGGTCGAGCAGCGGAAGATGATTAGTGTTTAGAGTTGGGGGTTTTCGAGTCATGGGTCTGGAATGTGGGGGGATGGGGAGGTAGGTTAGTGTTGACTACCTGTGGTGGCTGCGGGTGGGGGGGAGGGTGAATCGGTGGAAGGGTTGGAAGATAGTGAAGAACAGAGGGGGTAAGAAGGTAGGGGGTTAATGAAAGAGAGAGAGAGAAGTTGAGGAGGGGGGAGCGGGAAGCATAGAAAAATTCGTTAACAATATCACAATCAGCGTGTATACATTTCAAAATTTCATCGCGTGCATAGACACAAATAATCACGATTTACTTTCTTATTTAACGATTTAGAGCTATGAAAATGTAGTTATTCATAGACAATACAATGGTGATTGACAACATTGTTGGACTTGAAGTGCACCCTCCTCGGTTCGACTACGAAAAAAATGTCAATCCAGCCATCGCTCAAAACTTCGTACTTGAGCTCATTGCGTGCATAGACACAAAGAACCACTATTTACTTTCTCATTTAGCGATATATAGCTATGAAATTTTAGGAATTAATAGAAAATACGATCATGATTGTTAAGATGGTTGCATTTGAATTCTACAATCCCCGGTTTGACGATGGAAAAATTGTCAATCCAGCTATGGCTCCAAACTTCGTACTTGAGCGCATCGCGTGCATATACGCAAAGAACCACAATTTACTTTCTTATTTAGCGATGTAGAGCTATGAAATTTTACTCGTTCGTAGACAATACATAATGTTAAATGATTATATGGTTGGACTTTTAATCTACGGTCCTCGGTTCGACTCAGGAAAAATTGGTAATCCAGCTATGGCTCAAAACCACGTAACAGAGCGCGCCGCATGCTTATGTTCAAAAAACCATGATTTTCTTTCTTATTTAGAAAGGAAGAGTGATGGAAATTTAGTTATAGCTAAGCAATACAATAAAACTCGGTAACATGGTTTGACTTTAAGTTTTCGGCTGTTCATTCAACTCTGTAAAAATCCCAATCCGGCTATGATTCAAACCCTCGTACTTGATTGCGCTGCATGAATAAGTAAAAAGAACCACTATTTTCATTCTTATTTAGCTCAGGAGAGCTATGAAATATTAGGAACTCATAGGAAATACAATAATACATGGTAATGTTGTTGTACTTTTAAGTTTATGGTTGGCAGTTCGACTCTGGAAAAAATTCCAATCCTATTGCATTATCTTCGGGGTCAACCTTTATCTCCAACCGGAAAAATAAATAAAAAAGTTTGCAATCTGGCACGAAACACATATCCATTAAGTGAATTTCCATTAAAAGTATGCAAAGCGGGCAGGGTAAAAAATGCCAGCCTATGTGTATATAGCTTTGGTAAAAATACGCTGCCAGATCGAGTTTATCGACGGAAAAATTCGATGAATCTCCGAGTTCCATACGTAGAAACTTCAATTTTCTCACTCTGAATATACATTAACTATGCATGCTCTAAACGCCTTTCAAAAGCGCACTTCATGTGTAGATACGGAGAACACGATTTTTGCCTGCTCTGAAGAGGTACAGTGAAATTTTCATTATCCATTTGCAAACCTATAGGTACTTTAAAACTTGGAGCTATCTATGGCTCGACTCCAGGACATAAATGGAAACAAAAGTAGTTGATGTGGGAGAAGTGCTGCGATTTTTATTAAACCTTTATGAAGAAAGGATCAATAATTTTAGCATTAAGTTTGGGATTGATTTTATCTTTTACAAGGAAGGTCATGGGTTTCACTTCCAATGACCCATGATTCTTTCCAAGAACACTGAATAGTATTCTTGCATAATAGCATGGGGAGAATTTATGCTGCCGCATGGAGGGAACCAGGTGGCAGCTGAAAAATTTGAACTGGAAAGAAAGCCCATGCAACTTTGGTGAGACAATTGTTAACTTAAGTGACAACTGACAAAAATTGACAACTTAAGTTACCGCATTAGTTGTTAACCTGAGAATAATACAATATGTTTGGCCTACTTTGCTATTTGAAACTTTTTCCAAAACTGAACCTTCAAGAATTGGGGGGGGGGACTATATTCAGAGAAATACGGTAATGGTGAACCCATGCCCATTCCTTTTGGTTGTTCAAATATTTGTTCAATGAGTTTAAAATAGATGTTGTTGCAGTGACTTTGAATTTCATATTGTTTCTGCTGCTGGTTTGGGAGTGCTCTTAAAGTGTAAAATTCATCAAAATACCATGAAAATGTGTGAATAAAGTGAATAACTTATGATGGTACATTTGTGGTGAAATAACATAATTTTCGTCACAGAAACGCAAGCTGACGCCTCTTGTGAAGACTGCCTGTCACTATTATTTAGTATGAAGGTAGGGGACCAGGATAAGTCATGGGCTCCACATATATGTTGCAATGCTTGTTCATTTACACTGCAAGAATAGCTGAAAAATAAGAAACAATCTATGGTTTTTGCTGTGCGTATGGTTTGGCAGGAGACTAGAACCCATACAGATGACGGCTGTTTCTGCTTGCTCCACCTATAAAGGCAGGATTGTCTATGAAGAAAAGAAGAACAGTTTAATACCCGAATCTTCGATCTGCTAATCGACCCATTCTACATTCAGATAAGTTTATGGAATTTTCTGGAACGTGATGTCAGAGTCTCACAGTACAGACAACGTCACAGTGATCTGCTTCCCTTTTTTGGGAAGAAAAACAATCTTGTTGCTTGCTGCGACATTAATGGCAATTGATGAAATGTTTGAATTTGAAGCATGGTCCAACTGAATGGAGGCTATTTATAGACTCTTCCAAGCTTAGTTTGAAAGCTGTATTATTTCACAATGGCAACCGTCTTCCTTCTATTCCCGTTGGTCATGCAGTTCGCATGAAGGAGAGTTATGCAAATATAGCAGCCCTCTTGGACTCCATCAAATATCATGAACACAAGTGGAAAATCTGTGGTGATCTAAAAGTCATTGTTGTACTCTAAGGAATGCAACTGGGGTACACAAAATATTGCTGCTTTTTATGTATGTGGGACAGCAGGGATAGGAAATCACATTATGTTCAAGCAGACTGGCCTGCAAGAAATCTTAACCCTAGCGAGAAAAATGTCGTTGCTGAGCCTCTCGTGAACCCAAAAGATGTTCTTCTTCCACCTCTGCATATTAAGCTGGATTTGATGAAAAATGTTGTCAAAGGTATAAACCAAGAGTAACAGGCCTTTAAGTACGTAAGAGAGAAATTTCTGATATTAAGTGATGCCAAAGTTAAGGGAGGTATTTTTGCCGGGCCACAAAAACAAGAACATGCAAAGGATACTGCATTTGACTAAGTTTTGGAGGGGAAAGAAAAGGAAGATTGGGAAGCCTTCAAGGGAGTTATTCATGGATTTTAGGTAAGGAAAGAGATGATAACTACACTCAGTTGGTGACAGTGCTCCTGCAAAAATACCATCAACTTGGATGCAACATGTCCCTTTTTTTCCACTTCCATTCTCCACATTTCTTTTCTCCACTCCCACCTAGACTTTTTCCCTCCTAGTTGTGGAGGTGTCAGTGATGAACACAGAGAAAGATTCCATCAGGATATTTCTGTTTTGGAACAAAGATATCAGGGCCGTTGGAATGAAGCAATGCTTGTGGATTACTGCAGGACTTAGTGTAGGGATGATCCAGAACTCACAAGAGGCAAGCTAAAAGACGACGATCTCATGAAGCCACCACATGATTCTCTTCAGACCCAACCATCTGCCAGGTATTCTTCCATCAATTTAGAACTCTTAGAATGTAACTGCTATTTAAAAAAACTCAAATGCACTTTCAATGTTGTTGACATATGTAATTAAAATGTATTGTTTTCTCTTAATCCGTTTAACTGAAACACGTCCACCTATTGCGTACCACAGAAAATAGAGCTAAGAAAAATTCATTGTCACATTCTTTTTTCTTAACCCAAAATTAGTAAGAATTGACTCATTATGTGCAGGAAACATTCAAAAAAAATTTTGTTGGGCAGTGTTATATATGTATGTTTTTCCTACTTGTTTCACATCCTATTGCCTTAGATACCAATTTCGTATTGCAATTTTAAAAAGTATTATGGTGAAGGAGAAATTTATTTTTTAATAGTTGAGAAAACACAAACTACATAACATACAAATTTATGACCAGGTACTTTTTTAAATAATGTTTATTAAGAGTACACACTCCTACCACATAGTATGGAAAATGGCTTTATTTTTTTGCAAATATTAAAAAAAAATAATTCAATAAGTGGCTGGTATTTTGGTACACTTGAAAGAGGAGATTTTTTTCCATTGTGGACTTATTCATTGCACTTGGTGTGTGGTGATATCTCACAGCACCTGTTCTTGAAGAGATTTTTAAAAGTTTGAACAAGCAGTTTTGCTGAATTCCACTCGCTTTGCAAGGAATAGACTTGTTTTACTCTCAAAACCTTTCATGATGCCCTCCAGATTTAGTAACCCCTTCAGTTAATCAGTTGGGTTCATTCATGACCTGTCGTTTGAGTACCTATTGATCTCGCTTTCATCAGCAGTTGCCATCAACCTCTTGAGCACACATGTTGGAAGTAATTGGTGAGACATAATTTCTGGACCAACCTTATGGCTATTCAAACTATAGCATTGCACTGTGTCACACGAGTGTTGGACAATATTGCTCTCAGGATTTTCAAGATTCAATTCCTAGGAAGAATTTTTTAAAAATGTATATTCAACACTTCACAAAGTAACACCAGGAATTGAATTATTCTAATTTTTATGTCTATGGCTATGCTCATTAGCGCAAGTCCAAAAGGCTCCCTAGTGAGCATAATGATGATAACAGTATAGCCTTCAGTCAGTAGTCAATTTTTATATGAATTTCTTCATTTTCTGGGTGTTCTCCCACGTCGTATGTTGTAAGTCGACAACAGTTTCTGAACCAAACGTGGAAGAGAGTCGTAAAACCAACCAATAGGAGAGCAGCATCAACAAGGGAGGGAATTTCGGAAAAGAGGGAGGTCCGCGGGCAATAATCGTGAACCGGCATCTTCTTCGACCTGAAGATGCAGGAAGGAGTGCTTGGGAAACTGTAGCATCCTTACAACATACAACGTGGGAGAACACCCTTTAAATTAAGAAATTCAACTGTAAACCAGTGGAAACCTTCATTCTAATATCAATTTTTAACTGATTTTGAGACACTAGGGAATTAGAAATAAATGTGAGCCCTGCTGGTAGTCTCCCACCACATACCAATCTACCTTCTTGTTCAATCAGATCATGACATCGCAGAGTCATCTTAATGCATGGGCACTGACCCCAATGGCCCAAGGGGGGCTTTACTTTGTCCAGAGGCCACAGGTACGTACTCCGTCATGGTGGCTCTAAAATATGGGCATATTCTTCATTTTGTTGGAACTACGTAAGCAAACCAATGACATTCTCATACTTGGTATTTTCAATTGTCTTTTTTTTTCCTTCGTTTTTGTAATAAAGCGTGTGCTGTTCCAGTCTTACAATGCACGTTGAACTGAACACGTCTGAGTCCTTTCATTTATCACGTCCACCCGGTAATTCCCAACACATTTACTCAGCCCAGAGGTACCGTATGCAGTCATTGGTGGACAACAAAATCCAGTGCTGCATTTTGCATCAACCAATTGGTTGTCTATGGTAGGTATTTTTTGCTGTTGAGTGAATCTTGATACCTACTGAGCACAGCTGATCAGGCTGTAAACAAGTTATATAAACAATAATTGACATTTATCACCAACCAAAAATGTATGCCAGCTAAGTATGTGAGGGTTTCTTACTGCATTACATCTTAATAGAATTATGTATTCCATAACAAAGTTGTAGACAATGTATTGTTAGGTTATTTGGAAACTTTATTGCTTTATTTTGGGTTTTTTGACAAGAATGAGGAACAAACCATTTATATAATTTTACACCATCATTCATTCTGCTCATAAATTTTGAATTAGTAATTGTGTTAACCAGTTATGCTAAGTTTTGAGAGGATTTTTTTAATTTATGTCAAGCAGCAGACATAAGACTTGGATTCAAAAAGGAAACTCGTCCTCACATTACTTCCTAACAGACTGATCAGTATGAAGTATTCCCGCACTGCTAAGGACCTAATTTTGTCATGATCACACTGAGCTGATTTACTTTTTTCCCTCCGACACAGCATCACTATCTGTAATTTCTCATCGGCAACAATATTTTATCTCAGAACTGTTTTCAACATTGCATGAAATGCATTGGCTGGTTATCTTCCTTTCATTAATAACAACAACTGAATGAAGTAATAAGTTTTCATGTCTGCTGCATCCTGGTTCATCAGCTAAGAATTAACATGTCTTTCATTATTGTGGTTTAGGTACAATACTCTTTTTTTTACCTTCAAATTATTGCATGTAGTCATCACGTTGTCACAAAAAGAGACCCACATCACTCTTCCTAATTGTGACCACCTAATCAAGTAGCACACACTCCAATAAAAATAATCTTACTCATCCAATCCAATTCTCTTAATTCCTTCATACTTTACCAAGTCCACACAATAGCCATAGATGAGTGAGAAATAACTTAGGAAATGAATCACAGAGGCTTTTGAAGGGCTCTAATTCATAATAATTACACAAAAAGGCTACTTCTACTGTTTGGTTTAAGCTGTATAGACAAAAAAAAATTGACAAAGTCTGGACACAGAATTAGACAGTCATTTCAAGTGTAAAAGATACTAGAGATAAAAAGTGAAGAACTGGCCAACTTGGAGAGGCACATGCTGAATTCATATTTACAGCCTATATAAAGGCAACACACAAAACACATTCACATTAAATTCATAACATTTACAGAGTAGTCTTTGGACTGGTACTATTTTCACAAAAAGGCACAAATTTCATGAAATTATTTACAGGCATCCATTTCCATAATTTAAAGAAGGTTGTCAAAATATCTACAAGTGATACATATTTACAAATTTTTGCGTTGCAAGTAGCTCTAATACAACCAATAAATAATTGAATTTTTACTCCCACCCACTGAGACCAAATATATATAACATTACTAAAGCCAAGCCAAGATTTTCTAAAGGTATAAGCCGTGACATTCGCTTAGCTATTACATATAACTGTTCACGGTGTTATTTGGACTGACAAAAAATTAAAGCATGAATATTGTTGGACGTTACATGAATTGACAAATGTTGTCTGGGAGTTGATGACGGGAGAATTTGGTTTATCAATGTTGCATAGGGATGAACACGAGTGGAACATATAAAATCTCAATCAATACCACATCTGCTTTTTTAAACAGTGCATAGCATTGACTAATTCCTTTTCTCCTTTAATTGAGGAACAAAAAACAAACCTTTAGAAGGTTTCAGGTGAACACGATGAGGGTCACAAAAACTTTGCCATTGACAGCTGTCCGCGGACACCCACCACATTCTCGGGGGAGCCTCAGCAACCATGGCATCACAAGGCAGCACACAATGCCATCAGGAACAGATAGCCACATCCACACTTCTCGAAGGTTTGTGCCAAACGGCACACTGCCCGAGACGCACTCATCAGCACCGAATCCCACGATCGCACATCACCTCCATTGGGGACTTGAGGGGCGACGAGAGTCCTTCCGAGTAACTTTCATGCCCACCGCACTTGCAGTGGTTCTCCACACACTTGGTGGGGCAAGATGGATCTTTGAACGAAGCCGAGACATCTGAGGTGGGCGAATCGGGTCGTGGGGTGTGGGAGACCAGGACAGCAAAGAGTGCTGATGGAGATGTGGCCATGGGGAGTTCTGGTGCAAGCCACGCATGTTCCAGGCACTGTCGAGCAGTGAGGCGGCCCCTAAGAGAAGATATGCCACGATGAGAACCAGAAAAATTTTTGGACCAGGAAAATGGCACTCCGAGAGGTTTCCAGAGAGACCTATTCCCAATATTTCCTGATTTTTTAAAATCCTCAGTTACAAACAATATGGTTCTTCAGATAGAAGGCTTCCATGGAGTGGCATGGATGAGTTGAGTCTTCCGGGTTCTCTTCCTATTTGGTTCATCTGTGATGACGACATGTTTCGCAGGCGTTACAGTCTGCTTCTTCAGGTCAGAGGTACGTACTTGATGCCGTTTTTGGTCTCCTTATATACCTCTCAGTCAATCAGGTCCGAATAATTTTGGTGCGCTTTGAGACTCGGGCCTGACTGACTGAGAGGTATATAAGGAGACCAAAAACGGCATCAAGTACGTACCTCTGACCTGAAGAAGCAGACTGTAACGCCTGCGAAACATGACATCATCACAGATGAACCAACACGGAAGATTCAACTCATCAATATGGTTCTTTCTTCAATGACTCGCATTGGAGAAATTATCATTGGTATCTGTAACAAAACTCATAACATTTACGTGAAAGTTTCTCAGGTTTCACACCGGGTAAGATTATTTAAATTGATCAACGTTTAGATGGCTGACATCATCTGAAACAGCCTGAAAACAACAGGGGTATTCCACATACCATGCGAGTGTGGTAGGGCGTATATTGGCAAGCCAGGAAGGACCATCGAGAAAATAATAAAAGAGCATGGAAGAAGTACAGAAGAAACTGGATGAATCAAAGCACAATAATACGAAGTTTCGATTATACGAAGCAAAACTGTCGGTCCCGACCAAAAGCCTATACTAAATACATGGCGCTATTCGATAATACAAAGTTTCGAAAATACGAAATTTACGATGTTACGAACCTCGGCCCTGGTCCCTAGGAAAAAATGGGATTCATTTTTACGAACCATGGCGAAAAACTGCGTCAGCAAAACTCTTTTTGCAAACTCAGACACCTAGAAAATCAGCATTGACGAATGTGATCCATCAAACGTGTGAAATGCGTGAATGATAGTACATTCTTCTCTCTGGCACTCTCCTAGCTGTTGGCAGCATTTCCATAATGTAAACAATTCCCTTTGGTTAAAACTCACGAGCGGCACCACATTTAAACTCGCTGCCCAAGGTCCATAAAGAACAGGTCATGACACACACTTGTCCAATGTAATCTGCCATCTTGAGTCTCCGTTGCGGTGGGAATTCACATTTTGCGTGCAAATAAACGGAGAACATAGAACCACGCGATTCTTATTTAGCAATGTAGAGCTATGAAATTTTAGGTATTCATAGACAATACAATGGTGATTGATAACATGGTTTTACTTTAAGTCTACGGTCCGCGGTTTGACTCTAACTACACTAACCGGTCTGAGATCTCGGATCGATCCGAAGAGGTCAGAGTGTGGCGCTCATCGTTCTTCTTTTGGTTGCCGATGGGAAACAAAATATAATCAATATCATTTACGGCGTGACTTGTTGTAAGAAGGGAAAGGAGAGAAGTGTGCGGCTGAAATACGCAAGTAATCTCAAAATAATTCAAACTACTGAATTCGATAGTTCAATATCGATATTTTCAGACCGTGTTGGTAAACCAGGTGATCTGAGTCAGCTCGCTGCTGAACTTTCAGATCGGACTCTGAACTCAGACCGATCTGAGATCGATTGGTAAACGTAGCAATAGAAGACCGTCGCTCGTCCACCCACTGAAGGATCGGCTCAAGGGTGGTGCACGCCCCTTCCCCTTTTGCCCTTTCCACCGCTTGGAAGGGGGAGAGGGAAGAGAGTGTCTCTCTCTATCTGTCGCACATAGCCAGGCGAGGGTACTTCGGATTTGCCAACCGCCTGCAGGTCTTTATGGACTCCTAGGAGCTGTCGTCGTGCAAGAGTGCGTCAGGTACCTTGACGTGAGTCTCAGAAGTTAAAATATGTGATTTGGCCAATCTCAGATTCTTCAAAATGAGAGTAACACGTTGCGATCTTGAATTTAAATTCTTACTCGCCGACTTAAAATATTTGCATTGAGATACTACGAGGTGGTATGTAGTTATTTTTTGATCCTCTATGAGTTAAAGTTTATGATATGATGGCATTGTTTTTAGAATGCTTTGACTAATAAGGACCAAATATGGTTTTAAAACGTTGTCAAGGACCACAAAAGTTAGGGGGGGAATAACTATTTTTTCGTGATTTCTTCATAAGGTTCGATGTTACGAAACTCGATGATACGAAGTGCCAATTTTTCAGTCCCACTGACTTCGTATTATCAAGTTTCAACTGTATTAGGCTTTTCCAACCGGAAAAGTCTGCATCAGCAGAGCATAGCCTTGGCCATCGTGTCCATTTCCCTAATTCCACACTAATTTCCCGGGCATCCAAGTATTGGGAAAGAATAACGAAAGAAGTCACATTGATACAGGTGTAACAAAATGACATCAATAAGAGACAACGGCTTCAACTTAAGCAGGACTTGGCGCCCAGAATTTGACGAAATTCAAAGAACTCGTAATGGCCCCCACAACAATGGAGCATCTGCGGCTATATATAACCGCCAGTATCCTAGTTCGACTCATTATGTTGATGACGATGGTTGAGTCAACTATCGAAACATTGATCCATTTAAATAATCTTACCTGGTGTGAAACCCCAGAAACCTTAAAAGTTGTTGTTTCAGGCTTAATTTTATGGAATAACATCATAAATGAAAATGACTGGCAATTTTCCACAAGAATATATTTTAAAAATGACCGGTTTCGGTGTACAACACCATCATCAGGTCACCTGATGATGGTGTTGTACACCGAAACCGGTCGTTTTTAAAATATATTCTTGTGGAAAATTGCCAGTCATTTTCATTTACCCAGAAACCTTCACGTATATAATTCACTGGGAAAGCCTTAAATCCTCATAACATTTGTTTCATGAGCTGAATATGGTCCAAAAAAAAAACATGTCCAATATATGAAAAATCTGACAGGTATTGAATCACAATAGAAAATCGAGGAATTTAAGCCAGCCAGAATTTAAGGAGACGGCAGGAGGACAGAGTGCATGCCAAAGGAGAGTAATGACCACCAGGAATGCGGCACGAGAGAGTAGCAAACTTCTCATTCCACGGCCAACACTCGTCCCTCAAAACTTGGCCTCATCCTCAACATAAATGGCATCACCCCAATCATTTATGCCAATGACACAAATGTCATTATATCTGACCCATCATATCCCAACGCTATTAAAAAAGCAAACAGTGTCACAGAGAATATTAGGAACTGGTGTCAAGATAATGGACCACACATAAATGCAAATAAAATCCAAGTGTAAAAATTTTCCAATTGCAATAATGTAAAAGAGAGCTGTTTAGTCAAAGTATGTTACCAGTCTATTATGCAAACCACTCAGGTAAAATTCCTTGGGATACACGTGACTGCTAATATGCCATGGGAAAAGCAGGTTGAGGAAACAATCAGCAAGTTAAATTCAAGCTGCTATCTATTCAGACAACTGAGGTATACAACAGGCATTGATGTCCTATTAAAACTATATTATGCTGAATTCCATACTAGAGTGTTGCAAAGTATACTGTTCTGGGGAGCATCCCATCACCTTGACAAAATATTTATCATGCAAAAACGAACAATTAGAATTATCACTTTCCATCGAATAAAATCTCCCTCCAAGCCAATTTTCCAATCCTTAAAAGTCGTTCCACTCCCATGCATATATTTATACCAACTCATTTTAGATGTGAAAAAAAATTTGTTTCAGTTCTCCACAAATTCTGATCTTCATGATTACGACACAAGAAGAAAAAACGATCTTAATTGTTTCTCTCTAAGAACCGAAAGGTTGAAATGTGGACCACAGGAAATGGGAATTAGAGTATATAATAAATTGGCTGTTGAACTAAAAAAATTACTAAGTACCAGCCTCCTAAAGGCTAAACTGAAAGAGTTTTTACTTAGAAAAATGTTTTACTCTGTCACGGAGTTTATGAGTGATGACTCTTCAGAGTCTTAAGAGTTTATTGTTCATGTATAGTTTATATCTTTTATGTCAATTTGTCCTTGATTTGATATTGATTATATTATTTACCAATTAAATTGAAATTGCTAATGTTTTATTTATGTAAAAATTTACTGCTTGTACAGAATTGATTATTTCTTATATGTAAGTAACATTTTTTTCTTAAAAATGTAATATGTACCTGTATTTCTTTTTTGACGTGCCATATATTGGTTATATTTTTATATGTACCTGATCTAACATGGCAAATAAAGCATTATTATTATTATATTACTTGTTTTTGGTGACCAGAGGCAGTTGAGTTTCGAGAGAGAAAGTGTGTGAGACAACCAAGGGAATTTTCAATTCATGAACAGGACAAAATCCAGTGAAATTCCCCCCAATTCATGGAAAACTGCCAAAAAAAACAGGATGATCAATGAAGTACAGGAAATTTGGATAGGGAGCTTCCCACCAGCTTCCATCCCCGCTCAAGATACGAACTCGTCGAAATCGCCAGATCAGGAGTAAATCATTTTATTCAGGTGTGATTCATTTTAGCTTCATTAAAAATCAATACATTGTAAACAAGGGAATGTTTAATAAAAGTCACTGCAAAATAAATGCAAGCAAATACCCTTTCAATGATTGCAAACCTACTGCCAGTATCTACTCATCTAATGGTATACAGGAGCCAATTCTTGGATTTAGCATTAGTGAACATCAAGTTTGTTGTGGAATTCTTATTTATTATATAATTATTTTTTCAGTTCTATGGTGAGAATTTAAGTTACTACCGTGAATGTTTATTAGTATTTGTGAAAAATGTATCATTCATTAGTATTCGTGGGCAAAAAAATGTATCATTCACATTTATAAAATTGAGTCAATGTAGTGAAAAATCACGTAAACTCTCAAACTATTTTTTCTATTTCATAGCTAAATAATTTTTGCATACAAGAAGATACATTGCAATTGTTTAAGCAGTGAACTACCGTTTCTTAAATGGAAATAAAAACAAACACATATTTAAGGAGAAAAGGCCCTGAAGGAGTACTATATAATTAAAATGCTTAGTTACGAGTAATCCACTGATGTGGAGTCTCCTAATGAAAATATTTATTTATTGCACACAGGTTGAAACCAAATTAAGTATGATTCAATAAATTGGAACCACAGATAACTATTTTACCATTACAAACACCCAAGCCCAAGTCAGAGACAAAAATCGAACCCACAAACATGGGATTAGCAGCTGCTAGCAATGTTACCACTCGGCCAAAGAGACTGTCACATTGGTGATATAAATTATTCCTGGATCAAATACTGTAACGGTCCAAGCCGTTACACCTTTTGTTGTCCACCCAAACCACTCCTTTCCCCCCCCCCCCATATCCCTTCGCCTTCCTTTATTTGGCTTGTTGAGGTGGGAGGAGGTGTGAGTGTGGAAATCGCGAGAATAATGTGTGCGTGTCTGAGATCGAGGAATAAATGACAAGGTCGAGTGAATGGACTAAAACGCAGTGGAGTGAGGAGTATGAATGAGACACAAGGTATGGTTGATTTTAAGTTAAGAAGCGATGTGTGAATCCCCCACTGTGTTCCCCTTTCCTCAGTTTCCCCTATCCGCCACATCCCCTTTCCCTCCACAAAGTGGTATAAAAGGTGATCGTGGAAGGAAAGAAAAAAAAAAGAATACGCTGAGCGACATCACTGTGCGGAAGCGCTGCTCGAGCTGGGAGAAGTGACTTGAAAGTGCTGGAGGCCGAGAGGTACATAAAAAGTACCACGTCCACTGTTTGGACCACAATCCCCCAAGATATTCTCAACGGACACGGAGACCACGAGTGGCGTGTTGAGCCTGGAGTCTGCCGTAGGAATCAGAGGATCCTGTTTGGACGACCAAGTGCCTGCCACGCTTGCTGTCCCGTGCCGAGAATCCTGTGTCAACGGTCACGTAAGGTTGCCGACCTGACAAACCCTCCCCCCTATTTCAGCCTTCTAGCCATCAAGTCAGCGATGGGCCCCCACATTACGACAGTGTGCTTCACAATGGCGAGTGATTGACGCCCAAAATAGATAATTATACCATAACAGCAAGAGAAAAGGGAAGGACTAGTAATTACCTCCCTCACCCCCAGTTTATTTGGAAGTGGACTAATTAAGTAAATCGCCTGTGTGCGAGGATAAGCCTTTTTTTGTGACATGTGTTTATCATAATTTTCAATTCATCTTATTCATTCATTTCACGAAGGGTTCGTTTCAACAATTTAAATGTCTCATCCCTCATCTATCAACCCATCACCTCACTAATTATTAGAAGGGCATTTTGTTTGAAATAAATGTAAGTAGTTTTTTGAATATATGCTTGTTTTGTTGAATGGAAAAGGTATATTTTTTCAATCTTCCTACCTG
The DNA here is from genome assembly GCA_963573305.1 of Pyrrhosoma nymphula. NCBI lineage: Eukaryota > Metazoa > Arthropoda > Insecta > Odonata > Coenagrionidae > Pyrrhosoma > Pyrrhosoma nymphula. The sequence continues at coordinate 173,735,362 of OY754329.1, read as the reverse complement.
GCAAGCCGAGTAACCCACGAAGCTAGTACCTACGATCCATCTCCACTCTGCCCCGGCGGTAAAGCCAGGGAGCATGTCAAGTTACGCAAGGTCGGAGACCCCCCACCTACTTATCCTCTCTAAAAGAGGCTTCTAATTATTTTTTTCATGTTGTATTAGGTGATGCAGGTTTGCCCCGCGGATCTCGTGCAGGAGAGGTTCCCGAGGATATTTTTTTTTTGTATTGTACGCATGTCTCTCGGCCCAAAGTTTAATCCGGGCGGGCCGTGGACCACTACAATACATATATACACTATGGAGGATTTACTAAAAATAATTTAAAACATAACTCATTTAATCCAATGTAGACTCCATTCTGAAATGGAAATTTTCAAATGCATGAGAGATTTTACGAATCGAGAAACTTTTTGAGCAACTAATTGCATCATGAATAAATTTCTATATATAAATATAAAAATATAATTTTAAATCAAAGAATCGGCCACTCATATTCTAACAGTGACAGGCATGGGCACGCAATAAAGATGTTGGTCTGGACCTCACGTAGGCATAGTCTCACCTGGGCTTGGCAACAATAGTGGCTCTGATGAAATCCAGAGCGGCCTCCGAGAAACTGCCAAACAGCTCCTCTGGAAATGTGAGGTTGCACCTCGAGATGTTGCAAAACGTCTCCTGCTTGCAGTCGGAGCCAAATGGTGAGCAACCACTGAGAAGTACATACGCAAGAACTCCAATTGACCTAAGAATGGACAAAGAAGTGAGACCGAGAAAAGGATTTACTCTTGAACATGCAAAACATATATGTATATATTCAGTAGCTCAGACTTCCCTTAATTTGAAAACAGTGGTGTGCCGAGACAATTTGCCTCGAGTAAGCTCTCGCACATCAGAATGGTATGCATCCCACACGACACCGCTGATTAATTACACATTTATGAAATCCAAATTTAAAACTAATGCCAAGAATAATATAGGAACTTCTTCTCTTTAATTGACCACAAATTATAGCAAATACATATATTTTTTGGAGTGTTGGCCTTTCTCTTTTTAACAATCAACGCTCACATGGACTTAGCCAATGTTTCGTCATTTTTTATTGATATCTTCAGGGCTAGACGTTTTCAAATATAGCTAACAATTAAACAAAACCAGGGCATAAAAATGACAATGCAATAACATCTTAATAATTTTAAATTAAGTTATTTTGAAGTTGGCTAAGTACATGTGAGTGTTAATTATTTAACCCTCTCGCTACTGAATGTAGGAGCAACGTTCTGTCTGAGCTGATAGCTTCTCAATTAAATGGATGGAATCTCCTAGATTATGATACGAAAGTGAGTGTTCTTCATGACCACCATACAGTATTTTCAGATTACTTCTCCCTCAAAGGTGAAATGGCTTATATTATATATCGCAAACTCAGGCCCTCTCCTCGGCAACTGGAAACCTCTCTTCATCGCAGTTCAAGCCACACTCACAGCGTGTGTCCACGGTCATTTGCTTGTTTATGCAGAGGAATTGCGATAGTAAAAGTTTCTATGCATGTACTCTGGAAATGGAGGCTTATAAGCACATTCCTTATGTTTAGGTGTACATTCACAAATTTTAAGGGAAACTGTTATTTTAAACATAGTTCATGTGTAAAGGAGATTTCGAGCAAATTTGGGAGTCTTTATGCTAGAGAGCTTAATATCAGTGGTAGATTTTGTTTAAAGCTGTAGTGCCTCTGTAAAACTTAAGGAATCCAATTTTGATTCTCATATCTTGAGAGTTCAGACACTATTTTTTTTAGCAAAACCACTGCATGAACTATGTAATAGTGGGCCGGGACCGCATGCCATAATGCAGATGATCTCTGCTCAGTGGCCGAAGGAAAGGGTTTGGCGCCAAGCCGTTTGCGGTCCCAAGTTGAGAAAATGAAACACACCTGAGCCAATTCATCGTTGATCAGGAGCTCTGTGGCAGGGAGTGCAAATAAATTGAAAGTTGTGGCATATGTGAGTGAGGGGAGAAGCTTTTACCAACGAGAGATGCCGGTGCAGAAGGGTTAATCTTGGCCAGTATCTTGATTTTTGATTCGTTGATCTACAACAATTAGGATGGAACAAGCGCACTTTTTTCAACAAACAACTGATATAAATTCAATAGTCTTGGATTTTTTGGGTTTTCCCAGGTGTCTTGTGAAAACTATGGCTGATAGATAAATACCTCTTGCATACATACTTGAATTCAGTGTAAGAAGTCCTATGATGATCAAGTATTTTCCTTCATGTGACAGGAGAAAAGTTTCATTTTGTAATCCAGGGTTATTTTAGAAATAAAATATCATGACTACATAAGTTACTACAGCAAAAAATAAGCAGATTACCCATATATAATTATTAAATTGAGTGGATAGGAAGTTATTTTGACTGCAGTCAAAATGCATGTACAGGCAGTCCCCAAGTTACGTAAGCCTCAACTTACGTTAATCCGTACTTACATAAGTGGCAATCTTACCCAAAAAAATACGAGAATTACGAAAGTTACGGATTTTTAGAAGGATGGTTGCCTACTTTTAAGGAGCGCATGTGCCGTAATGTTAGTAAGAGCTGGCCTTCCCCGTATTTCTCTGAATCGACCGTAACATTGAGAGCACGGACTCAGTTATGGAGTAATTTTAGACTGCTTTTTTTTCGACTTACGTAAATTTTGACTTACGCCGATAGTGTCGGAACGCATCCATTACCTAACTCGGGGACTGCCTGTGTTGGTATTCTGATGAAAAATATTATGATTAATTCCCACTATTATCAAATATTCATCCACTGAGAGGCTACTTTTAAATATATAATATCCATTTTTTTAATTAAATTGCAAACACCATTTTTGATACTTAACATTTTCATCAAAAAGTTCACCTTGAGCAGAGGAGCCCAAGCCAGAATGGCAAACTACCAGAAGAAGGGTCTTTGAACAGACAGAAACACAAACATTGAAGGAAGCACTTCATCAAAACAATAATTTGGAGCATGCTCTTATACGGCAATGAAGATTAGATGATAACGGCAGCAGAACCAAGATGGTTTGAAGCAATGAAAATGTGGTGCTATTGAGGAATTATGAAGACCAAATGGATGGTGAGAATCAAGGATGAAGAACTCCAACAGAGAGTTGGAAAGAAAAGATGGATAACAAAAACACTGCTAAGTAGAGAAGACAAACTTAATGATCACATTCTGTAACACAGCAACCTCTAGAAAACATTTCTGGAAGGAGAAATAAATGAGAAGAATTATCAAGAAAGATCAAGGATGGAATAAACACATCCAATAGTGGAGACTTACGAAGGAATAAAATGGTTAGCAGAGATGTGGAGTGAAAAACTAAGCAACCTTGAATTGACGATCATAGTCTTGCCTACCACAAACTACCCATGATACATGTTAAAATAACAATGGCTTGCTGTATTTACCAAACAGAAAAGGTTTTGATGCTACCGGCAAGACACCTGGATTATGCATCGACTATATAGGGGCTCCGTTAAAGTAAAAATTTTACGAAACGCCAACCATTACTATACTTCAAAAATCATTGGTCATGTGCTCCAGACTCAATCGGTCACACATACATACATAAATGGATCTAACATATGACCAATGAGAAGAAGGAATGAGAGATATATATATATAGGCTTGAGATAAGGAGAATGAGAAAGCAAACTGGACTTATATTCAGCGGAACAAGAGGAGGAATGGAGAGGAGCCAGGTACATAGTTACAACACGAGAGGGAAACATCACTCATGAGAGCCAATTGCCATTAAGGCAAAGCTGACAGAAAGGTGTCATGGAGATGAAGATCAACACGAGAGGAAGAAGATAAGGAGTTTCCACAGAGGCTGTGAGTGTATGAAAGTGAAGGATGCTCCGAGCCAAGGAAAGTGTTGACTATTAGGTTCACCCCAGTCTGAGGATGGATGCATGAAACAAGTACGGTACATATTACCATACTCTTCCACTCTCCCCTATTCACTTTCTAACCAAAGTGTGCTTCTAAACTCTTGTGCTTCCGATTTTCATCCATCATTCCCTTATTCCCCATGTAAATCATATAGACCCTGAAAAACTGTCAACATTCAAAACTCAAAGCAATACATATTTTTGTTTTGGTGTAAGTAACCAGCCAGGGAGCATCAATGGCAAGCATTTCCAGTTTTATGAGGTCTAAACACATGAAATTCCTTTGAGATTCAAAGGATCAAGCACTGCAGAACTAACACAACCAATTTCTACTTTATAACAACAACAAAATATTACATGGAACCAAATTTAAGCATATTTACCCAGTTCCATCAACAGCAAATTTTCTATGCTTATACTGCTACATATATTCGTATTATGGCTTTTTTTATCCTAAATTATTAAAATAATGAAATTTAAATTCAAGGAAATCCACAAGCGCAACACATTCCATACTCCACAATGAACAAGAAATAGGGCCACAGAGTGATCAAGGCTTACCAAATATCGGTGGCAAGACTGATGGGCTCATAGCTCAGAACCTCAGGTGCTGTAAAGAGAGGAAATGAGGAATCAGAAACAAATTAATTTAGGACCAATCTATTCAACCAATTATTCATGTTTGGTTCAGAATCACATTACTAAGTATTAAAAATAATGATTTACCTAACTTAGAAATGACCATACATCACAGCATATAAGATGCACCCTATTTTTTGGGACATATTCAGTATAAAAAGGCTTACAACCCTCACAAAAGCACGACACAGTAATTTTTTGGTCAGAATGGCAGAAGATGATTTCAAGACTACACATAAGGTATATTTAAATAATTTGTTTCAATGAAGAAACATTTTCTTAACATTACCAAAATATGTACCTAAGATATTTTTAGTCAAGTTATTACAAGTATGACATAATCTTTGTCGGAATAATATGCCTTACATTCAAAGATTGTTTTGTTAGTTTTGCCTAGTTTTACCATAGTTAGGGGATAGCATTTTAAAGTCTTATATGATGACAATATGGGGTTTTATATACATATCACTATTAGATATTACAGAAGCAATTAACATGTTATAAACCCAGTCCACCGATCAATGCTCTTAATTCCTTCCAGAAAATTCAAACGCTAACTGAAACAGTAATTAGAAGCATACAACTGTGTAAAGGATTATGCCATAATAAATAATGCGTTCCTAAGATTCTGCTGAACGATTTGAAACTGTACGAGTACTAATATGAAGAGTGATTATGAGGGAACTAAGTCCTAACCTTGGATTAACCATCCTTGATTCTTGTGATTTTTGATACAAATAGACATTTTGCAAAATATTTGTCCTTAATATTGATAAATTTTAAAAATAGTGTGCTTCGAGATTCTAAGTTAGCACAAAATGGCTCCTAACTGTGACTCCGTGTATGTTGATCTTATGGCCAGGTTTCGAATATATGTAATTACATTTTCATTGTCAGGACACAATAATAAGTACAAGTTTTCTTATAACTTTTAGCGACCTTATTCCGAGCTCCTACATGAGTTAAATTTTATCTTTTTTTTCAAATTTGCTTTGCTTAGGGCCTAACAACTCATTTAATAATTCTCAGATAAGACCAGCCTATATTTCTCTTAACAGTCATGAAACAGGAATATGCGTAGAATACATAAACTTTTATTTGTGGTGCACAACCATGGCTCGATGGATGAACTACACAATTGAAAGGTGAAAATTTTGCAACTTTAGCGGCGTGAAAAACAAGTTCAAGGACAACAAGGGTTTGACAAGTTGTTTCAGGATGACATGAATATTTTTCAACAGTAAAAAAAACTTTGTCTTTCAAAAAAAAATTGTGAACTTTTCTGGTAAAACACACAAAAGAGGGCAAACATAATGGACTGTAATGTGCGATTCATTTCGAAAATAGTGCTTTGGGAGGTTTTATGAGTGTGATCTGCACATGCGCTACTTGCCGATACTACCCACACGTCCAATGTCCATTTAATCTCCCCTTTAACCCAAACGATAACGAATCCTGGACTTTGAACAGAGTTAGGAGAAAAATCATTTCTTCTACAACATCATCTTTCATTATTAGTTAATAGTTGCATACGAAATACTTCATATTTTCCGACCATTTTAATACTTACAAGTAGTCCCGAAAATTAGGACTTCCGTGGAAATTCTTGGCATCTAAGTTCAGCAGAATGCCTTGAAGTCCGGCTACTATAATAAAAGCTAAGCCTTCCGTTGTAAATCAAGGAAAAAGGGTGGAATTTCGACTGCATGGTCGTCTTCAAGAACTAATAGTGACAGAGATGGCTACTGCACTTTCTGATGACTTCTGCAGCGATCGCTGTGAATTTTCATTTTCCACGCTCAAACCCAACTCCACACAATCCCAGGACTGACATCCTCCTCGAGCACTGCAACTCCAAAATCACCCATCCTTTTTCAATGATCTATTCTACCTCTAAAGCAAGGGGCTGTGCAATGGGTAGATTTGGGTAGTCTTTTCCAACCTCTACCTAGGTCTTCTGGAACAAAGTTCCAATCTAAATACCTTACCCTAAAATCCTTTTAAACAACCCAAAAATCAGGTTTTACGCCATTGGTTTCCTTTTCGTGGTTTTTGGACGGCCACATTCAAGTGGATCAAATTCCACATTTCCGATTGAATTCCATCCAAGAGGCATTTTCCTCAAATTATAATATAATTATTAAATATATTATATAAAATATAATAATAATTATTTGGTCAAGATTCAAGTTTTCTGAGCAACAAGCCATTTGACTTTGGTGGGTATACAGTAACAAAATGAACTATCATTCCTGATTTGCACAGTGAGGTAAAGGAGGAGTAGATTTAAAAAAAAAGCACTCACCAACATAATCGGGAGTACCGAGAATTTCCCTCACTTCCGCACCCATTTCCACAACCCTGGAGATACCAAAGTCACAAATCTTGACATCGGTCTCTGGATATGGACCCAAAAGGAGGATATTCTGCGGCTGCAGAATAGAAAGGAAAGAGAGGGATGAGTCAAACAATCAAATAATCGGGCCAAAAATAAATCGGCTGGCATCAGACTACATAACGCACACACATACTTCAAGCTAATTTAGTTCACAATTGGGTATTTTCCACGTATTTCAAACTATCGATATTCTGATTCAGTTACTTGAACTTATTGCATTGGCTAAAAATTTTCTTATCAAATTGTATGAATTTCCGTTTTAAAAGCTAAAGAAAGTAGAAGGTTACGAAAGCTCCCCAGCACACTCCGAAAACAACCGAATGGCCTGTGACGTCATTTTCGCTGTTTACATTTAGACCCAGGCGTTTCCATATGCTTACAGTGGTAACAAATGCGGCGAAATTAGTTTCTGACGTGTTCGCGTTTCTAGATATGCCTTTAAATGGCATCTAAGTAAGGGATATAGATGGTGTTTTGTGCCACAATGTACGAATACATCGGTTGAAACACCGAACAAGAAATTTATTCACGCAATCACGACATTGAATGATTGAAATTTCTTCCTTGGATTCCTCAATGTCCACCCGTAAAAATGTATACTTTACTCCGCACTTTGTGTTCTGGACATATTCTTGCAATGACTGTGCACAGTGGTCCATCTCTCTTTACTTGGATGTATCCTATAGAATTATCACCATAACTGTCACGAGAAGCTTTCTAATATAACAACAGTTAAATTAAACTTTGAATAGACATTTAGGAGATGAGAATCTATTTTTAGGCATTTCTACAGCAGATAAGCCACTTCTAGAAACCTCCTCTACAAACAATCACTAATTAGCAAATAAAAAATTAATGTTTTAAGTGTGTCGAGTATTGGCAGCACAAACATTTGGCGAGTACTGTGTTATGTTGATATGTTACTAAGATACTGTTTGTTTACTGTTGCATGGACTGATATGGACTTCGATAAAGAAAGAAGTATCATAATGATTATGAGTGTTTATGAAAAACAGTTAATAAAGTTCATACACCAAATACATAACTATATGTATCAAAAATGATATAAAACAGTAGTGTTGATTTTAAAAGCAAACTTTAGGCTTACATTTTTTGGACTTAAGCTCAACAAATTTCCGCAGCATTAAATCGCTCGTCCTTCTTCATTAAAACGCCTACCATAAACATATCCACTTTGGGTAAATTATCTTATGTGGTTTTAATAAAACCATTGCACGCCATAGTCTTTGTTTTCAATGAAAAATCTTAAATATACGGTAGATCTTCTACAGTCACTCACTTTCTCCCTCACATCCGTCCATCGCTCAGCGAAAATGACGTCAAGCCAATCAGATTTCGTTTCGCAGCGGCGTAAAAAATTTGAAATTTCGACTATTTTAATCTTAAATATCTCAATTAATATTGAATCAATTTTAAAACTACTTTCACACCGCAAGCTTGTTCGAGTTTAAGTAACATATAAAGATCCGTAAACTTAGATTTAAAATTTTGGAAAATACCCAATTAGTTCAATTGAAATATAACTGGTTTCTTAAACAATTACTCAAAGAGAATAAGAATACTACAGCAATGCAAATGTAATCAATATCACTTATTAGACATTAATCAAGGTACATTGCAATAGTCTTCGTCAAAGAGCACATAAAAAGGAGCACATTTAAAAAATATCAGAAAACAATGTCAGTTTTACACTTCAGAAAACCATCAATAGAGCAGAAGGCTTTAGATACAAGCCAACTGCACAAGATGCCTTTAAATCTTGAGCAGGTTACAGTTCTTGCCTCTTGAGGCAACATGTTAACAAATGTCAACTTTATCACATCGAATTGATTTCTAGTTTTCGATAACTTGCACTGTGGTACTACAAGTCTCTCCTTCCACCTGGTGTCATGATAATGGATACTATTTGCATTCTTAAACAGGTCAATATTTTCTTTATATACATATAAGTATATACTTCGTTACTAGGGTAACTAAAAAGAAGCAGGTTATACAGTCATAATTCCAAATTGTTTAAATATTGGCTTGCAATGCTCACGGAAGGGTGAATTAGAGACGATTCTCACTGCTCTCTTTTGTAGTAAGAATATGTCATTGGTAAGGACTTGCAAAACTCGCAAATGCGATAACGTGAATTCTGGGTTTTTTCCATGAAAACGCGTATTTCGTATATTATCGCAAATTTCAACATTTCCAAAGCGAATTTCCTCATTTTGGTGGTCTCTGTCATTTAACTTGCGACTGTAAAATTTAGTTAAGCAGTACATATTAGGAAATGGCCTTCCCAACTTTATTTAGAAACGTTACTCGGATATAATATTCTTCAATCCGCAAAATAAATGGATTGCATATAGACCTTGGGGACCAGATCCTTAAGTTTTCGCTACATGAAAATCACCTCAGACAGCTTGACACCGATAGTGGAAATGTGAGAGTCCCACTGGAGCTCCAATTCAAAATATCACTTTCGAGAGATAATAATTTAAAATTACAAATACTTTTGAGATTAATATTACTTTCGAGAGATAAATAATGTAAAATCAAGCCAAAACTTTTCTAATTGGAGCAGTTTCTGGGAAGGAGGAGAAAATGGGCTGTCCTTCGGATTTCTAGAGATACACATGCAGTGGGCCCCAGAAAACTAAAAAACGAATAACTAAAATATTGTGAAAATATTTACTTCAAAAGTGGAGTTAATACATACATACAACATTCATTCTGATCAGGGTTGCTGTAATTAAACCCAACTCGGAAAAAAAAACACTCAAAAATACCCAATTAAAGGTACATTTTGCTCAGAGCGTTTATTATGATCATCGTTCTACAATGATTGTATGACGATTATCGTGGAGCGATAATCGGGGATGTACTATTTTGCTTGGTGGGTCTACATCTATACGATTTAAAACCCAGACTATCTTTTTGTTTGCCGGTCATAAGGTAGAAGTACATATCACATGGTGGAAGGTAGAGTAGCGAAAACATGGCTCTGAGTAAATTGAGTAGGAGTAGAAAATTGATATTAAAATGCCTTCTAGTTGAAGAGATGGAAGAAGATGATGGACTTCTCCTCATGTACGGGGAAACAAGGGCTAAAAGACACTGCATGTTTGCATTAAGGAATTAAGAAGGATCATTTCAAAAGCTGATTGCAAACCATCTGCGTGAAGACAGCAAAAAACTTCCTCCACTCTCTCTGAAGATTTCGACTCCCACTCGCTCCCAATTTTTCTGAAGAACAGGATCTCATCCTGTTCTTCAGAAAAATTGGGAGCCATGACGAGGAGGACACTACTTCTTAATCAAATGATCGTTTGCAACTACGATTATATTCGATCATCGTTAGTGAATCTAGCAGCAGTCACTCAAAGCAAAACAGCACCATTCAAAAACATAGAAGTAGTATTTCAAAAATAGTCAACGATGATTGCTGAACCCTGAACGACCATCGTTGAGCGAAAATCGCACCGAGCAAAACATAGCTTAAGCCCAGCCACATAAACTGTAATTATTTTCAACACTGCCTTGATGAAGAAGTATTTCCAACACTTGATGAAGCCTGATTCATGCAGCATTCAACACACTTTATGAAGTTTTCTGACAGCCAGGGGATCGAGGGGACCCTGGGGATTGAGGGGCCCTGTGCAAATGAAAGTAGGGGGGCCCCCTAACTTTGCATTCCCTTATTGATATATTAGCATCTTTTAATCATATTTCATGGAAAGAAGGAAATTAATCCGAAAAACTGGCTAATAGTTTCAAGAAATTTACAGGTGCACTAAGTAGTTGGTAATTTCAGGTAATGGGCGGGTTTTCCCGTGCCATCTGAAAGAGGCAAGCCCATAGGCGAGTGGCCCAGTGCAGCGGCACCTGTCGCACTACCCTTGGGACGACACTGTTGACAGCCTCACGATGAAATCAGAATGCTTCAATGAGTGTATGAAATATTCTCAAATACAACCAATACATTTTGAGGAAACCGGGACTAGCCACGGTAGTAACCTTTTACGGAGTCACCCGCAAGTGCACATAAGTGCGATATTCCACAGGAGAATAATAAACCAATAAACACTTCATTTTCCATTGGTCACCAACAAATTCTATAAAATCTACAACAGCCAATGATTAAAGTTATCCAGACATAATAAAACAGTGGTTGTGAAATATACAAGTGAATACATTTTTTAGACCAAATACAAAAATGACATTTGTATAAAAAAATAATGATTGTTGTAAACAGCAACATTAGTACCATTGAATAATCTGTGAGTACTTGCAAATGAGTCTGTGTGAATGGCAAAGCAATTACCTTGATGTCAAGGTGTGCTACGTTGTGGTCGTGAAGGAAAGCAATGCCTTCCAGCACCTGCCTCAGGATCCGTGTCACGTGTACTTCGGGTAATCCTCCAATCGCAGCATCGTCGCCCCCATCCTCAATCTCCAAGCTCTCACCCCCTCCACCAGCGTCAATCACATACTGCAGCTCTCCTCCAGAAGCCCTTCAAAGAGAGAGAGGAAATACATAGAATATTCAGCGGCTAGCATTAAAAATCCATTCTAGGTAGGTAATCCAGGTAGGACTTTCGTTTGCACAGGGCCCCTCAATCCCTAGTGACGGCCCTGATTGCAGCATGGGATATTTCTCATATATCTGCATGCATTTTTAAACTGCAAAAGTGGGCAATAAGAATCGTGCGCAAAGTAAGATGCCAAGACAGTTGCCGAAATCTTTTTAAACAATTAAAAATCCTTCCACTAACCTGTGTATATATGTATCAGACTATTACGTTTTCCAAAAAATTGAATGTACTCTAAATTTGACAATTAATCAAGATGTACATAATTACCACACAAGAAACAAACTTAATTATCAAACAATCTCGCATTACCTCACTATGTATAGCAAAGGGCCAATCCATATGAGTTTCAAATTATTTAATAATCTATTATTTCAATAAAAAAATGACAAGAGTCTCAACTGTTTTAAATTAAAATTTAAAAAATATTATCTTGATAATTTTTTTACTCCATTAGTGAATTTTTTAATCAGAATAAATTATGTGCATCGTTCTCAGTCTGTGTATTATATTGTATCAATTTGTCACTTTATTATGTATATTGTATTATTTTGACGAGTCTTATTTATGCATTGACATATCCCCTGGACCAATAACACTATTATTATAATTATTATTGCTGTGAGAAGAGCATATATGTAATTCTGAATTTTGATGTAGGTGAACTCTTGCAAAACTGTGGAAATGTGTGACTATCTCCTCAACTGAAGGTGCAGAGGAACATAGTAATTTCCGCAGCATATTCAAATTATTATTTTACTTGGGCAAGTCCTGAAATTTCCTCCAATCCAGTTTTGTGACCACTCTCAAATATTTGTATTCTGCCAAAGCGATGTTTAACTTTTTTATTTTCTACATTTGAGCAGCTCATAGCATACACGATACCATAGACACACTCCCAACACAGATGCCCACCAAATAGATGAAGCAAACTGATCAACAGCAATCTGAATCGGCCTTGGTTGCGGCGGGGAAAATTCCTCGACTGCCAAACCGAAGATCGCGGGTTCGAATCCCACCTGGGTAGAAAATTCCCACCTCACAGGGCATGGTTGTGTGTGTGTTCATCCATATAACAAATACTTAGTAATTGGCTTTGGCAGTTAAGTATGTAGAAATTATTTTTTATTTTTTTTTACAGTTGTAACACTTCCCTCCGAGTCCCCGGCAAGCATCAGGTTTCATTGCCGTCATAATGGCCGGAGACTCGAGAGGGGTTGGGCAGTAATTGTTGCCACGTCTGAAGCCCATCGGATGAGTGGCTACGCTGCTACTTGGTCATGCATATGCAGTAGACAGAGTGACCCCAGGATGACAGCCTTCTTCATGCCTGCAACTAGTGATTCCCCCTGTCGCCTCACCTGCGTGATCTTGGCCTCCCAACTGTTCCAACCTCTTTGCTGCTTTGTCCTCCAAAGAGGTGCTCTTTTGGAAGTGAGCCATAATTTTGGCAACAGCGTATACCACGCAATTTAACAGTCCAAATGTCTGACGTTTCCGTTAAAATTTCGTCGATAAGACCATTCGACTGAGGCAGGTGGTTACCCCGCAGAGAGATCTTTCGATGGATGTCTCACTGCCTAGGTTGTCCTTCATCATAGTTCATGATACTAAACAACCACGTTCGTAGTTCAGAGATGGCCTGACCAGCTTCCTCCCCATTCAGCCGAGAGACTGACACAAATGTCGTTTTCGCCTCAGTCGGTGGAGAGTCTGCCTGTGGCGGGAAGAGTGGTCTGGCCGGTGGTGTGTTCCTATGAACTGGCGGTTGGTGTGGAGTTTCCTTTTTTCGCAGATGGTTGGCATAATCGCGCAGATTCTGCTGCGATGGATGGTGGTGTTCCGGGTGCATCTCACACCACAAAGAGTGCATCCTTGCCATATACCCCCTGCGATCGGGCTCGCTGGCAGCATGGTATGCGAGGAGGTTGCCCCTTAGGGCTTCCGTTCACTGCATACATGCTCCCTTCTGAGGTGGTGTATTGTCACTGCCACACCCAACTGTACTAGGGCACCCATCTGTGAGGGGTCAGTTGTGGGTGGCTTTCCTGGTTTTCCTTTTTGGAACCAGACTAACGTAACGTTAGCGTGGTAAGCCCCACATGCAGACATCCACCATTACCGGCAAAAGCCGTTACCAGGTATGCAACGGGGAGGCTGGTGGTCCGCCTTTCGTACCCTGAAACATTATTATTTTATTTATTTTTTAAATTTTTTTAATGCCCCTCCGAGTCCTCGGCAAGCATCAGGTTTCATTGCCATCATAATGGCCAAAGACTCAAGAGGGGTTGTGCAGTAATCGCAGCCACATCCGACGCCCATCGGATGAGTGGCTACGCTGTAGTTGGGTCATGCGTACACAGTAGACGGAGTGACCCCAGGATGACGGCCTTCTGCATACATGCAACTAGTGATTCGGCCTGTGCCACGCAGGATGGAATGCACTTGATGTTATTTATCAGCGAGTCCTTGACTCCACCGAGCACATTTATGATGAGGACCAATAGTTTCACAAAGTGTCCGGGGTACATCTGTTGAAGTTCGGAAAGCAGGTCTTGATATTTCGTCCTTTTTTCCACCTCCTTCGCATCCATTTTAGTTTCAGCCGGGGCCTAAAACTCGATCACGAATATGGAGCGTGTACGGTGGTCGAGGAGAATGCTATCAGAATTGGTCGGCTTGGTCGCCTCCAACTGCCTGGTGGTGGAGAAGGAGTCATTCCACCAGATAGTGCACTTATCGATCTCCACGACGGACTCAATATCTCCAGGGGCAAAGGGCAGCACAGGTGTTTCGTCGATGCCATAATGGTGTCGAAGGTGAAAGTATTACACTCGCTGGGCTGCATTGTGCCGAGCTAAATACACTGACTTGGCGTAATAACTACACCCGGAGAGAAGGTGACTCAAAGTCTCCGGCTGGGCTCGGCACGCCCTACATCTCGTGTCCGCAACCTCCGCCTTGAATATAATGCGGCGGTATACGAGTGTGTGTATGACACCATCCTGGCACATGAGGACTAAACCTTAATTCTCGGACTTCAGACCGACGGAGCGTAGGAAGGCAAACGTCAACTCCTTCTATAACCCATTCATTTCGATGTTTTTGTAGAAACATCCATGCATGGGCTTATCGGTATGCGCCTTGAGCAAGGTCTTCTGCTGGGCTTTTTTTATGTCAAGCTTGAAGATCCATCTGAGGAGCTTGAGGAACTGTCTGCCTTCAATGACGAGATGGTCGTGTCATTGTTACTTCCGTCGGATGACGGTTTTAAGTCGAGACCAGTTTCGTCCGCTGCCCTCATTGCCACCTGGAAGAGAAACGCCCCTGCTCCTGCACTCTTGTGCTCTCTCATGAGATTGAGCAGGGAGTCCCTGCTTTTCAACACTCGGCATGCTGTACCCAGGACAGCTCTGTTGTGGAGACACTCCAGACTCATTAGTTCTCTACCACCTACATTTCGAGGGAGATACAATCTGGCGACGGAAGATTTCGGATGAATACTTCTATAGATGGTCATCATCTTCCTCGTTCCCCTATCAAGGTTCTGCAACTCGTTGACGTTCCACTTCAAGCATCCGAAGGTATACAGCATTGCAGTAACCGCGAACATGTTCGTGGCAAGAACCTTGTTCTTGCCAGACAGCTCAGAACTGCAGATGTTCCTGAGAGTCTGCCTGTATTTTGCGGTGAGCCTTTCCTTCACTGCTGCAACCTCCTGCATTCGGCGTTGGGGGACGCCGAGGTATTCATAGCTATCATCGTCCTTTAGGTGACGAATGACGCTCCCATCAACAAGTTGCACGTCTTCCTTGATCTCCAAAAATCTCCCTCTCGCCAGGTGGATGGATGCACACTTGTCCAATCCGAACTCCATCCCTATAGCCTCACTGTATTACAGTACGGTGTCCAGGGCAGTGCGAAGGTCTTTCGCATTAGAAGCATAAAACTTCAGGTCATCCATATAAAATAAATGGGTGACCTTATGCTTCCTGTCACCTGGAACACCGCACATGTATCCTTTACCTCGTCGCAGCCTAAGGGACAGGGGTAGGAGGGAAAAACAAAACAGTAAGGGGCTCAAGCTGTCGCCTTGAAAAACACCCTGGTGGTATGTTACCAGCTCTGTGGAAACTGACGGCTTGCCTGAGGTCAGTAGAAAGCGCGTTTTCCAGGGTGGTAACAGGCGTCGGATGCAGGACACTACCTCTGGGTGGACTTTCATCAACTTCAGCATGGCGATCAAAAGCTCATGCGAAGTGGTGTGAAAAGCCTTCTTGTAGTCCACCCAGACCATTGATAGGTTTCGCTTATGCCGGATGGCATCCTGGCATATGCACCTATCAATGAGCAGGTTGTCCTTGCATCCCGCGATTAGAAAGGACGAGAAGATTCTGGCGAGGTGTTGGTGGGTGAAAGTAAACTTCTTCCACCAGAAGTTATTCACGGCATCCATTCCTGGAGCCGAGAAATTCTTCTTGTCAGAGAAGGCCTTCTTCACGTCACTTTCGGTGACTGAAAGAGGTCCATCCACATCTTGTAGGTGGTGGTCACATTACTCTTTAAAGAGGCCTATGGCCGGAGTGTCTCCGTTGAATGGCTTCGACGTATCGTAGATCTCCTTCCAGAAACGTTCAACCTCTAGGACGGGTGGCGGTGATTCAACGACAGGCGGAAGTGGTCGAAAGAGACGGGACGGGTGAAGGAGAAACGTGGCATTTTCCCTCACAGCCCTACTCATCTTGAGGAGTTTTTTCCGGGCCGTGGTAAGTGTCCGTACTCTATCAACCGCGTGCTACTTAACGGTAAGCAGCACGCTTTTATTCAGTGTGTGATGGTTGTACCTGAGACTGCGCGCTATGCTCCAAACTTTGGGTGTGAAAGTTCGCCCACATACGATGTATTCTATCACACACTGGATTCTCGACGCCTGTCGCCTCGCCTGCGTGATCTTGGCCTCCCAAGTGTTCCAGCCTCTTTGCTACTTTGTCCTCCCAAGAGGTGTTCTTTTGGGAGTGAGCCATAATTTTAGCAGCAGCGTAGACCACGCAATTTACCGTCCAAAGGTCCGACATTTCCGTCAGGATTTCGTCGATAGGACCATTCATCTGGGGCCATTCAACTGGCCAAAGACTCAAGAGGGGTTGTGCAGTGATCGCAGCCACGTCCGACGCCCATCGGATGTGTGGCTACGCTGCGGTCGGGTCATGCGTCCGCAGTATACGGAGTGATCTCAGGATGACGGCCTTCTGCATGAGTGCAACTAGTGATATACATACCTAATAAAAGGAAGCCTTAGTAGGAATAACAATTTGGATCTTTGGATACTCGAGTGTATAAACTATTTTCTTGACTCATACTTGAGCATTTATGGTTCTTTTTCATAAATTACCTTACTACCTACATAATAATTGAATTTTGGCCCTATTATAAAAAATGCTATCAAACACCTGATAAACAAGATTCTCGAATGATGATTTGCATGATCCTGGAACCTGACAGGAATCATTGCAATTATATTTTATTACACTGTTCAGAAAAAGCATTTTTTCAGTATTTCTGCAAAGCGTTTTTTCTGCTTCTGTCATTTAAGTAAATTCAGCAATGCATTATGAAAGCTGTCCAATCAATACCAAATATACATTGAGTATGGGCATAGATTGTGGCATGCACATATTTAAAATAGGTAGACAATACTGTCATGTCAACAAAATGTCTGTCCCACAGTTTTATGTAGAACTTCCTGTACATATCTAAGATAAATAAAAAATGTCTCAATGTTTTTTAATAAAATGCCTATTTTTATTATTTAACACACTGCTAATCATTAGCTGGTACCTACCTACTGAAGTTCTAGCTCAAAATAACACCCATCTGTGTACATTATTTGAGCCTAGACATTTTCCCACGAGATGAATGAGTGCAATTTCCCACATGAGTGCAACTAGTTGACTCTTGTATACGAGTATTCCACTTTGAAGGTGAAACTTGAACGTATATCATACACCTGCTCCTATGGGAGTTCGCTATCGATAGTGGCGGAATTCGATACTTGGATGGATTAGCCGCCATCCTAGTTGTGGATCCAGGTGCCGAGAGTCGACCCGATATAAATCGATCAGATAGGATTCAACTCCTGCGTATAATTGCCGCTTTAATCCAGTCAAGCGACGTTCTACTCCCTCTGATTATATATCTTCCTCTCAATTCACATTGTAAGCATTCACCAATGCAATGAAATCTTCTCTCAGGATACGTTCATGAATGTATCGCAAGGAAATACTCATTTGGGAAAGACTAGATTGTCTTTAAAAAATTGTCTGTTGTCTCGCCAAATATTACAGAGAAAAACTGTGCGTCCTTAACTCTTCTCAAGATAATACTTTGGATCTCTTCCTTACAACAATCAAAAGTTCATTTTGAGTGTGCTTCTATTTAGCATTCAATGAAACACTCTCCAAGTGTCTGCAAAGATTGTTGTCATCAGGCATTCAACTTAAACCGAAGCAGCTCTCTGAAATTTCCATCATTGTTTACTATTTTGTATTTTTCAACTCTATTTAAAAGATTGCCAATGTTCTCAACATCCCTGTGACTCTAAAAGGAATGTTTTGCCTGCCAAATAAAACATGTTTTGACAATAGGAATCAAGCACTGCTTATTTTCCGCTATTTTTGCAATGCACTGCGAATGAATTTGTATGTGCTATTTCTAATGCAGGATTGTTGTATAATGCCAAGAGAAATCTTTTCCCAGCTATAACAGCATAAATATATTGCATTTATTTTCCTCAAGTACAACAAATCACTCTTTTCCCTGCAAGGCCAAATGCGATCAACTTTGTGGCAAATTCACAATCATTTTCCGTGACAAATAAATCGTCTGATGTTTTGGGGGTGGGGGGTCATGACCCCCATGTTTGACCCCCCCCCCCTTGTATCCGTGCCTGCCCTCTCCCATTTACTAATTTTAAGTAATGAGAGCCCCCTTGCAGCACAGGCAAACGGGCTAGCTAACATTGGACTTTGACAGAGATAACTCGAATTATCCTTGAGCGATCCTCAGCCTGAATTGGGGCATTATAGGAGCATCTCGTGAAGTTATAGTGCTCTGTAACATCGTGGCCGTCACCGGCTGAATTTTTCCACGGCTGCGCGTCGCCATAAACACCACCATGGAAACGATACTAGAGCCCGGGTACATGATATACATATAGGGAGGAAAAAGATCGAGATCAACCGATATCGTTTCATCAAATAGAAATAGTCGACTGTCCAATTAAACGGCCGATTAACTTCTTTAAGGAAGCTTTGGACATGGAAGTTGACTTCTCTGGAAGCGATGAGTAGCGATGTATCGATGTGTATCGTAATTGCTTATACATTACTTGCGATTTATTTCCGAAATAAATGAATGGCGGGCGTAAACAATACATATGATTATTTCGAAAATCGCCTAGTTTCGGAAATAAATGCTTTCTGCAATCTAACTGTTCGAGTTACACGGGCAGTCGTGGATTTTACACGTTCGTGTAAAGTACGTACATTATAATTATGTAGCAATACATTCAATGTGCAGCTTCCATTTTCACTATTTTCTTGCGATCAAAGAGACATTTTTTTTAAATTTTACGGGGTAGATTTTCACTCCAGTTTGACCAATAACAAAATATGGGGACAATCAAGTAGGATCACTTTGGTAGAAAATTTAGGAAATTGAGCCATCGTATCCCCATACCACAAATTCACACCAAGGCTGAAACGAATTGTAAAGAATATAAAGTGTATTGATTTATTAGCTTTCTCGTCGAGATAATTAACATTTGCAATAAAAAGTCCTCGCAGACATCAAATTCCTTCATCGATCCAAATACAACAATGTTTTAGAATTAGGTTTACCAGTTTCTGCGGATTTGGCCTTCGCATTCCTTAACGAAGAAGAAGAACAAGTTTTGCACGCATTAAGCTGGATTAATAGCCACACAGAGAGGATTTTCGCGTTCTGGCAAAGGCGTCTAAACTCGGCAAGCGAACAACGATTTTGAAACCACAAAGAGGAAAACGTCGAGGAGACGAGTTTGAAAAGCCAGTTCCACTGACTCATTTCGTCTTTCAGATCTACTACTAGAGGGGACGCTCCATTAATTCTCCCCCCTCTTACGGGAAGAGAATGAAAACAAAACAAAAGACGAGCCTCTTTCACCCCCTCCGACACCTCCCGAAATGTAAACACGGCCTCTGTGAAGGACCAACAATAATTGTCTCGAATCCTGGCAACCGTTTCCCCCTCCAAACAACTTTACGACAGACCCTTCTCCCTCTCCGCTATAACTCCCCCTTTCCACTTGTCAATGCTGGCCACTTTCCATTCCCCCTAGTGCGCTGCTCTCGCTTCGTAACACGACAGGGCAGTTGCTTTCCATTCATTTACAAACCACACGCACCAATTGACACAGCGCACTTCGAAAACCCATCGAGTCCACATTGCGCAGAAAACGAGTGTTTCTGCAGAACTTTTAATATTTCTCTCGAACTGATTTAATAAATTTGACGTAAACAATGTACGTTGACCAAGTAATGATAAAATCATAAGAGTCCCTCAAAACTTTCAAGTTATTTTTTTACTAAAAAAATAAACAATTTTTACACGAATATATTTCAATTAGTACTAGAAAAAATATAGTTTTAACAAGTCATGTTATAATCAAATTGTAACATAATAATAGTTCACAGAACAACAACAACATAAGAGCATTTCATATTTTTTATAATACGTTATAAAAAACAATTTTCGTTACATAAACAACAATGTTTTTCGTTTTCAAATTTCCCGCAATGCAAATCCGTTTTCCAATACACACCTTCGTTTATTTTAGAGGAATGTACAATAAAAAAATGAGCAATAGATTTTTTTAACTTGAATATAAATCTGCTCTCTCGTGCTAACATAAAATTATGACTTTGAAAACCAGGGGCGCACCGAATTACCAAATTTCAAAGCTCTATATATTTTTTTCTATTGGTGGCACTCGACTAAACTAAATTTTATTTGATTTGTATCAATAAAACGAATCTTTTATGCTGTAAACATTTCAATTTATGTTTTAGTTAATTTTTTTATGGGCTTAAAAATTTAGAATTTTCATTTTTCAAAAAATTAGGTGCATTCAAATTTGTACTTCTATATTGACGTCAGATTGACGAAAGCGTCCAGAAAGTAGTTTGTTGAGAAATCTGAATCCACTACTTCAACCAATAAAAACTTTTGAAATGCTTGTAGAAAAGTTATTTTTGCAACATCGACATTAAAATTAAAACTGATCAAGTTCGCGCTGAAAATATAAAAATTTAGCCATTTAAAATCATTTATGGGCGTCAAATATCATATTGATAGGAATATTAAGGAGGTTCCGCCGCGACTGTGTGAGTCAAAACAAATACTAAATTCCACATTTTTTATATTTTGACAAAAAAATCCTGCTTTCACTGATGCAATGCGTTACCATTAGAAACCCAAAAGTAAAGTAGAAAAAATGAAGATTATTCCACGAATGTATTTTAAATGAGCACTTTTTTCCAGCCATAGGAGCCGACTGCAGCGCCATTTCCTACGAATTACCGCATTTTGACTTCAATTACGTCGTTAATTCTTCAAGAACTAGAAAAATAAGGTGGTAAGATGCCTATATTTTATTTTTATTCAATTTCTCTGGATTATTTCCTTCTTAGAGACAGTTTTCTACGAAAATGGCATTTGTATTTTATGGAAAAATACTATTTTTCCCCGTGTTTCTCTCATTCCCCCATTGAACATAATGTAATTTCAAGTTCGATTATAGAATAAAATAGCGTGGAAAGGTATTATTTTGTTGTTCATATCAGATAGAGGACAAGTTTTTCTACAAGTAGACAGAATATGAATAAAATGACATTTAGTTCATTTTATGGTGGAACCACCTTTTTTCAAGAACGAATTTCTTGAATCTTGAAGTACCTAATATTTTGTTCCTTAAAAAAATTTTTTTCCGCCACCTCTGGGAATAGTTATGTCGAGTTATGTTCAAGTGACACGAACATTAAAAGCTCTGTAGAAACACTCTTTATGTATTCAGTATTCATTCCAAACAAAACGGAAGAATTGTTGATGAGCGCTGGAGTGCGATTAAGAACAAATGAAACTCGATACTTGCATCCGCGATCGTTTTATTCGTGTTGATTCAATCAACTTGATTGTGTTGTGAATGGCTTTGAAATATGATGATGTTAAGGTATACTGAGCGAGATAGTACTCCCTAGTCATAATGGAGACCATATTCAAATTTTATTTTTTTATTTCAGCGTCTGTAAGAAGTATGAAATAAATATTGTTACATTAATGGCGCAAAGATATAGTTATAAATGATCAAAATTCGCAGTAATTAAATAAATAAAGCAACATAGGTCTCTAACTAGACTCATTTTTTCCCGCCGTACTGCTGAAAACCCTTCAAAACAGCAGGTTTATTTGCGATTCTGTCAATATTACTGCGGTGAGTAATATATTATTTTTTATAATTAGTTGAGAAAACGTGCAATCTACACACCGTTAGTTTTTTGACGAAATCTAAATGCTAGAAGTTCCTAATTTGTTTAATATTTTCCCTCTGGAGTGCACAGCCTTAATCTATCCCATGCAAAACTGTTTATATTTTCAGGCAAATAGCTCGGAAAGTAGTTCGGAAAGGGGTTGATCTTTTGATATCATTGGAAAGATGAGAGTTTTATATTTAAAATGAGGCCAAATTCAA
Source organism: Pyrrhosoma nymphula (assembly GCA_963573305.1). Lineage (NCBI taxonomy): Eukaryota > Metazoa > Arthropoda > Insecta > Odonata > Coenagrionidae > Pyrrhosoma > Pyrrhosoma nymphula. Next base: position 173,713,001 of record OY754329.1, on the reverse strand, counting down.
CAAATTCTAGGTGAAGTGGTTTTTCGCTCAAACCACCTTCAGTTTTTATTTACTATGTGGTAACATAAAACATAGTGGCACAAACAAAAGAAACTCACACGAACGATTTAATTTTCGACGACGATTCCCAATTTCCATGCCTCACGATCATTCCAGAGTTCTTCATCTAATCCTCTTTCTCTCATTTCTTTCTCTATCCCTTGTATCCAACTTTTCCTCGGTCTGCCTCTCCTCCGTGGGCGTTCCTGATATTGGGAGTGAGTGCCTTATAATATCTTCATTTAAAACATTTATTTCGACAAGATAAGAGGACAGAATAGAATTTTCAAAGACGTAATCACTCCAAAGCACATATATTAGGAATGGCTAAAAGGGGGTGTGGTCACCGTCGGCATACATGCAAGAGAAAGAAAGAAAAGAGTAGATCGCATTCCGCTTCGCGTTCGACCTTGTCCACGAGTAGAGCGCGCCAGAGCGGCCGTCAAGGGCAACTATCCTCCTCCCACTCTTTTCCCCCCCTCAACGACTCCCAGCTCCCGAAAACGAAAAACAAAAGACGACTTCCACAAGCAACAGCCTCTCGTGATTCGCGAACCCCTTTTCAATAACGCAACTCTCCCAAAAATTCTACCCATGCCAACATTAGACCAATGGTATATTTGAAATGCACACGTACTAATCAACTGTTCGTGCCGTCCGATCGGAGGAAAGCGATCGTTCCGGGGCGATTACTTACCACGGGACAGTCCATGGACCAAGTTCAGCGCGCTTCCATTGTTTTTTGTTTAAATTGGTTGAAGCCCCCAACCACCACCCGACCACCCCCCCCTCTCCCTCCCCTCCCAATTCTCCTCCACTCTTTCTATATATATATATATATTGACTTAAAACTTTGTATTTTCACCTGAAGATGACATAATGTGTTGAAACCCGGGTCGTGAATAAACTAACTTTTGTGGAATTCGCATAATTTTTATTATTAGACATTGTTTACTTTTAGGCTGATAGGCTATTGACACCTTGATAGGCTATTGAAGGGATTTTCTATGATTATATTGATATCAGATTTAGTTAACATTATCATCTGACGGATAAAACCATTAGTTGCTTCCTAACCAGCCGTTATTTCCCTCCGTTCGAAATGGAAGAAAGCGAAATTACGTTTGTTTACATTGGGATCGTCTCACTAATGACAGTGGCAGCTTCAAAAATGGTATCATGCCGAAGTTGGGAGTGTGCTTATCCTTAAATTCTAGTCTCCATGGCCACGGGACACACAAAACGACCCACGCCGGACGCTCAATTCACAATTTCGCATACGAGATGGCGCTGCGCATTCCGTGTTATTCGCCTGACGTCGGGGCTGTCGGTGGATTAGCGAGAAAGAATTAAACTTCATACCGAGGATGCACAGACATAGTTGGTTTAAAGACTGGGATTAAGAATGAAGATTACGATGAATTAGGGACCTCTCTCCAGGAATGCAGAACAAGCGAGATATGTCAGCATCGAAAGTAAAATAATCGAAGTTATTTTTTGAAGAGAAGTCACATTTTATCGTCAAATAAAACATATCTCTTTCCTCCACATAATCATTTCTTTGTGATTTTTCCATTTTTGTAAGTGCTTAGAATATTTTAGCGAATCTTGCTCTATCTCAATGTCATTTGATCCCAAGGGATGTAACGAAGGTTATTATCCACCGCACTCTGTTCCTGGCCAAGACCTTCAGCTAAGTCTTCTTCCTTAAATTAGTTTCTCTCAAGTTGTTCTCCAAACCATTCTTGGTCTCTCGGGTCTTCTTTTTCCTTAAATATTCCATTCTAAGGCTCTATAGCTAATGTTGGCAGGATTTCGCCTAAGAGTATCCATCCACACTTTCTTTTCTTTATAGTTTCTACTATCGACACTTGTTGGCAAGTTCTCCGTAGTTCCTCATTGCTAATTCTATTCGGCCAACAGATGTCGAGAATCCTACGTAGGCATTTATTGATGAATACTTGCAGCTTATTGTTGATTGCACTTGTGACCTTCCATGCTTGACAACCATTCGGCAGAGGATAAACAAGGCCAGAGGCGCTTTTGCACAGTTGGCACCGATCTGGGAGAAGCCAGCATCATAAGAAGAAAAACTAAACTCAAAATATTTGAACCTGGATCTCACTTCAGACAAATGTCCGTTGTTTTTTTTATGTTCTTGCAGCTATGTGCTTGGAACGCATCTCACTGGGACCTGAGGGTATTTATTACCAGGAGTGGGTAGCCGTTGAAATTCAAAGGGGAGAAATAAAGCATTGAAGTTGTTGCATAGGTCATTAAAAATACTTCCAAAATGATCTTCCACGCGCATTTCGGGGAGTTAATATCACGGGGGTAATCTACCGGTCAAAGGTAGGTTTAAATGCAAGTAAGTATAAATTAACTCGATTTTCACATGCGCAGAACACTATCTACCTACACAACTTCTATCTTCATCTCAACATACGTCCTACCCTTCTTCATCCCATCCATAAAACATATTCTCTTCTCCCGTCTATCACGGCCTTGAGGTACATAGTTGGAGCAAGATATAGTTCCCATTGAGTCACAATGGAGACCATATTCGAATTTTATTTTGTTATCTCAGCGTCCGCTTGAAGTAGAAAGTAAATATTGTAATATAAATGTCGCAAAAATACAGTTATGTACGACAAAAATCTCAGTATTACATAAATATATATCTACAGTCTACAGTATAATTATATAAATAAGTCTCCCTAATAGGCAGCTTAGGTCGTGTTTTTATTATGTCTTGTTAAGGTAGTTTGAGCGACATAATTCCCATAATAGTCATAATGGATACCATATTCGATTTTTATATTTTTAATCTCAATGTCTGTAAGAAGTGCGAAGTCAATATTGTAATATAAATGGCGCAAAAATATTAATGAAATAAATTTAACCACATAGTAATTCTCTAACTTGACTCATTCTTTCAAGCCGTACTCACCGTAAACGTCTTCACAATAGAAGGATTTTTATGTGATTCTGTAAAAATTACTACGGTGAGTAATAGATAATTTTTTAATAAATAGTTGAGAAAACATACTCGCTACACACCGTTAGTTTTTTTAAAGAAATCTAGGTGTTAAAAAATTCCCTTACATTTTCATTATTCTCCCTCTGGAGCGCACAGCCGTAATCTATCCCATGTAAAACAGTTGTATTTTCAAATTGGCAAATTGCTCGAAAAGTAGTTCGGCAAGGAGTTAATATTTTGATATCAAATTTGGGAGGTTTTTTTATTTAAAACGACGTCATGTTCATCAAACTCTAGGTGAATTTATTTTCCACTCAACCTTCCTTAGGTCAACCATCATTTCATCATGTACCTCCTCCTCCTCCTCCAGCCACCACCTACCCTCGCCTTCCCCTTTATCTCATCCACAAGTTTCCTCTCCTCGCCCACCATATCAAGCACTACTTCCTCGTTTGTCTTCCTTTCTATCCACCGCACCACCTTCTCCATCGTCTTACTCAATAAGACAACTTTTATATACAAAATAATAACTACAAAATTCCCCACATACTTGTATCAGAATGTATTGTACATACAATGCTGCGACAAATAAACGCCCAACGCGCCACGTGGAAGAACTCTATTCACCCCTACACCGTTCTTCTGTCTATGCAAATTCTTTCTATGTCACCTCTTGCGATATATGGAACCACTTACCCGAAGATATTAAAAAATGTAAGAATGCCAACGGGTTTAAAAATGAATATTATAAAATGTTGTTTAATATGCGTTAATGGATGTGCTACTTTGTGTAACACCTACAATGTATTATTTGTAGTGTTTTTTTTCTTGATGTCTCTACTTATTGCATTCCAATAGTATTGTAACAAAACGCTGTCCCAATTCAATTGAATATTGTTCTCTGCAACACCTATGAGGTGTATTTTTTCATTGCTTTTTCATTTTCTTGTATTTACTATTCTAAATGGCAATAATGCCAAATGTGTATTATTAATTTTGGATCACTTATGTATTCAATGATATGATATATTCCTTGTAATTGAAGGTCTGACTCTAAATTATGTACACCAATTATGTTCCTAAGGGACATTTTGTCCCTGAATAATAAATCTCATTTCTATTATATCCACATCCACATCTCAAACTCCTGCAGCATATTTTCGTCCACTTTTCTCATAGTCCAGATTGCTGTAGAATTCAGACAATGAAATATTGAAATGCGTACTTTCCCGGTGTGCCGAATGTCAGAAATTGCGATTCGGACATTCGGCACACCCGGTCAACATGCAAAGACCCTGACCTTGTGGAAGATCAGATAGGAATCTCTGCCAAAACATTGAAATGTTTAAATGAGATACAAAAAAGTGCTTTCAATTGACTTCCGTGCAAACACAGTAAGTATCAATTATTCAGAGGTCACGAAAGGATTACTAAATAATCCGCAACATATATAAGACGGGAAAATTTTGAAGTTCTCCATATCTTATGAGAATACAAGCAATACTTTTCAATATCTATCTTCACGTTCGCACTATAATACCACCAAATTATACAGTCAAGTGGACAAGGCATCCTAATTGAATTGATGAAAAATACATAACTTGGTTTTTTATTTCGGTAGGTATATTTTCAAAATCTACACCGTTAAAAATCTACCCCAAAAAATGTATAACTACACATGTTTGGTCAGGACATTGGACTGGGGTGAATTTTTTCCCCACTAAAAAATCTTCCTGCAAGTCTCAAACTCATTTTTAACCAAATTCTTTTTTAGGCAACACGCATGATTTCCGATGCCTATACTGAGGTTGCTATGGAATTTAACATTTGTTACTGTTAAATATTTTAGATCGAAAGAACTATTTATTAGGTAAAAACCAAGGTTGGGAACAGAGAATCTCTTGAAAGACTTTTTTAAAAACCTCTCCTTTTTTAACATATTGAGCAGTGAAATTTTTAATCCAATATTTTGAATGGTTTTATAGATGTGAAGAAGGTGACCTCGGCACCAAACTGAATTTTTTTTCCTTTTTGGGGCTAACGGTTAACACACATGGTATATTATACTGTCTCTCTAATGATAACAGCCTTTACGTGTGTTAGAAATTAAATTATTTGTGAGAGTTCGGGTTTTGTATAGTTCATGAGACTCTGAAGAGATGGGAGAACAAATAAACTTCGCTTTTCAAAAATAGAAACAATGGAAGCACGGATTACGAAACACACCTTCCGTAGCGTAAACAGTATTCGAGTAAACACATCCCCTTCAAAATTGTTGCAAGCTGTTTTTAATAATTTCCGGCCGGCCACGAGAGGACTCGCACCAAATATCAGCTTCCTAGCTCACCTGCAAGTCCTTTGAACAGTCGTGACTGACAGACAGACACTTTTGATTTAGATAGTAATAATAGCTATATATATGGATAATCGATATCATTCGCCACGTTTTGATTTTCTTATCATTTGGGAACAGGAAAAGTCGCTCATTCTGAGGCAAGGCATTGTTCTGAAATAAAATGTCGCGATATAAATAATTAATTATTTCCTCGCCAGGCCAAATTCGAATTCCCCAAAGAAACATGGCTGCTCCACGACGCCATATTAAATTAATCTCAGTTGCCAGGACTCAAGAGATATTAAAAAACACAGGCACACGAAAATAAACTGACGGACACTCACAAAAAATGTATGGACGTTTCGGTGGTCAAACCGCCATCGTCGGCCAACAAATCTCTTGTACATACAATATCTGATGGCCATGGGCTACACCCAGAAGTGAAGGATGTAATTTTTTAAAAAGTAAGAAAATAGGAAAATAGAGCACAGGTGAAGGCCTGCAGTTGTATAAAATGATAAGAGACGAGCACAGCCGTAAAGCAAGAAGCGAGGTCACGGAATAATGGAATGAAAAACTTCCGTATAACGAGGTTTACAACGATTTATCTCAGTGTTTAATTTTAATAACCAATCAGAAATGTATCTCAGAACTCACTTCAAATATCGACACAAGAAAAGGATGAAAACTGCTAATAAATTCACTTTCGGTCTAAGGTATCTGCTAAAATCTTTTCCAAGTATTTATAATTTTATAAATATTTTAATCGAGACATATGACTGGCTAAATATGGCTTCGCTTGTTTTTTTTACCACAAATAATCAATAGCAAAACATAAAAATTGTTTCAGTGTCGACTTTCAAATTAGCAAATAAAAGGGCGTAGAGTCTTTAAATACGTTAATTTCATAATGTTATAACCATGTTGTTTGTTATAGCCCGAGTGTGAAGTCTAATATCTCGAAAACCTGAAAAGCTATTTCAGTAACTTTCCGATAATATTAAAGCTTATTAATTACTCTGTACGTTGATTTATAGGAAACACTGTTGTTGGACATTGATTTTATTTAACATTATTATGTTAAGAACGGAAAACTCTTAATTTTTCAAGCTCTTAAACGAATGACGAATGCTTGATGCTTTTAATTGCAAAATTAGGAATGTGAGTTAAATTTTCTACTTATCTACAGTTTCTTAGAATAAAAATTTGCAAGTAGTTATACGGAATTATGCAACATGAACTTAATTCTTTATGCAATTATTGAACAATTTACATAACTTAATCATTTTCTGAATCGCGCACCCTTGCACCGTTTGTTTTGTCTTCGACTACAGCATTATGAATCGTCTATGGCCATAAAATGGCTGTGATAACCAAGATAATGAATAATAATATTTAACATTAGTTCGGGGAAAACTAAATCCGAGGAGGCTCTGCTATAGGAGGCTGAAGGAGCATTTTCCGAAGGATGGTCTTAACAGATAATAATACGCAGATCGCCGAACGACTTGGTCTCGAGCAGACGGATTAACATTATTGCAGATTTCGTAATTTTGACTGCGCTCACAAATCCGTAAATATACAATTTTTGTGCGTAAAGTGCAATCTTTAAGATGGAGGTAGGTGAAGGCACGGGTCTAAATGCTTCTTAGCTGCATTCAAATCCCTATGCAATCGTAGATTAAAATACGGAGTAGATGGCAAACATATTTTCCGCGAAAAATGATATTTTACCTGACATTGCCATCGAACGAAATCAATCCATAAACTTAACAAATACGGCAGTGTAAATTATTTCCGTTTTGCATTTTTAATGGACAAATCATTATGATACTGCAACAGCTCCTACACAAATGATAGTTTTCAGCGCATTAACCGTAGAAGTGATCCACTGAACATGGACGATCGCGATTTAAAACTGATTCCATATTCTCCTGTACTACATCGTATCGCGTGGTTTCATTCATAATCTTATTTAATCTATGGGTGCAATGGACAAGCACTCATTCTATAATAGGAATTGTACAATTAAATGGAATACTGCGTATAATGAGAGTGAAATACGTTCTCCCAGAAGTAGGTGCCTCGTTCGTGCACTCCTGTTGTAGACGTGAGCGGAGAGAAGAAAGAACACCGGCAGTCATCACTTCCAGTGAGTTGAGCGTCTCTCTTTCTTCTCTCGTCGTTTCTCCCCGTCCGACAAAAGGTAGCAGCACCACCCTCATACACCATGCGTGTTCTGCTGCCTCTGCATTCGTGGAGAAATTCATACATACATCTTTAATTATTAATTAAAATTTCACCCCGACCCCTTTAAGATGCGAAATACTTCAAACTTCATCCAGCCAAGGCAGGATAAGTTTCCACAAGTCATAAGGATAGAATAGGTGGAGCCAATAGGTATATATGGATAGAAAAATAAAATGAAAAAGTAACCCTCAACAGTAACAAGAAATTCTCAACATGCCCGAAACGTCTTTGTAAGTCCTTACTTGTCACTTTTCTTTACCCACCCACTGTTAAATATAATTATATATCTGACAAAAAAACTTAGACGTTCGACGGTCAAACAGTCATCATCGGCGGTATATATACATATAATATTATATTTTTATACATATGTATATTGAAAAAAATATATATATCCAATTCGGAGTCACAGGCATGACAAGTAAAAAACATAGTGTCACAAACAAAAGAAACTCACACGAAAGATTTAATTTTCGACGATGCTGTCGTATTTCTGAACCGGAGAAAGTCCAGTTCAGAAAGACGACAGCGTCTTCGAAAATTAAACCGTTCGTGTGAGTTTCTTTTGTTTGTGTCACTATGTTTTTTACTTGTCATGCCTGTGACTCCGAATTGGATATTTATTTTCACCACGTGTGAATTTCCTTGATGGAATATACATATATATAATATCTCATATAATTAATACACGCAATATATATATATATATATATTTAAAAACAAAGAGTGCTCACAGCTCCAGTACGAGGACCATCTCGGTAGGGGTCTCGTAGACCTCGTGCAGCTTGACGATTCGCTGGCAGCCTTCGGCGGCCAATAGCAGCACGGCTGCCTCGTGCAAGATCCCCATCCGCTGGTCCTCCGCCCGCCGTCGCTTCCGGATGAACTTGGCGGCGAACGTCACGCCCGACTGCCGGTGCGTCACCTTCCGGACTACGGCGAACTTCCCCCTGCGGCGCAAAAGAGAGAGAAGACATCTTAGAGAAGACGAGGATGAACCGGCACCCTTGGGACATATTTACTCGCCCCTAGCCGACGCAAGGGTGTGTTAATATCACCCCACACTTTTACTCACATGCACACACTAACCCATTCCCTTTCGGGGTCCAGGCACAGTTAAAAGGACTTACTTAGCGTCACAAGCGTCACTAGCTGTCTTAATAACGTTCACTTCAGAGGCAAAAATATTATCATAACCATGATAATATTTTCGTCTTAAAACAAGATCTTTTTACTGCGTGCATACCTCTTTTGCTAATACATGCATAATTGGTTCCCACAAACCTTCGTGCCCCAAGACTCCCACATTCTTCTGCCTCTTAATGATAGCGTCTCACACCACATTCCCAGTCCCCCATGACCCTCTCGGTCCATCCTTACCTCTCACAGCATCCCATTCTCTACTCCAGTGAACATCTTCTATCCTCCAATCAACTCTCAGCCATTTTTAATTTCGTGTAAGTCCGATGTAAACCCGTTAACAATGTTATGAAGAAACTCCAACCAACGTAGTGTGCTCAGACACCCGAAGAGGTCGCTGCCGTCGAAAGCCAACATAATGTACACGCCTTAACTTTATCAATTATATAATTTCTTCGAAATTGCATTCAACATTATAATATTTTATTCATTACTTATAAACACATCTCAATGGTTATCCTTCGTCTTTTCGCCGAGAACTCACCTTCGTTATCACAATTTTATAATGAGATTAGGTAAGTACTTGATTATTTTCCCTGGATTACGATACTAAGGACATCTATCAAACGGGTTCGGAATATTTTGAGGTGGTTAACCTATCTCATTTTAGACTTCTGGGGCATTTAGACAAGCTCAGACTTCGCCGAAAACATGGAATACTAAGAGTAAATTCGCAATACAAAACCTCCACACCTACGTATGGACACTTAAAGGTTAAAAAACTCTAACACATTCCATCCCATATTACCAACCGCAAACCTATGCCTCACTAAATCGCATCTCTGCGTAGTCTTCCGACCAACTGTCTAATTATCGTCATCACTTCCGAAACTCTTTATTTATTTATTTTTTTACCAGTTACATTACATTGGGTATTTTGCCAGGGGGGGGTTATTTTGTTATTTCTCACTTTAGTGAGAATACGTCATAAAATGTCACTTTTTCGTAGTTCAATTCCGCCACCCAGGCGGCGTGACCGTCTTCGGATCGCAATCGGTGAACTGCCGGTCATGTGCTGGTCTTTAAGACGATTCATTCGCTCTGATCCGTATCTTTCGACTCGTGATCCGTTTCATTATCTCACCTGTCATAAAGAACGTGACATGGAGCCACCATCGTTTCCACTCGAAGCTTGAGTTGGAAAATAAACAAGGGCGCGAAAGATACAAACGATTTTAAATCGTATTGTTGTAAGTTGCTAAACGTGAAGAACTTCAGTATTTTCAACTCCAACATATTGGGCACTTGAAGGTATGCTTTGTTTGAAATGCTTATGTTATTATTAGCCTGAATTGTCTGTGTATATATTTCGTATCGATATTTCCCAAACAATGTTGCTGATACCTTTGTTTTCGTGTGCCTATCCGCCAGTGTATGGAGAATGGAATTCAGTTATTTATACCATAATTCCATAATTTTAACAAATATTGCCTTAAAATCTACGTTCTTGGTAGATATTTCCTGTGCTTGTGAATCGAACACTAATTAGATGCACTTAATTTTTTTTTAAATATTGAGTGATCGCTTACATGTCACTTGTAGTTTTGACTGTATTTAGATTTTCGTGGTATGTACAGTGTAAGATATCTTCCGTAAGATGTTGAGCAATCTGGGTATTCGCTAGTCTCGGCATCTTTTATTTGATTTAAGGTAATTGAAGCTTCGACAATTCACGAACCGTTCGTGAGCCGATCATTAAGAGAGGGAAACGGATCTCCCGCCTTTCCACTAATTGTAAGAGTCACTAAAAAGGTGAGATTACAAAATAACCCCCCAGGTGGCATTGGTATCACTCACAATGCTCAATTACACACGCACAAGTATCAATACTTTTCACATTAAAATTATTACTCGGTTCGCTTAATTTTAGTGAGGCGCGAAGTCTCTTCTTGAATTCCTTATCATAACATTTTGGGAAAGTATTTAAGACTTCTGCAGGTAAGGCGTTCCACTCCTCTATCGTCCTGTAAACGAATGAAAATGTTCCTGCGTCGGTTTTTTTGCTGTCGTGCCCTTATTTGAAAAACAATGGTCATTTATTCCGATTCGGCTTGGCCCGAGCAATCTCTTAATTACTGATTATCCACCCCCATCCCTTATATCGATCCTTTGTCTGTATATCTTGAATGTACATCGATGCTTTCTTTCAGTCGCGCATGATTAAATGTAGTCTTTCACCTTAACTTTTTGAATATGCTGCGCCCCAACCTAAGTCTTTTATTTATGGTCACCCCTGGATACTTCAGCGTGTCATTTTTTTAGGCACCTCCCTGTCCCTGCTTTTTATACACACAAAAGCACCGGTATCTAAATCTATTACACTACGCCTCGTAAATGAGATAGCGTAACATTTGTCAACATTTATTTCTAATAGATACTATTTAACGTTTTCATAATTTTATTCAAGTGATCTTGAAGAATATTTTGATCCGCGATGCCACTGATTTTACGGTACGAAGTGACAAATGAAAGCAAGGACACTCCTGCGCTTACGAGAACACCCCTTCCCGCTGCCGACTTACTCCCAGTGCCGACATGACTAGGGTACATACAATTGTATTTTAAATTGAATGTTGTTAAAGAAACCCCACCTCCCTTCTGTCTGTGTGACACCGACCGTTGGAACAAATATCCCTGGGGACACCCGGTCTCTACGACCCGTAAGGCATTGTTTGAGCGTATAATTTGAGGAATCGAGATATGTTAACGTCACACACAAACATTCGAAGATTCCGGACTTCTTTTCCCCACAAGCAATAGAGTTTGCACTTGCATGAACGAGAGAGATCAATTCGAAATGTATTATGTGACGTAAATTGTTTACGTAATATATATTCTTTACCACGCTTCCTTTAACTTCACTTGTTTGTTTGTTTGTCGTTTGCTGTTTTGTGGGGGTTACGTTTGAAACGCTCGAGAAAATTCCGATCACGTGTACCTAAGGCGTCACGTGGTACAATAACAAAGGGTTCAAGAGTTAAAGTGTATTTGAAACCATTCATAAAAGTTTAACGCAGCCATTCCGATCTGGTTTTTCAACCGGGATAGCGTTGATGGAGTCGGATATATCGATTAGAATCGCAATAATCAACATATCAGACGCTCAATTCATCAATCAGAATGTTTCAAATACACCAAAATCGTGAACCTTTCGTTATTGTATCACGTGACCCCATAGTTACGAGATCGAAATTATCACGAGCGGTTCAAACACAACCCCCCCCCCCCCTGTGGATAGAATCTTGTAATGTCGAAATCTAACCCACTTCCCAATGTTCAATCGACATGATCTTTGGCACACTTACTCACTATCGATGACAATACATGAATCAGTAATTGCATATACTAATTACCAAGTTAATCTAATAAAATTAAATGGTAAACATTTCATACGGAAAAAAGTATTTTGCCAATAGATGTCGCTAGTAGAAGTTAGCATTTATAGTGAGACGAAATGCTAATAATTTAAATTTAAAAGAACCGTCGCACAATTAATATAAAGACTGGAAAGTAGAAAATAATAATATGTAAAGAAATATTTTTTTAATACCACGCTTATATTCAAGTGTAGATACTAAAAAGTAAACAGTTGAATATACATAAGCGTGGTTTAAAAATATTTAATATTACTATTGTGATACCAGCTCTAAATGTTGACTAGTTTGTTTAATAATTACGAAATACTGAGAATTGATTTGGCAACGATATTCTTTTCATCATAAACACACCCAGCTGCTTTGGGTGTTGCTTAGTGACATTACCCCGTACTGCAGGCCACTGTAGGCAGCTCAGACCATGTTTATCAGCGTGTAAAAGCGAGGTAAAGAGGAAATATATATTGATTTTTCCGACTTTACTGATCCAAAAAAGAGAATAATAACGTTCATTATGATAACAGGTTCAATTGAGATTTGACCTATCTAAATTCCATCGGCTCTTGCATTCATTTTCGGGCAATATCTCGGCGGAATGTGGATCCTTTTGCGCGAGCAGGTAAAAGAGTGAATCTCTTTAAATTATTACGATCTCGTTCTGAGAATCGATATCACATGCTGGAGTTCTCGGAATAAATGATCCCTGGAACCGTGATGAAATATCTCATGGAAGTGGCGAAATGTACTACAATTATTTTTGAAATACTGTTTTTTTTTCAGTCAAGCAGTCAGATTGGACGTCTAATAAGTAGCCCTGCGTATATTGCATTGCTCGTTTAATGGCTGTTAATGTGCATTTTAATGAACTAGCTCAACCAGTCGCGTTGATGTAACATCCAGCATGATTTTCCCTGCACATGAAATTCTGGATTTCAACGAAGACTCCTGGAAGCTGGAAGATAGTATCGAGTGTGAAGATTAAACCTCCTTGTTGGAAATCAAGAAAAAACCGTGTCGGGCGTTGTATTTTGCTGACAGTAGATGCACCGGCTACAGCAAGGGTCTGGACACTACTCAACATTACTCCAATGGTTATACACTTCAACCAGAGCACTCTAGCGGTCAGGCGCCAACTATCAGCGCAACAGCGCGACATGTATAGTACGCTTTAATTGAATTAATCTTGCAGATTTAAGTGGGAAATTACCTATTTATTCCTCAGGGGAAACTTAAAAAAGTAATTGTATAATCAATTCTGCATCCTGAAAAATGCTGGAACCAGATTGCAGCGATAATAATGCCATCCAGTCCTTCTCTTGGCGTTTTCGCAATGTACTTTCCCGGCCATCTTCTTTGTTTACTTACGGTTGCGATGGCGATGTCACGTGTGGTCCCAGGCGTATTTTAAATGGACGTTGATAAACCTCTTACAACAAAAGGAATAACTACTGCATTTTTTCACAAAAAAATAAAAGATTTATGGCAAAATCATACAATCTTTATCTTTTTCACGTGTTTTACGTATTTTTCCATTTGCGCCTGAAACGAATGGCGCTAGTAGTATCCATAAGAGATACCGCAATTCCGTCAGACCCTTGGACTACCTTGCACCCATATGAATGTCACTAATTAATGACCTAATAAGAGTGTTTTGACTGCCTGGCGTTCTACATTTTAAGTTCCACTTGGGATATATTGTCATTATGACGTCCGAGCGTAACCAAACAAATATATATCGTTTCGATTTCCTTCAAGCAAGAACATGCTGTGGGATTTCGGGAAACAAATATATGATAAAACATTACACCAAGTTAAGAAATGATAACACGCATCCTTTTGAAAAGGGGTTTATGCGGGTTGAAGACACCCCAAAGATGTAATAGTTTTTAAAAAAGTTTTTACTAACTCACAGCCTTATCTCCCATGTATAATTAGGAATAATGAGTTTATCCAACTGACTCATTTAAATTGCCTTGAATTCTGAAGCTGTCTCTCTTTGAGCACGTTATACTCAAACGAGTGTATTCAAAAGATTAGCTACGGTCTACATTTTAATCATGCTAACATTTGAAGTGCACCATCGGAACTTTCACTTGTCTTCCATCGGCGAAATGAAATCCGTCTCAGCACGTCATCCTTGTAACATGCACAACTAATCGAAACAATCTCAAGTGCAATGATCATTTAGGGGGATTATAACAATCAATATTTGCATCCTTCGACTACGAAAGATTTCTGTTTTAATGCATGTCACCATGAAGACAATTTGTCATGACGAGCAGCAATTAATGTCGAAGAACTAATCGTTTGGGATCTTACGCCGAAAGAATTTTTTCCAGGGTGTTTGGGGTAGGTGTAGAATAACACGAATGGAAAAAACACCCTGTGACTATTTGCCAATTCGCCCCGGAACGACTGCTGAATTCGTAAAAATGCAACTTATGTTAATTCTAATAATACTTCTTCTTCTTACTCTATAAAACACTGTTCCTTCACTGTGTGCTTAAAAAAATGACCTATTCTTAGGCTGTCATCTATCACCTCATGGTTTATGCGAAAATGTATTACAAATGTAAGTACGGACACTATTAACCTCTCACGTTCGGCCATGACACCCACTCAACTGCTGCCACCTGCATTTCCTTACGACCGCTATTTTTTTTCAATTACGTTATTGTTCCGATTACTTTATTTTCAACGAAATTGTTCCAATAACGTTATTTTTCACTGATCTCCAGTGCAAACCGACATTTACAAATCGTGTTATCGCGTTCCGCTTTCCAGTTGTCTCCCAATGTTTTCGGACGCGTTCCACTGACTGAATGCTCCCTCCCACGGGGCGCCATTCAGTAAAACTATATCGCGCTCGTCTGTCTCTTATCCCAACCGCTCAAAGGAGAGCGAGCTAAGCCGTGGCAGCGCTAATTTGTCGCAGTCGTCAGAAGTCACTCATGTTATAGGCGCGCCCGCGTGGAACGAAACGGAACTGCCTGACTCCGAAGGATGGATTGCTCGAATAGCAAAACGTTCTCACGTCCTCACCCAAGTCCAACTCCTTGGCTCCCCGTCAGGGTCAGTGGGGGGTCTAATTAGGCATGGGATATCAATTAAAAAATAATCGATGCAGCTGAATCAATATATATAGGCGGTTTTACACATGGAAGTTGACTTCTATGGAAGTAGCGAGTGCAGTGAAGTATCGATTTGTATCGCTACTTGCAGGGCAATGGCTCTGCTTATGCCCCGTTTCCACTACTAGCGTAAGTACGCGCGTACCAACCAGCGATGCGTTCCCACGACGCCCGCGACCATCGGGTAAAAAAGAAGTGAATAACGAAATTCACAATTCCGCATGTGTACTTTCGTTCTGGACTACATACATTTTTAATGTTTGAGTTCTTTATATACTGCATAATGTTCCCTACAGGTAACGATTTCAACCTCGTAAGTTGGCCGCTAAAATATTTACGATTTATTGCCTATATTGTTGATCACTCAAAATGGAGGAATTGTTCCAAGCAATAATAATAATATTTATTAGACATAAAACAAGATACTATTTGCATTAGTCTTCGTCATAAGTTAATATACACAATTACAATCGTATTATTACAGATACAGAAAATATTATTATAAATATTATTAATACAAATATATAAAATGTTAAATTACCAAAAAATCATATCATCCTTGTCACTATCGAGGAATTCCTCAATGGAATAAAAGGCCTTTTTTATGAGCCAGGCATGCGCAACTCTTTTCAATTTTGCAAGACTAACAAGTCTGGCTTCGGCAGGTAAACTATTAAACAGCTGCAACAACCTCGCTCCATTTCAAAATGTGTCTGAATGGAAGATTCGTTGCTCACTTGCCACTTCCTTTTCCGGTTTCGGGCCCGCCGCTAGCGCCTAACCAGTGAGAAATGGCATGGTTCTGAACTACGAGTTACGTTGGTACTTACGTGCGCTCCCACGGCGTTTTTTGGTCACACGCGTACGTACGCGCGTCCGTACGCTAGTAGTGGAAACGGGGCATTACACATTACTTCTGGCTTATCCGCAAATAAATGAGTAGCGGAACTAAGTAGGCGAAAGGATGTAAATTCAAAACAACCAATGAATCATTAAATCAAAACCCTGCAGGGACTACAATCGTATATTAATACGGAAATATTGGCATATGACTGTAAAACAGTATTATTAAACACGTTTCTGTAGTTCACTTTGAGGCTAAATATTTGTTGATTATATCATTTAATACTTAATGATGTAATCAATTATACGAAATATTTTGTTATCATCAACAGAAATAGTTATCTATTGGGTTTTATTAATCTAAATTAATCAAATAAACTCATGGGTTTATGTAAACAAACTTTCCCACCATGACAACTCTATTGCTTTGCAGATACTTATAAATATTAACATTTTGATAACTAATTTAGTAATTCAGCATTGATAAATTTCAATCTTAAGAAATGTTTTATTTAATATAACTGTGGTTTTTCAACTGAGCTGAACAAGGCAGAATAGTTCACCGGATGATGTTTTGCAATACTATCGCTGAATCGAAATGCAAAATCGAAGGCAAAAAAGAAGCCAGTCTAATTTTCGATCGATTAGTTCCGCTATCGACCACTCCTACTGTCATGGAAGTACGTGCTTGCACATCGAAGTACCACTTGCAAGCGACTTGCAAGGCTACTGTCACGGAAGTAACTTCCATGTGTCTAAAGCCGCCTTATGAGAAAACAGTCAATACGGAACAATGGAATTATCATCGATAAGGCAACACACATCCAATTTCAGGCTATCCGACGATGAAGGTGACGATTTAAAAATGAAAATTTCTTTTGGCGTATTTGATTGATAAGGTGCACCCGCCTTTTAATAGTCTCCTCACGCTTGCTTCCTTGAGCAGAAAATGTCTTTCTTAAGATATTCCTGCATAGGTAGCTAATATAATAACGTTACATATGAGTACCTATCATCCTTAGTAACCTGCATCCGGGTTTATGTTCACGAGTTGTTTGTTTCGATGATTATTGCTGTGTTCTAAAATTAAATTTCTTACCTGAAGGGTGACTGAACATTACATTGTGTCAGGTGTGGGGTAATGAAATAATAATGATGTAACACCCTCTCCAATTTCATTTGTAAATCCTTAACTTGGATTTTTAAGCTCGAAAATCTTAAATTTTTGCACTACTTCAACAATAGAATATTTTATTTCATTGGAAACCGAAGCATAAGAGGCATGGATAAGAAACTCGCGCCATCATTTGTGCTTTATACGAATTCCTGTTTAAACACAAGAGGAATATTCGTTGGACTACTTAGGTTTCAAATTTCGTACCCATAATTCTAAGTGAAGCCTGAAACCATATGTTCAATATAATACCCATATTGAATGCAATATACACTCCCGAGATAGGTATATAAATTAACTATTCCACCATTAACCATTCCCACCCTCTTTTAATATTTGATCTAAACCTTCTCATGCGTAGTAAACGTTCTGGTTGAGTGCCAAAATAGGTGGAGGTATTTAAAGATTAGATTTAATTTTCGCATCAAATCAAACATCGAAAAAAAAATTATCGATAGAGTTGAATATCTGGAAGCGTACGATACGATAACTATCAAATGATTATCGAATGAGAAATATCGATACAGGCTCCTTACAGAAATACATATGGCCCACCTTATGGAGAGGAGGTCATTATGTACGCGACATTCGGTGATGCCACGACGCAATTAGAGTTCTCGTTCAAGTCGAATTAAGAGGAGAGAGAGGGGGTGTCGAAAAAAGGAAGAAAAAGGGAAAACTCGCTCACAAGTTGGCTCCGAAGCAAAACGAATTCAATATCACTCTATTTATTCTATTTATAGGCTAATTATAGACAAAAAAAACCTGTCCTCTTTGATTGATATGTTAACGACAAATCCAACTTTCCCAGTCTATTATTTTTTCGCACATTGAACTTGAAATTACTTGGTGTTATTAAATGCTGGAACGGGTAAGTAAATGCACGTACCTGCCAATCATTTATTTCTGTAATTAGTAAATAAATGCAGTGATTGAAGTGAAAATTCATTTACTCGATGGAAAAGGCCCCAGAACCTCCTAAAAACAAAAAACAACCAACAGGCCACACACACACACACATCACTAAGTAAGCTGTCGCCAAGGATTTTAATTGCAGCCTCTCGATTGAGCGACAATCTCCACCTACCAGTCATATTAGAAATCACATTCGAACTTAGCTTTCAAGATTAAGCAGTTGTATGTACGAAGGATAAAGTAAGCAAAGTATCTAACATTAAATAAGTAAAAAACTTTGTTTTTCGATGATTGAGTAAACTTCCCAATATTAAACTGAATATTCATACTTTAACATGACACATTTTCTTAACAGCCAAGTTGATTTCCAAGACCCCATCTGACCCTCTACGCCGCAACGTTGCCAGGTGTCATATGCGCATTTTCTATGCTGACACTAAAATCCTTAATTTTCATCCTAGAGAGTCAATCAAAAGACGCTCGTAAACGTATTGAGACAAGGGATTCGATGGCGATGCGAAAAAGTTACAAAATTGCAAAATTTATAAACTGTATCATTGTACTGCACGGGGTAACTTTCTACCTCCCGGGAAGAGCGACCCTCGTGCGTCCCCAACCTCGAGAGAGGATCCGGATTAGCGAGCGAGCGAGCGAGGGCCTTCCTAATGAGGGTGTTCTGGAGACTACCTGGGTCTGACCGCCATGCAGTCCCCCTGAAATCGACACTACCCATAGGCACATTGCTCGACAAGTAGTTCGGCAAAGGGGTTAATATTTTGATATAATTGGAGAGATGAGAGTTTTTCTTTCTTTAAAATGAGGCCATAAAATAAAAAATTCTAGTTGAAATGATTTTTCGCTCTTGAAACACTACCTCAACAAAATATGCTGAACGGAGTCTCGTTTCGAGCACCACTTGGGAGGCGCCATCTCTGCATTCGCATGTTGTCATCATTCACGGGCCTAGCGCACGTACCTTTGAAGTTGCTGCCTACCTCTTGTCTTTCTCTTTTGCCCTATCGCCAACGGATACGAGAGAGAGAGAGAGGACAAACAATCTCGGGAGCGTCGCCAAGACGACCCAGAGAGGAGGAGGGTCTTGTTTGCTCCTGCCCGCGTCCCCTGGATATCTCCCTCTCTGAGAAATGAATGCGATACGCTCATTCAACCTCCTTTTTATTTTCGTCCCTTCCACACTCGGCAGATGCCATTACGTATTATGTCAATGGGAACTTTCCATTTAAAAGGCGTCGAAAAGAAAGCGAAGATCGGAAGAACACATTTTTAAGCCCCGTTATATAACGTCTGGTTATCCAGTTAAAGGAAAATGAGCGAGATACTTCCCATCGAGTCATAATGGAGACCATATTCCAATTTTACTTTTTGTTTTCAACGTATGTAAGAAGTAGAAGGTAAACATTGTAATGCTAATGGCGAAAACGTATAGTTGTACATGACAAAAATTCTCAGTAATCAAATAAATATATCGACTTAAGTCTCTAACTTGACTCATCTTTTCACGCCGTACGGCTAAAAAGCCTTCCAAACAGAAGTTTTTTAGTGATTTTGTAAAAATTACTGCGGTGAGTAATTGATTAATTTCTATAAATAGTTGATAAAACATACAAACTACACACCATTAGTTTTTTTTCGTTTCTTCAGTTTTTTTTCTTAGAAATTCCTAATTTTTAAAATATTCTCCCTCTGGAGCGCACAGCCGTGATCAATCGAGATGTAGATGTATCCCATGTAAAACAGCTGGTATTTTCAGGCAAATTGCTCGAAAAGTAGTTCGGTCACGGGGTTTATATTTTGATATCAAATTTGGGAAGATGAGCTTTTTATTTAAAATGAGGTAACATTCATCAAATTCTAGGAGAAGTGATATACATCAGACCTGGCGCTGATGTTAGTCAAAGTCAGCGCTGCCGATGGGAGATCGCATTAACTCGTGTTTCAATAACGAGACAATTTTAAAACCATAGATCATCAAATCTGGCCCAACCGTAAAATGACCGAAATGTCATGTAATTAATATTCAGGCTACTAGTAGAAAAATGTTTCCTTTGTTTGATATGGACGATAAAATTCTACCTTTCCTCGCAGTACGTTTTTCCACAAATTGAAATAACATGGCGTAAAATACCGGAATGGGCGAAACATGGCGGAAATATTGTATTTTTGTTCTATCTAATATAAGAGCCATTATCGCCAAAAAAAAATGTTTGAAAGAAGCGAATCCTCGGTGGGGAATTGAATCAAAGGTGATCAAATGCGGTCACCAGCTCATCTTATTTTTTTATACACTCATTGACAAATTACGGCAATGTCTGAAGTCAACATTCAATAGAGATGGCGCTGCAGTCGGCTTTAAGAGCCGGAAAAAGTGTTCACTAAAAATACCTCTTCCTCGAATAATCTCCACACTTGGTAGTTTACTTTTTTTATTAGGTTCAGTGAAAAAAGTATATTTCAAGCACCAAAAAGTATGGTCCAAACCAAGTTTTTTTTGCTTAACTAGACAGAACTAGACGCGACATCTTTCTTTTGGAAACATAACCAGCTTGTCATCACATTATAGTCGCGAGATGTACTCCGTGGAATTTTTCGTTCTCTCCCAAAAAAAAGGCCATAAGTCGGCGCTTACGGCCTCCTCCACTTACATTAGATCTTAGCCTTGGCTAATTTAGGCGCCTTATTCCGATGGGATACCTTTTTGTATTCCCTCTGAAATATTCAGTGAGTTTGTCCCAACATCTGAAATTTTACACATACTTATTCCTTCAGCCTTTTGTAAAACGAGTCGCACCAATATTTGTCGGGTTTAATTCTAAGCTAGGCTATATACACAAATGTTTTATGAAGTTCAATAACATTTTTGTTGTGTGGTTAAGAGTTTAAAAAAAGTCCAGGTTTTTGTAACATTTTGTAATTTGTAGGCAAACGTGATTTTAGTGTAATACTCAAGTTACAAAGTTTTTTTAATCAATCAAAGAAAGGTTCTCATCGTACTTTCTACAGGTACCTTATCTCAGCCTAGGATGAACGTACAACAGAAAACTTGTACTTTTTTCGAAGTTGTCAATTGTGGTTTTCAGATGTGACAGCCACTGCGAGCATGCTGTGTGCGACACCGATTTAATAAAGAGTAAAGTATTGATTCGTGGTTTTGCGTGCGCTGGACCTGGCGTGATTAGCGAGCCTTAGCAGTGGGTAAACAACAAAAAATGCTGCCTTCCTCTTCTTCTTCAGATTTCCCAAGTCATCTTTCAGGTGACCACTTAAATACCCGTTCTCTCGCGACAGTATCTAAAGCCATCACGACCTTGGAAAATACGTCAACACTTTTAGTTGGTGCATGCGAGGTTATTCGCATAGTTGGTGTTACCTTGACACGCTCCTAACAGGCGATAAACAGAGACCTATGGCAGGGGTTATGGAAGACTACTAGGGGCGGGAGGAAGACCCTCACAACCTACCTAACCCTCCGCCCCTAAATATAAGATCCGCCCCTTAAGATTTCGATCTTCTCGTTTGGCGCATTCCGCCTCGCACAACAACACATTTCTCAAAGAGTTTGGCCCACCATCGGGGCCAACCATTTATCCCACGACTCTACCCCACCACCACCCATCTCGCCTACGCGAATAAACAAAACACTCTCGACTCGTGCAAGAAGGTCGAAATACAGAGTGTCCATAAATTATGGGAACAACTTCAACAACCAGACGACAGTAAGAGCAGTATGCATAGCAGGTACTACCTGATATCAAGTCACTAAACATTTATTGGAACAAGAAACGCGTCACATTTTGGGTTTACTCCGGAAGATAGCGTATGGCACTGTTGCGATGCGTCATTGATGATTTACTGGTTGACGAAAATGTTAACAACAGTCACATTGTTCAGATTATTTACAGAGAACCGGTATTATTAAGAGGAGAGGGAGTTGTTGGTCCCCATGCATGGAGAGCGGGAGCAAGGCAGGAGGAATATGAATGGGTGGATGTGGAATGTTTAGGAAGACCACACGCCTAATTAGTGGTGGTTGGAGCGATATATCATATCGCATAAATAAACTACAATGAATTAGGACACATTATATCATAAAATATCTCCTTTTTACTAATAATTTTAAAATATCAGGTCCTAAATAGAGTTACTTTTCGGTATATTTCCATCGAAAATGGAAGCCTTTCTCCAAATGGGATATTGGGTACGACTAGGCTGTCCGCTCCAGGGAGAGACATTGTTTAAATGAAAATGAAGGAGTTTTGACAGCGTAAGAAACTTAAAGTGTAAGTGCAGTTCGTATGTTTTCTCAATTGCATTTTTACGAACAAATTCATTTCTTACCTTGACACTCTTCGCACAAAGTCACAAAAAGAAAACCAAGGTCGTGAAGGCGTTTATCAGCAAACTGCGAGGAACAAATAATAAAAGCCTCAAATATGTATGTATGAACCTACATTTACTTGATTTCTGAGGATTCCAGTCATATAAAATTTTGTTTATGCGTTAATAAAATAACTTTATTCGCTTCAAACGTCTAATAACAGATTTTTAAAAATATGAATATAGTTTTTGTAATAACTATGGTCAATTCTACTGAGAAAAAACTTGCATAAATTAACTTGCAATTTTCGGAAAGTCAAACCAGACACGCGTCTTTCACCGCCAAATCTCTCATTCTCTTGGTTTTTTTACGTGGATAACAAACGTCTTCAAAATCGGACCGACAATTACGCGCCATCACGGAAACGGCGACGTATCGTTGGCATGGTGATCCATACCGAACACAATAACATAGTGTCTTATCACACGCATAGCCTAACTGCTATTTTTAAGCGAGTGTGAACATTTTCGCACAGACACCTAGTGACTTGCATGTGATAGCGAGCTGATCTTGAAACGAAAGATGTAGTTTATACACGTCGACTTATGGTCGTTCCACATTGGACGTCAGACGTAAGTCTTAAGCTGTAAGACATTGACCATAATAATTTTCTTAAGTCTGCTAACCTCCAATGAAACCCGTAAGCCGTAACATCTCGCGCAAGATATCGAAAATAAGGTTAATTTGCGCTTTTGTCACGCCAGCCCAAATTCATTTTTAACCTACTTGTACGGCAAAATTTTTTTAACCAAATTAAATACACCTTTTCTGCACACTATGCGAATTGTTACAAATCTTTCATAATTGCAATTCCACCAATATTAAGGAAAAAGTGAAGTGTAAAACCTTATAAGTGCGTTTTTTCGCTCTCCGCCATCATGAAAAAAATTCATTTTCACTTTAATCCCAACAGATGACGCAGCGGTCGGCCAAATGCTCTTCTACTCTATAACGTTCAAATTACTAATCAAGATCCTGGCAGTAGTAACTACGTCCTCTGATTGGCTGGCGAACAGGCTTGCTGTAAGCCTTATACCGCATAGATGGGACTTGGCCATCTTCTTCACGGCTGGACGTAAGAGATTATGACAGGCCATTGCGGCTCTCTTACGGCTTAAGACTTACGTCTTACGCCCATTGTGGAACGGCTTTAAATTAGCCGAGGCGAAGGTCTAGTTTAGTGGTGGCCCAAAGCCGACTAAAGGCCTTTTTGGGAGAGAACGAAAAATTCCACGGAGTTGCGACTAAGATAGTTATGGTTATACCGTATATGGTTATACGCTGGTTATGGTTCCAAAAGAAAGATGTAGTCTAGTTCTGTCTAGTTAAAAGTCGTTCTACAATGGGCGTATGACATAAGTCTTAAGCCGTAAGTGAGCCGCAAGGGCCTGTCGCAACCTCTTTCTCATAGCTTCACGGCTTAAGGTACAGCTCTCGCGAAAGCTTATGGCGTCCGGATGCGCGTCGTTTGTGTTGTCAATGTCATAACAAATTCCATTTTTTGGAATGCACTCATGCATGGCACTAATGTCATGTCTTCGCTTTCCCCTACGTCTCTTTTCCCTACCCCTTCCACCAAACATTACCCCTCCACGACGTCTTCTTCTGCGCATCCGAACGCCATAAGCTTTCGCGAGAGCTGTAGTTTGAGCGAAAAATCACTTCACCGAGAATTTGAAGAATTTTACCTCATTTTAAAGAAAAAACTATCATCTTTCCAATTATATCAGAATATCAACCCATTGCCTAACTACCTTTCAAGCAATTTGCCTACAAATGCAAGCTGTTTTAGATGGGATAGATTACAGCTATGCGCTCCAGAGGAAGAATATTTACCGTCCTAGATGCAAATGCTGCTCCCTCCTACGCTCTTCTGCTACTCCCTCTTCCAATAAAGCTTCCTCAGTAGCCAACTTCCTATACTTCCATCAATATCGTCTACCGCCTCTCGTGCAATTTCTGCCCGGCATTTTACGTTGGCGAGTGTACTACCCCGCTTTCCATACGAATGAATGGGAACTGCCACTCCACCACTTGTCATCCCTTCATTGATCCCAATCCTAAACATACCGCTTCCCATCGTAAGACCTTCAATAAATGTTTCTCTCTCTATATATTAGAAGCCCTGCCCGAATCAGCAACTAATATTGATTTGAGGACTCGCGAGATGGCATTCATTTGTATCATAAGGGCATATGAATCGACCGGGATAAATTTGGCCCACTGACCAATAGCAACCCCTTGCTCCCGCTCCTTCCTTCCTTCCTCCCGCCCTTACCTTCTCCTGTTCCGCCTTCCAGGCCCCCAGGTAACAGGCCACTAGTTAGTCTCTTGTCGCCTACGATGACGGCCTGACCGTCGAAACGTCCCGTGAAATATTTTGTGAGTGTCCTTTTAATTTCCGTGTGCCTGTGTTTTTAAAAATATATTTATATTCGTGTGTGTGTATATACGTATCCAATAGTTATGGCCTTTGTCACGAGAAGATATATATATATATATATATATATATATATATATATATATATATATATATATATATATATATATATATATATATATATATATATATATACACTTTTTAACATAACTTTAAACCAAAATTGTAAACCATATTCAATTTATGTGCGATACGCCCAATAATGTTCATTGTAGCCCAGAAGAAGCATATGTATGCAAATGCGAAACGTGCCTCGGTGAAGGGGATGAATAATTTAGAAATTAATGGACCTATCTCTCCTGAAAGAAGAAAAAAAATAAATACTTCCATTCTGGGGGGTTATTTTGTAATCTCACCTTTTCAGTGACTCTAAGTGGAAAGGCGGGAGATCCGTTTCCCTCTCTTAATGATCGACTCACGAACGGTTCGTGAATTGTCGAAGCTTCAATTACCTTAAATCAAATAAAATATGCCGAGACTAGCGAATACCCAGATTGCTCAACATGTTACGGAAGATATCTTACACCGTACATACCACGAAAATCTAAATACAGTCAAAACTACAAGTGACATGTAAGCGATCACTCAATATTTAAAAAAAATTAAGTGCATCTAATTAGTGTTCGATTCACAAGCACGGGAAATATCTACCAAGAACGTAGATTTTAAGGCAATATTTGTTAAAATTATGAAATTATGGTATAAATAACTGAATTCCATTCTCCATACACTGGCGGATAGGCACACGTAAACAAAGGTATCAGCAACATTGTTTGGGAAATATTGATACGAAATATATACACAGATATCTCAAGCTAATAATAACATAAGCATTTCAAACAAAGCATACCTTCAAGTGCCCAATATATTGGAGTTGAAAATGCTCTGAAGTTCTTCACGTTTAGCAACTTACAACAATACGATTTAAAATCGTTTGTATCTTTCGCGCCCTTGTTTATTTTCCAACTCAAGCTTCGAGTGGAAACGATGGTGGCTCCATGTCACGTTCTTTATGACAGGTGAGATGGAACTAATGGTAGGCGGAGAAAATGAAACGGATCAAGAGTCGAAAGATACGGATCAGAGCGGATGAATCGTCTAAAAGACCAGCACATGACCGGCAGTTCACCGATTGAGATCCGAAGATGGTCACGCCGCCTGGGTGACGGAGTTGAACTACGAAAAAGTGAGATTTTATGACGTATTCTCAATAAAGTGAGATTACAAAATAACCCCCCTGGAAGTCCCAAACGTAGCGCGGTAACCATGACATCTTCCTATTTAGTGATGGGTGATTTCAAGTAATGGTGATTTCAAGTGCGTCATCGTAGCGACATGAAGCTGTGAGGTAATGGTCCTTATACTCCCTCTAATATCTTGAGTATTTTTTTGAATTTTCCAGGGTTTTTCTGACCACTTCCAACTTCTGAACCCTTGGAAGTCTGTAACATACCTATATTCCTCTACATTATGTTCTTATCTACTGAGGAACGGAATTATTAAGCTAGTATTTTACACCCAGGTGTTTTGAATGGTTGCAGCAGAGGATTTCTCATTTCACTTGTTTGTGCCAGAATTTCGAGCGTGTTTTTCTTTATTACTGGTGCGAACTTCCGAGGATCACTCGCGCGATCTGTGACGCCAGCATATCGAACGGTATGCGTAAAAATACACGAGTGTACGCGTATGTTTCTGTGACACGAAATACAACGCTTTTGTTATAGTTAAAATAATGTCGCCTATCCAATTATCCTGCCCGTGATGGAACCAAAACAGTCCTCTCATATGTATTTACTATTTTAAAATCATTAAGATCTCATCTCTAATTTATAGAAATCAGAATTTTTTTTATTAAATAAATTCAAATTGAAAAAAAAATCAACCGACTGCAACGGCAACAAAGGGAGGGTTCGAAAATGCGTCTTTCCTTCAGGTATAACAAAAAATTTGACCAGATCATAGACTTACCATGAAGCTCTTCTGAGCCTCCAGAAATTCCTTCGAATCCCTTGATTCCCCGATTTGGCAGCGAAATATTTTAACGACTCAATTTAGGTGATTCATTCCCCAAGGAAAGTAAAGGGGTCGCGACGCTACCAATTTAGGGGGGGGGGGGTCGCCTAAAAACCTACGGTGGGTAACGAGGGGGAGGGGCGGGGGTTCACTCAAAGTGACGTAGCTGTTACAATACGCGCCTGTTTATGTTTCTTACTCGTTAACATCGCGTCGACAATACTACAGAGTTTAAAATGAGGAAGGGCGCGGGGTGTTTATTTACACCCCAAGCTTCTACTTTAACTCAATGTGTCTGTAACATTGCCCCTACAATGCTGCAAGTCTTCATACCATCAAATTGCGTACATTTTAACCTAATATTTAGTTCGGCTACTTAATTTGCCGCATTTCAACTTAATCCTAGCAATAACCTCACTCAATAATTGAGAAAATATTTTTTAATCGAACGTTTCATTCGTAGAGCCAACATAACATGCCGGGAGGCGAGAAGTATGTACTACGGTTGTCAACGAGAGAAAGGGGGGGGGATTAAAAAATCACCGAAAACGGTAACTTAAGTTTATGCACGATCCCAAAGAAGACGGTAGATCTCGTGGAGAGGCATGGTAATAATAAACAGAGGCCTGTAACTAAACTCGAAAATACGTCACCAAATGAGTGCCGCACCGAACAGTCAAGAGATAAAAGCGGCCTCTAGTGCTTTTCGATGAAAATACTGAGAAGCCAACGCCGAAATGACAGTCGAAACTCATTCGACAATGCGTCGCCGTGGCTACAGCCTCACAACGGCATGGATTACTTAATGATAAGCACCGGCGATCGGCTGATGAAGTTTACACCGTTGTCCGCAGAGCGGGATTGCTTTTCTCCGACGAAAATTCCAGCCCTCTCTCGCTAGGTAGTGATGATGACCACTCCCGCGTGATAACACACACACACACACGCGAGGGGAGGAGACGAGTCGAAAATTTACTCAGGCGCAGCGGAGAGACTGCCGACATGCGAATCACACTCGAGGTGCTTTTTTTATCTTTTTTTTAAGGTAGCGACATATTTCCCTATTAGTCATAACGGATACCATATTCCAATTTTGTATTTTAGTTTCAGCGTCTGTAAGACGTACTTATGGAGTAAATACAGCAATATATGACATAATTTCTCAATAATTAAATAAATATATCTATATAAGTCTCTAATTGGACTAATTTTTTCACACCGTACGGCTAAAAAAAACTTCAAAACAAAAGGTTTTTTTTCGTGATTCTGTACAAATAACTGCGGTGAGGAGAAATTGATTAATTTTTATAAATAGTTGAGAAAACATGCCAAGTACACAGAGTTAGTTTTTTGACGAAATCTAGGTGTTAGAAATTCCCTTATATTTTCAACATTCTCCCTCCTGGAGCGCACAGCCGTAATCTATCCCATGTAAAACAGCTTGTATTTTTAGGCAAATTGCTCGAAAAGTAGTTCTGCAAGGGGGTTTATATTTTGATATCAAATTTGGAAAGATGAGTTTTTTCTTTTAAATTAGGTCAAACTCATCAAATTCGAAGATTTTTCGCTCAAACTACCTTAAGCGAGCTACAATCCGATCAATTATCTGTATGACATTAAAAAAATACATTTTAAGAAACCCGACTGACTCCGTACACGAACACAACATCAGGTGAAGGAGAAAGAAAAAGTGACAGGTAAAAATGTTTAATATTTTCGCGTACAATTGATCATCATCATCGGTCAACAATCCTAGGTAGATTGGTTTGACATGCAGCCCTCCACTCAATTCCTCTTCTACCTGCCAACATCTTCATATATTGACGTAACTCCTCTCATTTACATCCTTCACAACTTGCTCCATATATATCTCATGCGAGGCCTGCCTTTTCCATTCTTCCCGTTCACTTTTCCCTCGACGATTGTCTTCATCAGGCCGTCGTGTCTTAAGATGTGTGGCCTACTAAGTTGTCCCGTCTCCTTTTTAAGGTTTTAAGTAGACATCTCTTTTCTCCCACTCTTCTTAAGACTTCTTCATTTGTCACTCGGTCGATCCATTTTATCTGCATCATTCTTCGGTAGCACCACATTTTAAATGCTTCCAGCCTGGACTTCTCTGCTGCTGTTATATTCCAAATTGATCATAATCGCTACCAATGACACTCTTTATTATGGATTAGGTTTTTTGATAGGTAGAGCAGCTAAGAGTAGCAAAATGTCTCTCAAATGTTTTTGCATTAATTTGCTAAATAGAAAAGCTGAAAATGTTGTTTGCCAACTATGTAGGCAAGTATTCGAACGGTCAACTTTCCACGCAGAAAATCGCGTGTACATTTCATATATTTCCATCTCCACCACGTAAGGTTCAATCGAAGTGGAGGCACTGACAACATTAGCACTACCTTGTTTTATATTCAGTAGGAATCAAGCAAGCCATTATAGTTATAGCAAGCCCAGCTGAGGAATAGCTCGTTATTGGAAGAGGTTGCCATGCATCGCGGGATCAATCGTGTTGGCACAGAAATCTATCATAAAATATTTCCGTAATCACATGGCTCCATCGCTGAAACATCCTTGAGCTGTATTCCAATTCAACTGAATTTATGGATTGCAGAAAATTTTAACGAAAGAAAAAAAAAAGATTGATGCAGATCTCTACTGCGGAAAATGAAAAATTACTTCAAAAAGGTACTGACTTGGCAACCCTGTACGTTTTTGTGAATGGAGAATGTAAATTTCAGCGAATGAAGTTTACCTAACAAGGAACTGAGGTGCTTTGATGCACATGAGCAAAGATAAATTAAATTGGAGAGTAATTAGTAATAAATTTGGAAGTATTTTTGTTTAACGTGCATCGACGGCTTAAGTCATTTCGCATTTAAACTGTCTGCGACGTGCAGACAGCTGGCAACAGCACTCGGACGAATCAGAGGATCACCCGTATCCAAATTCGAGCCGAGCCCAACGATGCTGAACTTCGATGACTGATCCGGAACCGGTGTTTCCATCGTGGCAGGCCGTTGCCCCTGGTTATTAATAAACATGTAGGTAAATTGTTTTGATACTGCAAATATGGACTTATTATCAAATATCGCCCAAGGTAACGATTTCACAATTATAAGTGAAACAGAAATTCTTTTTCTTTTGCATGGGACCAAGCGCACGATTCTGCAAAATTACCAATGGGCAATATTTCTCATCATCATCAGCAGTCAATTGTTTTTATGATTGATCGACTCCAATCCACCTTGTGTACTTGCAACTGTTAATACTTCGCCTCCAGTTTTATTTGGCCCATGTATCTGTCCCTTGGTCTTCCTCGTTAGGCTTTCCCCATCTATTATATTACTTACTAAATCTGTTGTGTCTCAAAGAGTGGCTTAACAATCTGGACCTTATCTTCCCGATAGTGCCCCATACGATTCTCTCCTCATCTCTTATTCTCTACACTTCCGCGTTTCTGACCGTACCCGTCCATTTTATCTTCAAAATCCGACAATGTCCCACGACGTAATACAATTACGGGGATGTAGTAGGGGAGGAATTCTCAGCAAGCAAGTTGAAACCCCGAATTATTCAAGGAGGCAGCAACTGAAAGGTGTTATCAAGGGTTCCGATGAAGAAATTCAATGGCTTAAGAAGTGACTTCTAGGAAGTTGTAAAAAGCAATGTCTGAACTTTTCCGCATTTAAAGCTGATTAACGGAATCATCTGAAATGAAAGTAAAAAAGTTCAAAATGGGTGATTTCAATAAAAAATATGCAAGAGACCCAAAATATCAACCTGAAGGTGGGGACTTACAGTAAGCATTGAGTAATAGAAGTCCATTCAAACTAGTTCCATGGACGTGGGGTAAAAAATAATAGCTGCTACATAAATTACAAATTAAATGCTTATCTTGGGTATAAGTAAGTAAATCATACTGTAATATGACTAAATATAAAAAATAATTCATACCTATATTTTAGATACCTACCTATAAGTATTACCTCATCACAAGATGCAGGCTATAAAAAGCGTTAATACATCGGCCGATTAATCAATTACCAATTAATCACTTTTTTATCGTAATGGTGAATCCCTAGTGCCTTAAAACTTAAATATCTCCTAAGTCTAAGGTTCGGTTGTAAAACCTCACTTCCACAGCATTCAAACCTACGCGCCAATACCCATTCCCCCCCCCCCATCGATAACGCTCAACCACATTCAAATGTCCGTCTTTAAGTCACACACAAAACACCCGAACGTATGTTTAACACCAAGTCAAAGTGAAGGCTACGTCGGATGTGCGATTGACGTTAACGTAGTTCTAGCGATATATCACTTAACCAATAATTTGATGAATTTGACGTCATTTTAAAGAAAAAAACTCCCATCTTTCCAATTACATCAATATATTAACCCCTTGTTGAACTACTTTTCGAGCTATTTGCCTGAAAATACGAGCTGTTTTACATGGCATAGATTACGGCTGTGCGCTCCAGGAGGAAGAATGTTGAAAATATAAGGGAATTTATAACACCTAGATTTCGTCAAAAAAAACTACTCATGTGTGGTTTGTATGTTTTTTTGACTATTTATGAAAATTAATCAATTACTCACCGCAGTCATTTTTACAGAATCGCAAAAAAACTACTCTCTCTTTAGTCGTACTACGTGAAAAAATAAGTCAAGTTAGAGACTTATGTAGATATATTTATTTAATTACTGAGAATTTTGGTCATGTGTAACTATGTTTTTGTGCCATTAATATTACAATATTTACTTCGCACTTCTTACAGACATTGAGATTAAAAATATAAAAATCGAATATGGTCTCCATTATGACTAGGGAACTCTTATCTAGCTCAAACTACCTTAACAAGACATGATAAAAACACGGTCTAAGCTGCCCATTCGAGCCTAAGTTCTTCGTGGGTAAGATGAGAGTTTTTTTCTTTAAAAGTTTCTTTATCGTGGGTTCTTCTAGGGAACATTTCACGTTGCTATGGCACCCAGTAAATAATAAAAGAGCAATTGACAGTTGTTTAAGGCTAAACGGGGACGGGGCAGCCGTGACGACGAGTGGGAGGTGTCAAGGTGTCAAAAGTGTCGGAAGGGGCAAATTGGCGATATGCGGCTTCACCGAGTGCCCCCCGCCCCGCCCCTTAACCGCCCCTCCGCCCCAAGCCGCTAATTAGCGCCCTTCAGGAATCCGAGGAACGCTTCGCCAAAATTAACAGCGCCCCCTAGCTGGCTGTTTAAGAGAACCGCCCCCCGTGTTCTGTTTCTGAGACACGAGAGAAAGGGAAGTGGAGGGGGAGGAGGAGGCTAAACACTCAGACAGCAGTCCCTAAGCTAGCTCCTTCCTCCAGACGATGAGTGTCCCTCCTCTTCTTCCTACCCCTCCTCTCCTTCCCCCCGCCCCCACCACCTCCTTCATCTTCTTCTTCTCTTCCTTTCTCAATGCCGGGGACATTCCTGCAGGGCGAGATGCTGCTGCTTTCCTCCCCATTTCCTTCCCCCTGGCAGTCTCTCAAAGAGCAAAGTGTGCATTCCTCTCTCAAACGACCATTCACTCTCTCTCCCCATCTCCCCCACCACATCCGCCAAGCACCCATTGCGAGCCATCGCCATGGGAGGCGTATGGCGAGGGGTGAACCTCCACAAATAATGGGGATTATTATTTTGCATTTTCTCATCTTTATAGTGACTCTTGGCGGGAATGTGGGAGACCCGTTTCGATCTCTTAATGATCGATAATCACGATCGACCAAGATCCGATGGTGGCTCCATTTCACGTTCCTTACGACAGGTTAAATCTACGTCCGTGGGTGAGATGGAACACTAATGAAATGCGGAAGCAAATGAAACGGATCAAGAGTCGAAAGATACGGATCAAGAGTCGAAAGAGGGGGTGAAGTCAAGGAAAAGACATGCAGAGATCACCACTTGAGAGCCGAAGATGGAGACCGATTCTATAACTTTACGTTCGAGCGTAAAAGAGTCATTCCCGCTGCTTTGTGGGAAATCTTGCGATAACAATTGCCGATCGCGATTTTTTTACTTGACGTTCTAATGTTTTCTGCCTTGCGTTCGAATCCTACGCTTCGACATCAAAAGTACATACATGCCGAAGCGCCCATTTCAGATCGAAGAAAAGTTTGTTTTGGTGTTTAATTTGAATGAAAATTCGAAAAAGTACTTAGAGACGCCGAGCGTTTGATCGGCGGCGCGGCGTGTTAACGTCTGTCCGTATACGAGAGGAAAAAAAGTGAATAACTGGAAAATCCCAGAGCATTTTATTACAACCGTCAAACATATTGCGTGAATACTGCGTCGTCAAGGGGTTAAGGGATCATATTAATTTTAAGGGATCATATCAATTTATCAGATCAAAATATGACAATATTTTACTTTTCACGCAGTAACAATGACACGCTCTAGGCTATACAAATAGAGAAATAAAAGTGTCACTGCACTCTATGCACAAGCTCTTTACATAAGTCATAGTTTTCATGAATAAAAACTATTTTATTTAGGCGCAGCGGCTCTATAGTCTGCTTTTCTTGGGTGTAGATATTGAAACTCCGTTCAATAGGTGTGTGATGGTGGCGGGGATGCACAGGAACTTGCGCATCAACATGCGAAAGGGACCGTGCGAGTGAGTTGACGGAACTGAGCCAACATGAACGTGACATAGCGTTCTTGAGCGACTGACAACTAATCTTCGAACAGTCAATTCATAAGACTTATCCACACGCTTATCCACCGCGTTGCCTGGCCCTAACTGGGCCAGGAATTACCAGCTCATCATTTTCCCAAACGAAGCCACATTGTAAGATTTGTGTGTTTATTTTGTGGCATCTGCATTTCTGCGAGCCCGCAACTCTTGACTGACCCATCTCGAAGTCTGTGCTTGCACGATAATAGATACTCTGGTGATACGCATGCCTATCCAGTCAGTCTCATTTCGAGAGGAATCAATTTTGCAGTATTTTGAAGTGTGTGCTTGAGATCATAAGTTTTCGCATTCATTATTTTTACCTCTCACAAATATAGAGATAACATTGATTGATTAATTGACTAATTCTCCGGGGGAATTCAGGGCTGTACATGGTTTTGTGAAAACATTTAAACGAAGGTTTTTCGTGTGTTTTGACTATGTACATTGAGGCATGCCAATGATTACAGGTAGATATTATTTACGTGCTGCGATGTATTGCGTGTGTCTATGTGGCGATAATTTTACGTAAATTAGTTGGACTTGATCTCTTTAAATAATGTGTTATGACAGGAATGGTATTAAAAGAGTAACGAATACGTATTAAGTGTTGGAGAAGACGTTACAGCAGTCATTTCGTTGTTTCCACTATTTACTAAATTAAGATGTGGAATCTATGCCAATTGAAGTGAAGTTGGTGACTAGGTGGATTGCTCTTGTCTTGTAGGTGTGGTTGTTTACGTCCCAGTGAAGGGAAAAACAGTGTAGTGTTTTACTATTCTTCATTCAGTGAATTTCGCCACCCCAAGTATCATCTTTTTGTTTCATTGCATTGTTGTGTCCAATATGATTTTGCTGAAATGGGTAATTGATTCGTCTATATTTTAGGCAGGTAATGAATAATTAGCAATAGGCATTAGGATTTGTCATTGGCAGATATTATTTTGTTATTGTAGAATATCATAAATTGTGAGTGTGGTTGGCTGTTTACGTCCGAGGTAAAGGGTGATTATTTGTTGTCTACCTATGCAATTTATGTTGTTTCATTACCCTTCATTCAGTAAATGTTACCACCTCAAAAGTTGTCTTTTCATTTACTCGACCTTGATGTCAATACCATGGATTGTTCCTCTATTTGAGTGCCGCTGTGTGTGACTGGATAAATAGTGGAAATGATTTAAAGCTGCCTTATATATCTCACGGTAGATAATCATGTATGCTACAAGAAAGGCCTTGACAAGCGGTAAACGGTCTTCTAAAAGTGAGTTACATAGGTATTTCTATTAGATGTGACGGGGCATAGGTTGTGTTTAATTATTAATGAAGGATGAGGAGTACGTTAATACTGGGGACTAGCTCGAGAATAGTATTAAAGTGCCAATAAATATCCTAATCAATTTGCCTGAAGTTATATACCAAGGTGTCATATACGTCTGAGCGTAGTTATGGTAAATGATCTTAGAAATGAGCCGTAGAACATTAGATTATTTAGATGACGAGAAGTATCAGGCGTGATGTGGAATTTCAACGTAATAATGACAAAAATTGCAATTTTCCACAAGTAAAAATGCTCTGGTCTGCCAGTGGAAAATGGCAATTTCTGTCTTCATTATTTAGATGAATGTTGTGTGTCTTACAGTTCGCGACAAGGTTCGTTTCTGAGGGAAAGCATTGTTTTTGGAGTGGATTACAAGGTGTTATGAACATGAGACTAATGTCCTTCAAGTACATGTTGAATGTTGATGATGATAACCAACACACCGAGCTCGGAAATGTCGTTCGCCGGTTTAAAATACTAAATTTTAAGTGTATAATTTTCCAGTCAAGAAGTTTAAGTTAAAATAACACAATGATGTAGTAATTTTTAAACTGCTCTCAGTTATATATAAGACGATTTGAGTGTAAATAAAATATTATAAGAGGCAATTTAAGCAGACGTTTCTGTTATTTATGCGCAAAAGTCTTACATTAGTGTGACAAGCAATTAGGAATTAATTTATCAAATGAGAACGTATTGGAGGCAGTGTATAATACTCGTGAGGAAGTCAACTTCAAATCGGAGGAATTGTTATGTATATTTTTAATTCTTAATATACTTAATATTAAAAATGATTTAAACAAATTCAATCATTCAATATTTAGCTCATTACGCATGCGTGCAAGAGAAACAAGTGCGAAATATGATACAAAATTTGTGGGCCAGGGTAACGATAAGTTGAAATATGCCGTAAATCTGACAACACCGCAACGTTCGATGGTCTGCTGTACCCATAGACCTTGAAGGTCTATGGCTGTACCAACACCACCTAAAGTAAACTTACTTAAAGTGGCGTTGGCTGTACGATCGGCCTTCTAAAATCGCTCGTTGGTCATCACTCGAATAAATTGAGCTCGACCGAAAATGAACACGGATCCATAACACGTTCGAACGTCAGCCAAGTTATAGAATCACGCCGCCAGAGTGGCGGAATGGTACTACGACAAATGACGTAATTTTCCGTATTTTATGACGCATTCTCACTAAAGTGAGATTACAAAATAACCCTTCTGGCTGGGTTTTGTTTGAAACGCTCGATATTATTTCGTACACGTAACTAAGGAGTCACGTGGTATAATCACGAACAGTTTGAGATTTTGGTGAGTTGGAACCATTCGTAAATATCTCACGCAGTATTTCCGATCGGGTTTTCTTTTTCACCTGGAATACTAATGTCGGTTAGATTCGCGGACGACCAGGCGTTGGGTCAGTCGGTCATCCAAAGGATTGCAATCTTTAGCAGATGCATTGGAAAAGCAGTGCGAGAAATACGGAATGAAGATTAAAATCACAATAAAACAAAAGTAATGAGACTCTCTAGTGCAGTGTATTTCAACCTGTGGGTCGCGACCCCCCAGGGGGGGGGGGGTCCCAAAGGATTGCTGGGGGGATCGCGGTCGCAAGCCAGGTAAAATAAAAAGCAAGGGTTATAGATCCTACACTACAATAGAAATACAAGAATTTCAAAAAGTTAATTTTTAAATAAAATAATCTACATCTACACTACACTATGTATACAACTATAATTTCAGTGAAAATGCTGTGCCTGTTTATTGTTTCCTAATTTGTGGAATCAATATTTGAGACGCAAATATAGGGGGGTCGCAAGGGATCGCATAGTCAAGAAGGTTGAAAAACACTGCTCTAGGGCAAAGAAAGCGAAGCTGGTGATAAGATTAGGAAGTCACAAACTGGAGCAAGTATAACGATTTAATTAGTTGGGTAGTACGCTAGAAGAAACAGGACATAGTAGCAAAGGCATTAGGAGGAGAATAGCGCTAGCGAAGGAAGCGTTCAATAACAGAAGGGAGCTGATGACGGGGACCTTAAGTAAGGATGTAAAGGAGGAGAACAGCTGCATAGCGGAGCCTCAATGTGGTATACAGATGGCTCCAAGACAGACAACAAAGCGGGGGCGAGAATTGACGGCGGCTACCCCTCAAGATCGTTTTACTTCTCATTGGGAAAATATGCGAGTTTTCCAGGCTGAAATATTTGGCATTTTGACATGTGCCCACATCCTCATGAATCTATCCCTTATTAGAGGATCTATTCACATATGCACCGACAGCCAAGCGGCCATAAAGGCACTTAGCTCGCCCTGGTGCACATCAGGCCTAGTGCAGGAGTGTCGGAGGGCACTATCAGAGCTTGCTAGGCATTTTAAAATCAGGCTGCTCTGGTTACCTGGACATAGAGGGGTACCTGGGAATGAAAAGGCAGATGAGCTAGCTAAGGCAGGCGCAAACCGTGACCCAACTGGTCCGGAACCAACCCTACCAATCACCCCCTGCTACAGGTAGCTGTAAGATCAGAGGGTGGATATCCAGCCAACGCTCTTGAGAACTGGAACTCCACACAGGGACTCAGGGCAAGTCAAACTCCACATTGTGGGACCAAGGCCTAGTACTACGAGGATACTTCCAACCTTGGATATAAATCAACTTAGGACGATAGTTGGACTACTGACAGGTAACTACTGTGTCAATAGGCACCTCAACCTCATGGTATAATTGATTCACCTAGATGCCGATGGTGCGAAAAAGCGGATGAAACAACATCACACATTCTCTGCGAATGCCCTACAATTTCCAGGACTCGTATGAGACACATTGGGACTGCATTTATGGATCCCAAGGAAATCCCCATAAGAGACATCCTGGCTTTCAGCAAGGCCATAGGACTCCATGGGTGATGAGGCGATATTGTGGACGGCACAATGGACCGACAGGTATTGAGAAAGGAAGACGAAAATAGGCTGAAGGCTTTCGAGATGTGGGTGTGGAGGAGGATGGAGAAGGTGCGTTGGACGGAAAGGAAGACAAATGAGGAAGTGCTTGACATGGTGGGCGAGGAGTGGAAACTTGTAGTTGAGATTAGGGGTTAAGTCAGGGTAGGTGGCTGGAAGGGGTAATGAGGGGCGATGATTTGCTGAAGGCCGTGATAGAGGGTAGGATGTTGGGAAAGCGGGGAAGAAGAAGAAAGAGAATAGGTTTTATGGACGGGAAGAAGAAAGGTAGGACTTATGCTAAGATGAAGAAAGAAGTACTAGAAATAGATCGGGCACTACACGTAAAAGAGTCTATTGGATATTCTCTGACTTTCATCATAACCTACCTTTAACCGGTAGATAACTTAGATGATGATTTCTTAGAATGGCAATATAAATAATGCATTGATTGCAGTGCAATTCATCATCACATTTCACTTTGAAAGAGTTTATGGCTATCCTGCTGAAATCTGTACTTCGCTCTCTTGGTCACTGGGCGAGATTGTGTAATTTAAACTTCCCGAGGGCCAAATATGATCTCCTCTTTCGCTCTTCATACATTCCCTTACATCAGATGTCTTATGCAATCTCTTTTTCTCTTCCCTCCACGCTTCTATATTCTCGCCCTTCCTACAGTCACCATCTACATAGCAAGAATCACACGATCATTTTTCACGCACAAGTTAAGGAGTAATTTGAGGAATGCTTTTCAATGATGGGGACAATGATAGCTGAAGCCATCATTTTCCATATCACACGGTCATTTGTGTCGTAACTATGACTATTATTTCCACACGCAGGATTTTGTTTTCAATCATTATCGACCGTAGGTGCTTACTATCTTCATTAAGTTACATATTATATCATAGCTCACGAGTGGCGCCACAAGTTGGATATTTGCTTTCGTGCGCACTGATTGGTTGCAGCCGGTTATCACGTTGGGACGTGTTCAGGGACGGAAAATGGGACGGTCGCAATGATGGAAAAAGGGATAATAGGGATCCCTATCATTGGCGCTATCCCTGAAAATGAGGGATATCATTTGAGCTATCAATTGCCGCTATCCCTGAACCTGTCCGTGAAAAATGATCGCGTGATTAAAGCTTTAGGGAAGACGTTCCCTTCTCATTCACAACAATACCTCCTCCGTTTCTCAGTTTATGTCGCCATGGCATTATTTTCTCTCCTGTCTTCCTCTCGTTCGTCTTCCTCCTCGCCACCCACCTCGTCTTCACTCCACACCCACGTCTCTAAACGCCTCTTTTCATCAGCGACGACCAAGTTTCCGAGCCACACGACGCTTTCACATTAGTCAGAAGTGGCGTGTGCTTTAGTTCGACATTCTTCCAACGGCTGAGGTCACTTCGCACTTAGGGGTCGTGCATAAACTACGTTTCCGTTTTCGGTGATTTTTTTCACCCCTCTCCCCTCGTTGACAATCGCAGTATTTTTCCCTACCCCTCCCCTCCCCCCCGTCATGTAACGTTGTCTCTCAACTAATGAAACTTTCAATTCAAAATATATATTTTCTCAATTATTGAGTGTGTTTATTTTTAGGGGTAGGTTGAAATAAGACAGATAAAGTAGGTAGCCTTAACTAGTTATAATAGAACTATCTAATCTCAATTGGAACAAGTAATATTAATTTTTAAATTCTAAAAATCGATCATGAATCACGGCGCAAGGTGCTGTGCTCATCTACTTTTTTCTCTCCCCTCCCAAAATTTCTGACTTCTGCCTTGAAAAGCGTTCACAGGAGGTCGCTATTTAACCCGCAGGAAGGTAAAAATATAAGCAATTTGATGGTATGAAGACTTGCAACATTCTAGGGCAATTTGGTTCAGTTAACATTTAGTTAAAGTAGAAGCTTGGGGTGTAAGAAACACCCCGCGGCGCACCCTTCCTCATTTTAAACTCTGTAGTATTGTCGACGCGATGTTGACGAGTAAGAAACATAAACAGGCGCGCATTGTAACAGCTACGTCACTTAGAGAGAACTAAGGTTTTAAGGTGACCCCCTCCTCCCCCCTAAGTTGGTAGCGTAGTTTATGCACGACCCCTGCCACTTGCAAACAGGGACGTCAGCACCCTCAGGGTGCGAATTGGACAATCGCCCATCGAAACATAAGCCGAGCTCAACGGTGTTTAATGAAGCGTGCACACCCCAGTGCTTCCACCGCGCCAGGCCGTTCCTCCACATTAACATTTCCACCGACGACTTTCTTCACGTCTTCGCTCAGAGCCTACACTATTCCAACGATTCCCAGCTCTTTGCGAATATGCACTCCCTTCGCCAACGCAATTCTGCACCTCATGTCCATGTTGCTACATCCTTTCTCGTCTAATCTAAAATAATACCAGCTGGCAATGAAGTAATTATTACAAACATTTCCACACCACGGTATAAAATGCATGCATGATCCGGGTTAGGATAATCAATCAACAAGATTAGTTGTGACCATCCAGACACTTGCAGCCGTTCCATCTGAGCCTTGTGACCTTTGAAT
This sequence comes from Pyrrhosoma nymphula, assembly GCA_963573305.1. Classification (NCBI taxonomy): domain Eukaryota; kingdom Metazoa; phylum Arthropoda; class Insecta; order Odonata; family Coenagrionidae; genus Pyrrhosoma; species Pyrrhosoma nymphula. Next base: position 173,672,394 of record OY754329.1, on the reverse strand, counting down.
TTATTCCAACCACTTCACAACTGGAAAATCTCATTGCCTTCGTCTTCTTAAGGTCGATCTTCAAACCCACATTTTACACACCGTACCTCAAGACTTCAATCCTTTAGCTAATGGACCTACAAACGCTTGGTCATCTGTAAATCTTACGAACTTCACCACCTCCCCTCCTACCTTGATTCTCGCACGGCACCTTGTCCTATGCTTCCCTTGCCGCGTCTTCTGGGTGAACGGCAGTCAATCACGATGGTGATCACACTTGTCCCACCCACCGCCAATTCCGATTCTCCATCGGCTACCCTCACCTGTGCCGTCTGGTTCACGTATATGCTCCTGAATGAGACGTGCACATCTCCGGTCTACGCCCAATTTCATCAGCACTTCCATTAATTTAGTCTATTCCGCGCTATCAAACACACTTTAGAAGTTACCTAGCCAGAAAAAATATATTGGTCATACTCTTACGTGGCCGTAAGTTTTTATTCCCAAAACCGTCCTCATTGCTACTGTGCAGCCACGCGCCATCTTCCCTCTTCTGATATAAAACTGTTAATCTCTTTCGCAGTCGCTTGCGCTATTTAAGTACTCAAATCTTCAATAAGTAGTTAGTTCTAAGACCCATTTTTCCGCGTGCGATATTAACTTTATATCCAGTAATCTTCACATTACTTCTCTCTACTTTTTATCAATGGTGTAGCCAATTTATGGGTCTGGGGGGGGGGGGGGAAGGAGGAGCAGAAAATGTTAGGGGACGCCGACTCATAAATTTACCAGTTGACTTAACTTTACAAATTTTGGTGATGCAATAGGCGGATGGGTTTGTACAAAATATGACAATTGACAGCGTCTTATAGTCGTTAATTTATACGTTTTTGTGAATTACGAGTGGAAAAATTCACAGACTTAGGGGCGCCAGAACACGGGGCCGGGGGGGGGCTTTATTTGTCTTATTCGCCCCCCCCTGTCCCCCCCCCCCTCCTGGCTCCGCTACTGCTCTTTACCGGTATTGTAAATAAAACCGATTTTACCATGTCTCTCTTCCTATAAATGAATGGAACTTCAAACAAATATATTTACACACAAAGATGAATAAAAGAAAAGAAAAGGAAGCTTTAGGTAGTCTTTTAAAGTATTGCCTGTGCAAAGATTACCTCCATGTAAATAAATACGCATGGCCAACAAGTAGAGAAACTACTAAGATATTATGTAGTCCAATAATATGGTACAAAAATACTCATGTGACAACAAAGGTTTCCAACAATAATTATAAATGGTATGTATGAAAAAAATATGTAATAATAAGTGGATAATGCGAAATAGATAATACGATAACTCAATTAAACATTTTTTGCAAACAGTGTTTAAACACTGTGCTGAGTAAACAGCCATGATTTTACTAATTTCAGAAATTTCCTGAAGACATTATCTCTTTTTATATTTTCAGGTAAAACATTAAATGCTCTAGGACCCATGTACAAAAGTGATATTTTATATATTGTAAGATTAGGTATGAATAAATATACATTACTCATAAAATGAGCCGGTTCCGTTTTTTCGCTAAACTCAGGGCGATACACAAAATACATATCTTCCAAAAACACAAAACTTACCGTCCCTCCCCTCTTACCACACATCTCTTCCTACCTCTCCCTTTATAAGATACGGACGGCCTGACACCCTCTGCCACACGCCCTTCCGGTGGCATGACACAAGCAAATACATGCATAAACGTACAATAGGTTTAATCACGAGAATCTGCCATTAACGTTAGACGTTTACGAGCAGACTGTGACGTTACATACAGAGCCTACACAATCTCAGCTCTAAATTTCGGGGAAAAAATAGAATCCTGATGGAGAAATAAGGATCTACTCACTTAAAAAATGGACTCATCGCAAATATGTCAATGGACGAAGTTTCTTACCTGAAAAAAGAAAAAATACAGTTTTATAATAGCGTATCACATGAAATAAGTTGCATATCACATTATTAGCAAATGTGTCTAATATCATTAAATCCAGTCACACCTTTGCTGCGACGCACAGTGGGCTGAAATCGAAAAAAGCTGGCCAAAAGTCAAAAAGTGATTTTTTCAAGCCAGGAAGCTGAAACTTTGCATAAATATTTTCAAAAGACCTGTGCATGCGATGACGTTAAGCATTTTCCTTAGTACTCTGAAATTAACAATTTGAATGAGGTCAAAGCTGCACAAATTTCGCAAAAATGGTCTACACTCAATTTTCTCACGAAATCTTCAAAATCAAACCTTTGCTAAGCCTTTATGGGTAAAGAATTGGAATAAAAAGTGATACAGTAAAATGAAACTGCTTTACTTCTTTGTTTTAATGTAGTCTACTTACTTTTTTGTCATTATTTACCAAAGATATTAAACAAAATGGCGGACCCTCATTTTTGGTCATTTTTTTATACATAAAGAGAAATAGTTATTTGCATCGCCGAGCATCGCGAAGTAACGTAGATGGGGAAACTCTACAAAGTATCCACAGTGCGAATCCGATGAGTTATGCTGCGACCGTTTGCGACGCCGAATTTCACATCAGTTTGTCGATCGCGCGGTCGAGTCTGGTCCAACCCGCCTGCAACGGAGGAGTAAGGTGGCGCGGCAAGTGTGTGGGGAATGGATTGCAGGGGATTCTCTGCTCCTCGCAGGGATGTTCACGTCATTTAATCAATATATCTACATTACTTTCTGTTACGCACGGTAGAGTGGGGATAGACAATATGCTAAGGCGCGAAAACAAGAACCAATGATTGGACATAGAATTACGACGATATAAGTGATAAATAACGGAATTAGCCACCCGAATTCAAGAATTCGACGTCATGAAAGCGAAGTACAGATTTCAGCAGGATAGCCATAAACTCTTTCAAAGTGAAATATGATGATGAATTACACTGCAATCAATGCATTATTTATATTCCCATTCTAAGAAATCACCATCTAAGTTATCTACCGGTTAAAGGTAGGTTATGATGGAAGTCAGAGAAAATCCAACAGACTCTTACACGAGCAGTGCCCTTTCTACCTCTAGTATTTCTTTCTTCATTTCAGCGCAAATCCTACCTTTCTTCATCCCGTCCATAAAGCCTATTATCTTCCTTCCCCTTCCCCGCTTACCCAACATCCTACCCTAAATAGCACGGCCTTCAGCAAACCATCGCCTCTCATTACCCCTTCCAGCCACCTACCCTGACTTAACCCCTAATCTCAACTACAAGTTTCCACTCCTCGCCCACCATGTCAAGCACTTCCTCATTTGTCTTCCTTTCCGTCCAACGCACCTTCTCCATCCTCCTCCACACCCACATCTCAAAAGCCTTCAGCCTATTTTCGTCTTCCTTTCTCAAGGTCCACGTTTCTGCCCCGTACAACGCCACACTCCATATCAAGCTCTTCACCAGCCTCTTTTTTAAATTCTTACTTAAGGTCCCCGGCATCAGCTCCCTTCTATTATTGAACGCTTCCTTCGCTAGAGCTATTCTCCTCCTAAAGTCTTTGCTACTATGCCCAGTTTCTTTAAGCGTACTACCCAAGTAATTAAAATGTTGTACTTGTTCCAGTTTGTGTCTTCCTACTCTTATCACCAGCCTTGCTTTCTTGGTCCTAGAGAATCTTTCTAATAAATACCGCACAAAATTAATATTACCTATTAATCGCATTCAACTGAAATAATCTTATGGATGACCATGAGATCAAAAAAGACGCATATTTCCAATGGTTTAAGGTTGTTGAAATGTTCCTGGGGAACTACACTACTACGACTAACAAGTCTCGCGGCAACACTAATTAGCAATTGATTAATTGAGGAACCCACACACAATCATGTCCTGGGAGGCGGTGAATATTCCATCCAGTCGGGACAAGAACCCGCGACCCTATGGTTGGCAGGCGAAGATTCCACCCAGCCGCCGCACAGTGCAGTGCACAGGCAAATCATCCAATTTTTTCGGAATGGCGCGATTAGATCTTCCCCGACGCGTCTCTCCAAATCTCTCAAGGCCGTTTGACACGAGGCAAATTTATTGCACAACCTGATGCACGCATGGATGTGCATTGATAAATGCGTCGTGAAAAGCGGTGAATTGCAACAATGCATGCACAAATGCATAAACGAGATATAGGAATACAGCACCTGCTCTATTTCTGAGCCAGCATTCTCGCATTGCGATGTCTACGTATGCACAATGGTAGATTAGATCACAATCATAGAATTAGGAAAATACGATATACGGCCGAACGGACAGGTTTTACATTTTATTTTGTCCGCAAACGGTGAGAAAACATAATAGCTGACTATGATAATTTATAATTAGGTTGTTCGTCAGGTAGTTTAGCAAACTCTTTGATTTTCCCTCTATTGCTTATGCATTAAATTACTACGCAACTGTTCTTACTACCAGCAGTCTCTCATTCTTTCTGTACAACTGTTACATCTCAGTGCAAGTATTAAGTATGCATTGACTTTCGTATTTTCCATAACACTTGTAGTTTATGGTGTAGTGCATGTTGAGGAAAATTCAACTCCTGCCAGACACCCATTAGGTGGTTCACAGAGTAGTACGCATTTACATGTACATGCCAGCGGAATGAAAACGACGATAAGTAAAACCAGGCAGAAATGATCTTTTATGTCCGTGAAGCAGGACCGAGACGTAATTGGTGACTTTAACGAGGAATGACGTCGTGATCCTTATATACTTACTGGAGTACAGTTCGACTATGGACGGTTCGAATACAGTCCGGATTCGATAAATTTAAGACAAAAAAATTAGCTATGGTTGTAATAGTTGTATACGTAAATGAGGGAATTCAATCGAACGCAGATGATACCGTTTTTCGGTTGGAGAGTCCACAAGAATTACAGGAGCACCAAGATAACTTCTGTAAAGCGACAGCGAGAATGGATTTGAGAATAAATGCGTCGAAGATCAGAGTAGCAGGTAGTTTGACAGACAGACAGAGAGTGGAAAGAATGATGAGAGCAAATGATGAAATAAATGAGCAAGTGGATTATATCGAGTATCTTGGCCGAATGTTCGCGAAAGATGGAAGGATAAGATTAAGAGATAAAAAGGAGTTCGTATGCCGGAAGGAAAGTCTCCGGCAGTATGCGGAGCATATCAAGGAATGAGTATTAACGATGAAGCCCCATATATGGGAGATACATATAATGGACATATATCCGCCATATACGATCCATATATTTGCTCATGTAATGTTACACTTCCGATACATGTTACAAGTCACAAATATGGGGGAATATACTGATTTAAGGTAATTTGGGCGAAAAATCACTTCACTTAGAATTTGATGAATTTAACCTCATTTTGAAGAAAAAAAACTCATCTTTCCAAAGATATCAAAATACACGTTAATCCCTTGCAGAACTTCTTTTAGAGAAATTTGCCTGAAAACATAAGCTGTTATGCATGTGATAGATCACGGCAGTGCGATATCGAGGGAGAATATTGAACAATTAGCAATTTCTAACACCTAGATTTCATCAAAAAACCAACCGTGTTTAGTATATATCGTTTATATGTTTTCTCAACTATTTATAAAATTTAATTAACTACTCACCGCAGTAATTTTTACAGAAGCGCAAAAACAAACCTTCCATTTTGAAGGCTTTTTAGCCGTACGGCGTGAAAAAATGACTCAAGTTAGAGACTTATTAGCTATATTTATTTAATTTCTGAGAATTTTTGTAATATGTAACCATACTTTTGCACCATCAATATTACAATATTGAAGTCATACTTCTTACAGACGCTGAAATAAAAAATGAAATTCGAACATGATCATCATTATGACTGCTAGGGAAATATCTCGCTTTAACTACCCCTGCCTTAAGTTCTTCAGCCTTGCCTACATCACGTAACTCATCGCGATGTACATGTATGTAAATACGCATGCATGGATATGTTAGCATGTCTGTAGAATTTTCAGCAAGCATTCGTATTTTATAATCTCTCCTCCCTCACCGTATCCAACACTTCTTCGTTCGTCTTCCTCGGCATTCATCGCCAAAGCCACAATTGAAATGCCTCCAGCCGCACGCACTCCCTCTTTCATGAACAAGTTTCCGAACCATACACCTTGCCACCTATTTTTTTCACCTATCTTTTCTTTCGTTTTTACTCGGGGCTTCTTTTTCTTTACCTCATCATCATTTCCATTTGCTTCCAAAATCCTTCCTTGTCCAGATTAATTCTGATCTGATGTCTCTTATCACGCGCGAAAATAATATTTTTTTAAAATCATATGATGTGATTTCTCCACCTCTTTTAATATGAGATATAAATATTTTTTAGGTCAAATAAATATGCAAAACTTCCTCCATCGTTTCGGATATCCATACTCATGGCTATAAATGAATGATGTTACATAATGAAAAATGTTTTGTCTACAATCTTTTTCTCAAAACAGTTTGGTTTAAAATTGTAATAAACAGTCATTAAAAAGAAATATATGGATAAGCATCTTCAAGATTACATTACCTTTTAAGTTTTTTGACATTTTATTTACATTTGTAATTTCGCTGCTTGGTTTATTTCTTTGTTGAACAATTATGTTCAATTTATTAAATAGGGTAGTTTCCTTCATCAAAGAAAACAGAATTCATTAATTGCGAATGGTGCCCCACCATAAACGTATTCATTACACGCAAATTATTTGGATTAAAAAGTCTTAGTTTCCAAGAAAATTGAATGTTAATTTTACGTTCATTTGAAAAGGCTCGGAAATGGCGGGACAGCGGCAGCTTTTATGATGACGTAACAGGTAGATAGTCAACATTGCGAGGTATGTGGAATTATCATCGACTGTACTTACTATTGTATTTCAGAGTCCCTAAAATCTGGTGAACATGTATTAATATACCTCGATTAAAATGCTCAAATTTCGGAAAGTCTCCTCCATTGAGCATGCCATTAAAAGACGTTTTCTAAGCTCCTACGCTACCTAGTTTCTTACCTACCTTTCTAGTACAGAGCTACCGCGAAGGCGTTCTTCGCGGCAAGCGTCGCATGCGCAGTGAAATGAATAATGAAATTGCGTACGTGTGACTTCGCGTTCTGTGGTGTTCCGGCTTAGTTGTTTACGTTTTGATCACTTTCGTTTGACAAACATTTCCTTTATCTCATCTTCTATTCATTTCATTTACCATTCCTATCATTCATACCTTGCATATTCCATTAGTTACCTTTCATTATCAGTTCCTTTTGCTGATATACAAAGCCACAAGGTTTCATGAGAACAAGTTCAATGGCTTCACAAATTGGTTTTGTACGGACAATCTACCGAAAGTGGATGTGGCCATGGTGGTGGAGTTCTTTAGAGAAGATGTTCAGTTTAGTGCAGGTGAAATCAGAGGAGTAAAGCAAGGTACTCTCTTCTGACAGCTTTGAACCACAAAATTCTCCTCTTCTCGCTTAGTGTAACCGCGACGTAAGCTTTCTTGCTATCGCTAATTGTTGTTGTGTGACACTGCGGCACAAAACAATTTTTATAAAGCAATGTTCTCTGAGGCATGTTACTGGTACTCCTTGGGGAATATGATGCTGATCAGCTGATGCAGTGAATCACGAGTTCCCATCAATGGTCTGTGATCACGGTGAGGGGTGATCAACGCATTTTAGTTGTTTTAGTATTTGCTCATACATAGTTTGCTTCGAGATGTTCCCATCCATTATGCCTTTTTCTCGCATTAATTTCATGTTCTCGCAATGACACCTCGACAAAATGGATGAATTAAATTAATGTGTATTCGTATCATAGCTGCGGCGTAGCACCTGCTCTCCGTATAGTTATTAACTGACGATTTCGTGCTTACTTCTCTCAATAATTTGTGTAACAATCTCATTATTTCCCATTTATAGTACATACTTTTCATTTCCTACTGACGAATTTTTTCTGAACTTACATTGTAGGAAACAGTAGGTAACCGTTTTATAGTGAATTCTTGAGGTGTATCTCATTTCTGTAGCCATCATTTTTTCCGACTGGCCCCCTCGAACATTTTTGAAGCAAAATATGTTGCAGTGCATTTTTAAGAATATTGGTAAACTATACGTCAAACTTGTTTCTATCAAAAGTTGGGTCAAACTATTCGAGCAATTTCACATGTCTGCATAATTATGTCAGGAACTAACATTTCTTTAGTCAGTAAGCATCCATCTTCTGTAGAATGCTGTGCAGTGTAATTGTTTTTAGTAAAATTTATTCTCTTACACTCCACGTATAGTGAGCACAAAACCCGAGCGAAAATAATACACATTATGTTACGGAATGGATTTCTAGTTTGGGAAATATTTCGAAATGAATACGAACGAAATGGTTTATTTCATGTTTTTCGTACTACTTTACCTAAAAAAAAGGAGCTAGCACCATTAATTTGAGAATATATTATTATACGATTTTCATCCCCCATACCGTATAACCATAAATGTATTTCATTATTTTGATGAGGTTTCTCTTTGCGACTAAAGCAAAAGCTAAATTAATAAATAAAGCTCATTTCCATTTTACACCAAGTTTACTTTGTAAATGGTTTTTTTTCCAGTCAATAAATTTACTATTATTATTAAAGCTTTCTCGGCGGACGTCGTCTGCAGATAAGCAGCTTACGGCGAACCACCTAGCGGCGGATAACGTAGTTGCGTACGTACCTCTGACGTCACACGTAGGATTAACCAGCATGCAATAGTTTGCCGTCGCGTTTTCGCGCCGTTGAATTTTTTCACTTTTTAATTAATAAGGAAAAATACTTAACGCCATTTTTAAATCGAACGGCTTCAAATACGTACTCCAGGGGTTATAAACTTCAGATCTAGGCAATAAAAAAAATAGGAAACCACCCTATTGTAGTAAATTTCACTCAGATTGGAGATGTCTGTCTTTTTATTGCAACTTTTTTTTCTTTTTGTAAATATGGAACATTTCTTTGAATAACATTTTTGATAAATTTTGTTTTGTACCCATCTATAATTTTAGCATCTTTTAAATTGAATGTGTGACTATTTTCAATGGCATGATTTGCTAATGCCCAAATTTGAAGTTTAGTTTTAATCGATGTTTTTTGTTGGGAAATCCTGTTTTTTTTTAAGTTGTAATATAAGGACAGACCTCCAATTGACGTAGGCTGCAAGTCTGTTGTTTGAAGTTTTGCATTTTTATTTGACCTTAACTCCTCTTATATATTTTAATCATCAATTTTTAAGTGATAAATCAGGGATCGAACTACATTGGGAGTACCTACTACATAGGATTGTATGTGTGCGTGCCGAGACCTGCGTTCCCCGGCTAGGGCTCTCTTTTAATCTTAGACCCCCCCCAGGGAAGAAGATGAGGAGGAGGAGGTGGAATCGGGACCTTTCCTCGTGTCGTCCTTAGCCCCCCCCATCGTTCGATCCGAGGACCAGAATAGATATTGTATCGGAGCGCCAGAGACACGTCGCCGTAAGGGGTGGACACATTATACGGTTAGGGGTGAATGCGTGAGATTGTATGTATATGTATCTATTGGCTCAACCCAATAATTCATTGAGATTTGTGATACTTTCATAAACTACAACTATCTATGAAACATAAAACACTCCTAAAAGCACAACAAAATAACACGTAAAACACTTCAGAATCTCACGGTTATATCACATTAACATACCTCTGATTCTGAAATATATAAATTACAGTTTAATCTCATTCATAAAATTTCACTTTTTGCAAAGGGTTATTTTCTTTGTTATTTTCTTTATCGTTCTCTATAGTAATGTTTGACTGACGGTTTTTATTCATTTTATTTAATCACATTTTTTAAACGTTAAATATACTCTTATTAATACTATAATTATTATTAAATTTATAATTGAATCGTATTTAATCATTTTTCATGTGTTTATTAATCATGACTTCTTTTTTAATCATTGATTTGCAATTTTATAAATATTTTATTTCACATTTATTTATGCATATCAGCTCCCTTTTTCAATCTTTTTAATAACTTCTCACATTGTTTTTTTTTTTAAGTACATACATTAGCTTTATCTATTAGTAGGTTTTATCTGGTTTTTCACCCTCCTCTTCATGTGTGGGTGTTATCCTGCAGTGGGTTTTTTCGTTAAGGATATCACCTCCTCCTTATTACTAACGTTTTTCCCACAATCGTGTATATCTTTCTACGTTGTTTATATTCCACTTTCTTCAATATAAAAATATTGATGATCATGTTTTTGTATTTTTTCTATAACTTTAATAGTCAAATTGTAATTGTTTAATAGATGTATTTGACGAAGGGTTAGATGGAAGATTCCACTGTCAATATCGCCCCAATAAACTATCACATAAAAATATAATTGGTGTCTGTATGCCTGTTACTCAATCACGCAAATACGGCTGAACAGATTCCTTTGAAATTTTGCACGCGGGTAATTGAGTGCACTGGAACGAACATAGGCTACACTAATTAAATTTCATTAGCGCCCACTTAACGGACCGCTAGGCTTTACTCCCGTAAGAAATGCATTGGAATCAATGCAGAGGAGGTTTATTTTTTTATTTTTTTAAAATTACTTGCAATCAAGATATAAGGTTGAAATATTCACTAACGGATGGATGAAAGAATGAAGTATTTAATTCTTGCAATGAATTTTGTTATACTCTTCGTTTTTGCGAACAATCACGTTTTAAATACCAAAATTACAAATCTTTCTCATAGTCAGATTTCAACAACAGAGCATATTTCCCTGACAACCTGAGCAATGGATATGAACGGGAAACTTCTCCCGGGCCTTTTATAGCTTGCATTAAAGTAAATTATCAACATTAGTTAATTTCAGTGAGATTTCACCTGGGCCATTTTGTACCCCAACCTCTCCATGTGCGCTCAACGGCTTTTACTTGGTATCTGCATTCAGCACGTCAAATTGAATCTTATAATTCGGGCCAATCGGTAGGCGACTTTTGTACACCACTAGAGACCTACGTATTACACTTATTAAACCTTAATACAGTCCTAGAGCTCAAGAGATGGATGGTTGAGGGTTCCAATTGCCTCTCTAAGTCCCCAAATCACTGCTTTCTATTTATCCTCAGAATGAATGCAGTGATGAGCCGTTTATCTTGATATTTTACGCGTCGGTACGTACATGATACTTGTTAAGAATGACAATTCAAATTTGGGGTCTATTGGTATCTACTGGAAAAAAATCGCGCTCAAACTCACTCAAGGGAAAATATGCTCTACGTTCATGACTATCATCGCTACGTTTATGTCTATCGTGGCTACGTTTATAGCTTCCCCTTCGCCCACCACTGCGAAACTGGAATACTGATTTTAGTTTTACTGTTTTAAGAATAAACAATTTCAGTAAAAATAAAGCTTAATATTACCCACCATTAAGCGACAAAACGGATGATTTCCACTTGGTTAAAAAAACTAAGATGATAAATGAGAAGTCAGTTTCTCTTCTGTTTGAATGGAACTACTACACATATTTATAATTCCTTACTTTTATCTGTGCCGTTGAGAATCAACGAGCATTTCCGCCAGTATGTATACATATATAAAAAGGAGATGAATGGTCCATCGCCATGAAATTCCTTCAAATCCGGGGAGGCGCGGTGAAGTATGAATCTTAAAGAGGTGCGCCCCACAGAAAGTAAGAGTTACAAGACGATGGCCGATTATGAAGAAAATTTCGTTTTCCTCGACGAGTACGAAAGGTATGGCTCGTCAATGGAAATTTTAAGGAACAAATTTTATCAAACAATGCATACCTTACTAGGCTGATAAAAAAAGAGGATTATACAGTGAAACCTATATTTTACACCAGAGAATGGAACACAATAAAATATGTAAAAAATCGACGTCAGTGTAACCGAAGGGAAATTAAAATGATAGTAAAAAACACATTCCACAAGTATAAATTTCGTATCCAATTCTTAATATTTAAATTTTAACACAACTATAGTTTAATTTCAAAAATAAAAAGTGTTTATTTTAATCAACTAGTCGAGCTAAGACATTGGTTGGTGTAACACTGATCCTTATATAAGCATATATGTACGTGCGTTTATATTCTCACATACGATTCACCGATCGAGATCAAATAAAAACTACACAGCCACCAGGTGTGGCAGATGGCCCTCAAGGGCCTTATTCAGCAAGGACTCGACACAGTCGAACCTCGGAAAATCCGTGGGTGTGACGTCACTTCCCACGACAACTCTCAACTATTTGAAATTTTAGAGGATGTGACGTCAACTTCGTCACTTTCGAGGCTCGGAAATTCCGAGAAGATACAGAATAGCCCCCACGGAACACATACATGGAACACTCACAAGAATTAATTTCCTAGTTTTCGGCCAGTTTACGCGACGGCCTTCGTCTATATGGATAATAATACGTAAAATGCTCATATTTGATACCTGATTAATTATTTGTCGTCTAATGTATCTCTCTCGAGCCCATAAATAAATGGACCGAAATTCGGAAATTATTTCGAGTGGGTGCACCTTTTTTTATGTGGTTTTTACCAACAGCCACACTTAATAAAATTGAAACTCACTCACAGACTGATCACAGAAGATATATCTCTGTAGCCACTGAACTATTACAATTCAAATTTACCTCACATCTCCTCGTCTCGCGTTTCCTCGGTTTCCACGCGCACAGATATGGCAAATGGTAAGGCAAACACGCGCACGCAGAAAGCACCCCGTCCTGACGACACGCATTCCTTTTTTCGAGGGTTATATGAGTACGCATTCATCAGAAAGCGTAATCGTTATCACGCCTTTTATAAGCCTTCCGTCTCGCGTGCGCGCAATTGCAAAGGGTTTTATTTCGCACTAATTTACCACGTGGAGCCAAATTGAAAAAATAAAATGCATACGCCATCGCCATGATGAGATGTTAATTACTCTCACACCCAACAATCAATATATGTATTCAAGACTAGTATAGTTTAAAGGGGCCCATTGAATGATGATCAATATGTAACAAACACTTTAATTTTATATACACGAAATATTGTTATTAAAAATTCAATTCCTTTAAATCTTGTACAAATGAGAATTATTTCTGGTATAGATATATGGAATGATAAAAAATATTTGACAAAAAAATATGATTTTAGTGAAGAACCAAGAAAGAAAAAAGCAAAATTAACATACATACATACGATTCAACACACACACAGATTCATACCTACTAATCAAAAACACAATCAACTCACGCACAGAATCATACGAACCCTCGCTTCGCTCCCCTTTGAATTAATGAGTGTATCATCACTTTAGAGAGTAAGAAATTACGTGAAAATAATTTTAATGGAAGTTACCATGGAGAAAGCACAATATTTAAAAAGATGAACGAAAAAATATCAGAAAAAAAATATTTACCACGCCAGGGCATCAAACTTCATACCTTCAACTCCACAATCCACCACCTTACAACATGGTCTATCGCTTCCTTAAAGGGATAAAAGCAGTTTACATAGGGCTTAAATGCGTTTTCGTGACTCCATCTTACAGCGTTACACAGAGTCAGCCGGTCAGCGATGTGCGTAATTATACTCAAGATATGAACACACATGCGGTACACGCAAACATTAGGAGTTAGTCCAGATTGACAAGGGGGCTCAGCTAAGATGGCTTTGACAGGATGGAGATGGGCACAGAAATGTCAGAAGAAGAAGATAGGAATAGGCAGCGCATGGTAGCAGACCAAAAGGACGACCTAGGATGAGATGAAGAGAAGCTGTTGAAGGGAACTTGGGAGAGGTTAATACATAACATGCCGCGGGATTGGACGTCCTCCGAAAGGGATCTGATTACAGCTGGACAGGAAAGATTTGACGAAGAGGCTGGCCGGACTGACAGAGAAGAATCTCTTACTGGGCGCAGAGATGCAGATTAATACACAAGGCCATCAAGCAGTAAACACCCGATTTTAATTTAAAGGACTTCATAACGTCCATAAAAAATACAACCGTTATAAAACTACAGGAAATAATACAGTGGTTCTTCTTACTTGGGATGCCTTTTCTAACATGAAAACATTTTAACTACAAATATAATGTCACTCGATGATTTCGCATTGTTATGGCGTTTCAAAAGGTCAAAACCCATTTCAGAGACAAATAATAACAACGTAAATTAGGCAAGACGTATTGAAAAATTTCCACATACCTCAGTGAATTAGCGCCATTATATATTTTACGCGTAAATATTCCACACTACACTTAGATACATAAAAGTATTTGGAAAATATTTCATCACCGAAGATGAAAATATAAAATACTGGCTTTTTTTCATTTCATTCTTAGGTTCCAATACACAACTACTTTCACCAAGTGAAGCTATAACAGAAGCTCAGGAATTGAAATATCTACCGTCGCCAGCTCCACGGGAACGTGCCAAGTAAAGCACTAGGTACCTGAGTTCAAAAAGGGAGGAATCAGGCGAGATGTTGTGGAATATGAACATTTACTACCTGAGTTGTTACATTAAAATTTGAGACTGCAATCTTGGGGAGCAGTAGGTACTGTAGCTATTGATATTTTAAGGTAGTTTGAGCGAGATATTTCCCATACCTAGTCATAATGGAGACCATATTCGAATTTTATTTTTTTAATTTCAACGTCCGTAAGAAGTGTTAAGTAAATATTTTAACATTAATGGCGCAAAAATATAGTAACACATGACCAAAATTCTCAGTAATTTCATAAATGTATCTACTTAAGTCTCTAACTTGACTCATTATTTCACGCCTTACGGCTAAAAAGCCTTCAAAACAGAAGATATTTTTGCGATTCTGTAAAAATTACTGCGGCGAGTAATAAATTAATTTTTATAAATAGTTGAGAAACACACAAACTACACACCGTTAGTTTTTTGACAAAATCTAGGAGTTCTAAATTCCTATTTTTTTCATTATTCTCCCTCTGGAGCGCACAGCCGTAATCTATCCCAGATGTAAAACAGCTATTAATTTTAGCCCGATTGCTCGAAAAAAAATGCGACAGGGGGTTAATATTTTGATATCATTGGAAAGATGAGAGTTTTTTCTTTAAAATGAGGTAAAATTCATCAAATTCTAGGTGAATTGATATATCGCTCGATCTACCTTTAAAAACTCTTTTAAAAACTATGTATTTCGATTCGATGCGCTACATTCGAGTGCACCAGCTTCGCAAATCGTCGACAAAATCGCTTGCTCTCACAAGGAAACAGAAAGCCAACTTTGCAGTGCTTTCCGCGGCGGCGCGCGGCCAGGCGGGACGGGTCCACGTGACGTCACGTCAAAGACAAACTCGTTCCAATTCAACGTGGACATCTACGGCGTTGCGACACGGCGTCTCTCGTCTCACAAGCGGAAGAATTCGCCGAATTTCAACCGAAAGCGACAACGCATATCGCTAACTACCGCCCAAGATGGCCTTCACGTCGCCTCCCTCGTTTCCAAGCAACACGATAAGCGCGCCCGCACAACAGACGGCTGGAAAAAAAAGACTGGCGGACATGCGCTTCAAAACGTCACACGAATCTTATACATCACAGGACCTGTAAGCATCACGTATTATCTACAAGAGCGAACTAAACCAATTATTTTGAATCTTAAATGTTGTGAAAGAGGCAAACGGTAAAGCGAAAAGTGACACTCTTTCGCTTGTGTTTTTTTCATAATTTACGGACTTGGAAAACAATAATTTATCTTTATCTATTGATTTTTACCTTAGATAACTTATAAAATTCAACGTTCATCGTTATTGATGAACATTTTGGGGATTAACAATTCACATTGTTATCTTATTACAAATATGAATTCTTTATTTCACCTAACTTCACTCCACATAAATAAGTTTCGGTGAAGTAATCTAGGAACCACTCATAAGCTCCAATAACTAACTTAATATTCCCGCGTTCTTTTTTGATTCATAATGGCTTACAATTAGTCGTGTCCAGGGCTCTGGAGCATTAGCATTGCGCGGGCTTTCCCGAGACAATAACATTTTTCCCTCTTAAATTAACAATAAATATAACTGCATGACATTATAGAAGAGCCTCACTTAAGTTCTCCATGACTCATGCTCATCTCTAAAATTTAAGGAAAAACCGCCCACGCTTAAGAGAATCTCAGGATAAAGATTCGTATGTACCCAACACGAAACACCCTTCGACGTTCTCATAGACCATTGAATATTGGCCTATATAGTCATGGTCTATGGTCACACCATTTAAAGTTCGACTTTATTTTCGAAGACGCGAACGGATGCACAAACGTTTTCTTTGGATTTCAAAGTCTGAAAGCGCTGTAGAGTACTAACGTGCTTGAATAACCCGACGTACTTAAGTCGATGTCTAAAATAAACAATTTTACTGCTTCGAGTACATTCTTTCAATCTACTCTCATCTACTCAATCTAATATTTCTCATTCGTTCAAAATCAATAGTTCATAGTCAATCAGTCAATAAGTCGCCGATATAGCAGTCGACTTCTGTTTAGCAAATAATACCTAGGACAATTGAGCCAACCTCCAGCGACGAAGAACCAGCCGATCCTGCACCAATAGTTTCTCAGCCTCACATCCTAGTCACCCCTGCTCCTCATTTCCCTAATCCCATAGTTCAACCTTCTGTAAACCCTAACCCACCCCGTTTGCGGAAGAAGCGGGGCTATAGTTTTAAAAAACCTGCTTACCCCCTTCCCTGATTAATCCCTAAATTAACCTGTCCTTCCCTAATGATACCACTTCTACCTAAAATCTCATCCTAAACCCTACAATATATTCCAACTCTGAATAAAATAACCTTTCTTGCTATGAAAAAAAACGCCATTCATCTACCAAAAGTAAACTCCAACCCTAACTGAAGATCAAAACCTCATTGACATCTTCCAAAATAACCCACGACCAGCAAGAGCGATAAGCTCGGTATGGTAAGAAAAGGAATTCTGCTTAACTTCTCCTTCTGCTGCATAAAGTATTCTCTGTCACTCATTCTAAGAAGTTAATTACCTCAGGGGCTAGATGAAGGATATTGTGTTGTTTTCCCGGCGAACGGTGCTGATGAAGATTTTGTCAGTTGTTGACGTTGAAGATGTTTTCAACGGGGTCGGGAAAGGCCCGCTTGGGCAGATGTCGCTTCCCTCACCAAATTGGAAACCCGAGATAACTTCACAACTTGGGT
The DNA here is from genome assembly GCA_963573305.1 of Pyrrhosoma nymphula. Taxonomy (NCBI): domain Eukaryota; kingdom Metazoa; phylum Arthropoda; class Insecta; order Odonata; family Coenagrionidae; genus Pyrrhosoma; species Pyrrhosoma nymphula. The sequence goes on along the minus strand of OY754329.1, from coordinate 173,655,185 downwards.
AAAACGTTTTCAATCAATCTTCTTTCAAAGGTAAGAGGCGCAATTCCTCTTTTACAAGGATTTTCATATCTATACAGCAGGAGAAACGCATACGTAACATTGGCGGCGCTGCATCAGAGAAATTATATTTTATCGACCGAGTAATAGGAAGGATGAAAGTAGTATTGTGCTTGGGTGTTGAAGAGACGATCTGGTTAGGTCACATCTCGAATACGCCCAGACCACTTGGGATCATCCTCCACAGAAGAATTTCATACATCATACAATGCAATAGAAACGTCTCGTTAAAATGTCCCGAGAGCAAACATTAGAGCGTGTAAGACGGCTGATACAACGACGATCTTGGGAGAAGCTAATAAGACTATTTAAGCAGTAGTACCTACCTGATAAAAATCACCTTTTTTCAAAAATAGCTTAGATTGGTGAAGGTAATTGTCTTTATCGGTAAATCAATATCAGTTACATCAATAGAAGAGAGCCGTCGAAAAATGTGCTCATGTAACGGTACCGTTTAAAATGCCATATCTTCGCTAAAAATTAAGATATGAAAATAATTTTACCAGTTATGGAAATTAAATTACATTTTTCAATTTTTATTACTCTATTAACCTTTTCGTATATCTCAAAATAAAAAAGTTATTATAAAAAATAATTTTTTGAAGAAGAAAAATACTGACAATTTCAGTTACCACTTCAGAATATGTGAGCAATATGCGTAAATTTTGGCAGAAAAAGAAAGATACAAACTTTAAGTACAATTTAGACCAGTTTTTATTTGTAGGTATTGCTGGATGCCACTGCTTTTGGGGGTTTTCATGGTAACTGCAGAATGCTTGCGTCAAAATGTTTGCGTTGCCATAGCTCGGTATCTAAGGAGTTGCGACTCCATGTTCATGGGACAAAAAATGCTTAAAATCACGTCCCCAACCTCCTCCAGAAGTATTGCCACTACCTCCTGAAACACCCTGTATATATTTTAAAAATCGGTTGTTATTGAAAACTGAAATGGGAGTGATGTCAGACCGTAAATCCGCAACAAATAATCACCACGGCCCTCAAGACAAGGATAAAGAAACACACACACGCCGGTCTAATGTGCCGCAATCTGCTCGCGATATTCCATTAACCGATAAAGAAAGACTGATTGCATTCACCCAAGTATCTTACCTATGATATTGACATGGTTATTATCAGTGTTAAGTATATAAGATAACCAGTTATGGCCGTCAATCATTCATTTCGCTTCAGACCTTGCCCATCACGAGAAGAATCGCAAGGCACTTGAGGTTCCTCCGCATTCAATACATTTTAAAAAAAAGAGACACCAAATTCATCAAGAAATCAGGACATTTGGAGAAAAGATACGCCCCTATTTTGACTGTGCTCAAGATTGGATTACACGCTCAGAAACGAGGAAGTAAACAGAAGAATATAGAGTAGAAAATTGAAAAAAAAAACTTTTTAAGCATGATTTTCTAAAAAATAAAATAAATTTTATTTTTTAAAAATCGATGAAAAATGAATTATCTTAACATCGAACTAAAAAAGAAAAAAATAATATTTTCTCAAGTGAATGAAGGTTTAGCCTAGTATTTGAAATAATTCAATTCAATTCAAGGAAATTAGCCACACAGTGACAAGACCACAAGGAAAAGCATATGGGTCGTTCTTTAATATTCGATGTCAGCATAAATTCATTAAACATGAAGACGTTGGTATTCAATGGAATAGAGAGAACTTCAATAAAAACAATTTATAGAAAATCTTCAAATGAACTTAAGGAGCGAAATATAAACGAGGTCGCGTAAAAAATCACATTATAGGAAGGGTATTTCATTACATTTTTATCATTTAGTTATGAAAATGAAGCGGTAACCATGCAAGTAACCATGGATACGTGGAAAAGTGAGATAAAATAAGCGTGGTGAAAAGAGGAAACCGTATGGAGCAACTATGTCGGGAATACAAGGTCTACTACGTGAATCGGCCCCACGCACTTTGAGACACGACGACATTGTACGGATACAACGACATGGACATGGAAAAACACAAAAGAAGAAGCGAACATGGAAGGGAAAGCCCAAAAGAATGTTTGTCTGTCTGTCTTTCATACAAATCTACAGTTTTACGATCCGATCGTGATGAAATTTTGCAATAGACTATAATAGTTCAATAGACAGCTGAGGAATATTACAGGCTATTTTTAGAAAGATATCAGGTCCCAAAAACGGGTCCTTATGATGGTCTATGCTACTGGTATTGTGCAGCGGTTCCATTTTATTGCTTTTTTAAATTACTTCCGCTCAAGATGAGAGGGTTGGGATTTTTGAATAAAATGACTGAAAGAATGGAGTTCATAATTCTTTCAATCAATTATCTTTTCCAATTCGTATTTGTCTGCAAATCGCGTTTTTAACAGAAAAAACGCACATTTTTATCTGAAATCAAGAATAGCATATTTCCATGACAGCATTTAAAATTCGTTCTGGAGATATAGGAGTTAGCAGAGAGCTGCTGCAATCACCCAATCTTATGATTGAAATGACTAATGACGAGGAATCCAAGAGTTACACGAAAATATTACTTCCAGATTATTTGCTAAAATTGGCCTCCATATTGCATTTCGAAATACGGCTGTTTTTTAATGAATGCGTTTCTCATGTTTTAATAATAAACATTATCACTATTCACTGTTTTGTTGATTGTGAACAGAAAGCCTTGCCTATCGTTTCAAGGGCAACGGCCTGTCACGATGGAAACACCGGTTCCCGATCAGCCACCGAAGTTAAGCATCGTTGGGCTCTGCTCGAGTTAGGATACGGGTGATCTTCCCGATTCGTCCGAGTGCTATGTTGCCAGCTGTCTGCACGTGTGGCGGACAGTATGTGCGAAAAGACCTTAGCCATCGAAACACATAAAATAAAAAAATACTAATGCTAATTTTGTTTTAAATTCAAGCCAATAAGTTGCGATTTCATTTAATTCTAAAAAAATGCAATGATTAAAGTAGTAAACTATAGCTATATAAAATGAATTTTTAAATGGCGATGCTTTAACTGAGCCGTTCTCTGTTTAAATATCTACCTTAATGCCCTCCATAATTTTACTCTACATCTAAGTCATCATGTACTTACTCTTAGGAAGAATCGTGAATGTGCCACCTTTTTTGTTTTTTTTTTTTTCAAATAAATATTATTCAAATATGTACAAAATATACATAGCCAAATAGTGAAATTCCCAATAAATATGTGATTACTGCATCATGTTCATGAGTTACACCACTTAAAACCGCTGGCTTACGCCTAGACATTTTCATTAGTAGTACAACCGGGATATCTATAGTTAATACCAGACGGATTCCGTGAGATGTCACCTATTTCTTCAATATATATCAACACCAGCAACTGAGGATACCTCTGATGCTTTTTTGCAAAGACAAACTTATGATAATATTATTTTTTCCACATGTTGCTGTCCATAAGTGGCTTCTGCGTGATATTTCAGAAAAACGAGTTGGTACCTACTTCAACCGCTCACTCTGGGCCCGCCATGAACCATGCAGTAATGCCACACAAGAACTGACCGAGGAGAATGTTCATCCTCAGGGCAGTCGTATTAGCAAGCACATTGAAAGGGAGCAATGCATGGGAAATGCAAGCGATCACAAGCGACTAGGAATAAAGCCTTGCAAGCGATGCGTAGGGCTACTCGGAGAATTTGAGAGCCGGATTTTCAACATTTCATATATATTGAAGCTTAACCTTATCAATTCCCCAGCAGTAACGTAGTTCGAGCGACATATATCACTTCACCTAGAATTTGATGTCATTTAAAAAAAAAAACCTGCCATATTTACAATGATATCAAAATGTTAACCCCTTTCCGGACTACTTTTCGAGCAATTTGACTGAAAATATATAAGCTGTTTTACATGGGATAGATAGATTACGGCTGTGCGCACCAGAGTGAAAATATTGAACAAATTAGGAATTTACAACACCTAGATTTTGTATGTTTTCTCAACTATTTATAAAAATTAATCCATTTCTCACCCCACTAATGCTCACAGACGCAAAAATAACATCTGTTAAGAAGGCGTTTCCACCGCACGACATGAAAAAAATGAGTCAAGTTAGAGACTTATGTGGACTTATTTATTTAACTAATGAGAATTTTTTCCATATATAACTATATTTTTGCGCCATTGATATTACAATATTTATTTCACACTTCTTACAGACGCTTAAATAAAAAAATTAAATTCGAATATGGTATCCATTATGACTAGGGAACTCTATCTCGCTCAGACTACCTTAATAAAATCGGTAACTTTCAACATATATTGTGTAACAAGGTACAAATTACAACGTACCATTTTATTTTTTAATCGTCCATGTGCGGTTGCAAAAATAAGTAAATTATCGTGGAACATGGCCAAAGGTTTTCACTTGAATAACAGAGATGTTTATTGATTTCCGTTTCGCAAAACAAATAAAAATTCCTAAAGTTCCGAGAACACAGGAAATAAATATCATCAGTAAATATACGGGGACGTTAATTTGGCAGTAGAATGTAGAGGGGGAATTGACGGGGAACCGTTAGAAACACCGTTACTTACTTTTTAAGTTTTTGGGGGAAAGGAGCCAAAACTCGAAACAGAATAAATGGGAAACATATTCTCGGGGGAGTGAGTTTCTTCAGAACAAACTTGTTAATAATAATGATCGCAGGCGTACCAATTTCACCGAGTCTATTTCGCACGGGATAATGGCCGGTACGGGCACCAAACTTATAAATAAATATGCGGTGTTCACAGCGTGGTTCACGAACGACGGAATGGGCCTTAAGGAAGTTTCAGCGAAGAATCATTTCACCAAGGATTTGATGAATTTAACCTCATTTTAAAGATAAAACTCTCACCTTTCCAACTATATCAAAATATAAACCCCCTTTGCCGAACTACATTTCGAGCAATTTTCCGGATATTACAAGCTGTTTTACATGGGATAGATTACGGCTGTGCGCTCCAGAGGGAGAATATTGAAAAAATATTAGGAATATATAACAACTAGATTCCGTCAAGATAAAACTCTCACCTTTCCAATTATATCAAAATATTAAACCTTTGCCCATCTACTTTTCGAGCAATTTGCCTGAAAATACAAGCTGTTTCATACAAGGGATAGATTACGGCTGTGCGCTCCAGAGGGAGAATATTGAAAAAATATTAGGAATATATAACAACTAGATTCCGTCCAAAAACTAACGGAGTGTGGTTTGCATGTTTTATCAACTATTTATAAAAATTAACCTATTGCTCACCGCAGTGATTTTTACATAATCGTAAAAAAACCTGCTGTTTTGAAGGATTTTCAGCCGTACGGAGTGAAAAAATGAGACAAGTTAGAGATTGATGTGGTTATATTTATTTGATCACTGAGAACTTTTTTTAAAATATAACTATATTTTCGCACCATTAATATTACAATATTTCCTCCCCACTTCTTACAGACATTGAGATTAAAAATATAAAATTAGAATATGGTCTCCATTATGACTAGGTATGGGAATTATGTCGCTCAAACTACCTTAAGTAGGCGGCCAGAGCGGTGATCGTGGGTCACTGAGAGAGCATACGTTTTAATAATGTTTGAAGTGGAAAAAAATTCTTGGACCAAATTTCATTTAAAGGTGTATCGGTTTATGTGCTCACGACTTTTCAGGCGCGTTATCCGAAATTTTTGACGAAATCATATTGAAATATGTTGTTCTCGAATATTCTCTCGACACCTTGGTAATTAGCAACAATTGTAATAAAAAGAAATTAATTACTTCGCATCTAGAAGAAAATATGTACATAAACAAAAAAATATGTACATTGTTTCAAAATATTTTAAAAAAATCGAAATTTCCTGAGGCCACGTGATAAAATAACAATGAATTGCCAAAAATCCCAAATCAATATGATGCTATTTTTATCACTTTTATCGTTAGATATCATTAATCAGAACATCTTATACAAAGTTTCACGCAAATATGCACACAAGCAAGAATCGCTCCAACCACCTGAAGACGGAGAAGTGGGAAAATGTGTGAAAGTGACAAAGTAATAATAAGGGAACCCAAACATATTTGCCACGGACAACAGCGTGGAGGTTGAGCGACTAGTCGACCCCGTTTTTTCGAATCATTTTTTGGCCCGTTCCGAAGGCTGAGGGGGGGAAGGGCAGTGCGATATTTTCATTCGCCAAAAAAACATGAATTTAAGACCGTGACCGCGCTTACAAATAGTTATCCGTACCACACCTGTAGGTGTACATATCTGAAGCCAGTTTCACACGGTAAATGATCCAGCACAAGGCCTAGTATGCCGTGGCAAGTGAGTACCGTATTTCTCCGAATATAAGCCGCACTTTTTCTCCCGATTTTGGGGCCTCAAAATCGCGGTGCGGCTTATATTCGAGGTGCGGCTTAAATTCGAGAACTTTCTTTTTAAAAATATAAACATTACCAATTTGAGCAAACCAGCCATTCAGATTCACGCGGACGCCCCAGCTAAACTCGCCTAACGTGCCACGGGGAAAGTTAGAAATAACGCTGAAGAAAGTCAGATTGGTACACCATTTATTCATATATTAATGGATAATATAGTGTCACAGTGTGTCATAGTCACATGGGTAATGTAAAAACAGATATAAAATTCTAATGCCTAATACTGTAGATAGTACGGGATGCACTAAAAAAAGGTGCGGCTTAAATTCGCGAGTTAACTTTTTTTCCCTGTTTGATACCCCAAATAACGGAGTGCGGCTTACATTCGAGTGCGGCTTATATTCGGAGAAATACGATAATTGATATTGATGACGGAATATAATAAGATTCGAAGCGTCCTATAAGGTTCCACACGGTTACTACTCTTATACTGCTGAGGAAGCGATATTGTTAGTTTATTATATTATATACACGCTGCCAAAACAAAAGTCGGGACATTTTCAGTAAATGTTCATTTCACGGCCCGGAAATAACTAATAGCCGCAAGGAGGTACATACATGAGGCTCTGGTTTCAAAGAGTGAAGATCGTACAGCGACTGTAAGAGCATAGGTGGTTGGTCGACAGCAACTGGATAACTACTGGAAGCGAACAGTAAACGAGTACCGCAGCAATTATTGAATCACGTAGCTTAGCCAGTATGACAAAGATCATGCTAGCATTGACCATTATGATAGAATTAAACTTGAAAAAAAGGTTCGTTATGAATTTTTGGAAACGGAAAAACTCTCCTTGTAACAGCTATTGCATAAACAACATAAAATTAGAGACCGTAGAATCAGTTAAATACCTCGGAGTTAAACTGACTAATGATCTCTCGTGGAGCAAACATATTCGGGAAATTACCGGCCAAGCTAATCTTAAATTGGAATTTGTTAAAAGAGTACTTGGCAAGTGCAACGATTAAGTTAGGGAAATCAGCTACTTCTCCCTTGTTAGAGCCCACTTGGAATACGCTGCCAGTATTTGGGATCCTTAAGAGGTAGGGTTAAAAACCGAGTTAGAACGCGTGCAGAGAAGATCGGCAAGATACGTTAAAGGCCGTTATGATAATCTCGTTAGCTTTACTGACCTTATGCAGCAACTGGGATGGGAAAAGCTTTCAGACCGACGATTAACATTTAGACTAAATCTATTATGTAAGTTCAAAACCTATTTATTCTCTTACGACGTTAACAATATTTGCTACGGGAGATCAGGTAATGAGAATAAAATTAGGGAACTAGACTGCAGAACGGATAGATTTAAAATGCCATTTTCCCCGGGAACGATAAGGGACCATGACAGCTGCCAATGAGACTTTTAACTAGGTTTGTCGATAGTTAGTGTAGCTCTTAGTAGTAGTAGTTCTCCCTAATACTTGCATACTTACCTAGTACTAGCAGCATGGCGTGTATGTTTTTGCTATAACTCTTGAATTTCTGTCCTTTTATGTAGTTGCAAAATACATAAATACTAAAGGTCCCTCTAACATTGGTAGCATATCTATAGTGTAAGTGCATGCTTGTGAGGCTTCGCCTCCTGACAAGCATTAGCGATTTTCTGCCAATACATCAATAGTTGTAGTTACACTAACTTTAGGGTATAGTGTAATGCATGCTGATGACCACTCACCCCCTGCCACACACCCTTGAGGTGGCTTGCAGGGTATTTTGTAGATGTGGATGTTTTGTTCCAGCTTTCCAATGGTTCATATCTCCGAACCACGGGACGCATTACTCCGCACGAAAGTGTTCAGGTACTTATTCATTATCCGTGATCCTATTTTCTTAGAACACAACGGTTGTTTTTCCATCAATGGCTCGCGCTATTCTGCGCCCGATGTCCGTTCAATTTCTTCCTTCCCGCCATTTCATTTCTTCGAAGGAAAGGTGAAGGATTCCACTTATTCAAGCAACCACCTCTCCGTGTAGCTTTAACGTTTGCGTTTGAAACAATAGATTTCCCCTCCTTCCGCATCCCCCCCCCCCTTTCCTTTAAGACTGCCAAAGAAACCCTATGATGCTCGTCCTGCTCTCTACCTCCCTCGCGTCTTCCCTTTCCTCCACTTCTTATTCTTCTTCTCTCGTGCAATTCCATGGGAACACGGCTAATATATCCGAATGTGGTCGGAAGGGGAAGGCTTTCGGCGTGGTGACGGAATATCTTGTCCCTTAAGTCTTCCCTTCTTAACTGGCTCGTTTTTCTGCGTCCTTGCCCCCAACGATTTTAGATGGCTTCCACCCTGTTGATGACGCGCCCCAACCGCCAAGCCGGAAAAAGGAAAAAAAATACGTGTCTCTCGCTGCGCCTGAAAAAGTGGCTTCCCCAATTTATTATGGTTTTTTTCTTACGAATTTTTTATTATTATTACGTAATTGAAGTGACGTACAATTAATGGCGATAATGTTTTTACAAAATATACTGGGGGGTGTTTCAGAGTCATCCGTTCCGATCGGATCGGATTCTACGTCACTTACTATCGAGAGGACAATCCGTGCGTTTCAGACTGCTTCCGATCGACTCAAGGAAGGCTTTCCGATCGTAACCGGGTCGATCGGGATGGAGGTGTCGGAAATTCATTCCGATTGCGTTGGTTGGTCTCAGGTGAATACCCTTATGATGTTGTTGACGTTAATTATTTGGCTATAATAAGATACTGCCGCTTTATTTCATGAGTGCACATTTATGTGGATGTTCTGCCAGAATAATATAGGTGTGGGAGAATTTAATTAGCGTGTAAATGGGACAATATATGCGCATGTTGAATCACTGTTGGCGCAAGTTTGATTACATATTATTTGGGCAAGTAATTTAGCAAAAGGAAGATGAGACGAGTTGGAATGCATAGCATAATAACGTATAAATATCTCAGGTAGCTTAATGTATTGGAAACTGGTCCTTCAGTTTGGAAATATATCCATTTATTTAGTTTTGATACGATACGTGTACGTGACCTAGCAATACCATCGTAGGCCTTTGACATCAAAATTAGACATGGTTATGAACTTAGTTACGTTGATTCCATTTTGTACAACCTAAATATTATATTTCTACGTGAAATATTCGTTTGAAGTGATATATCTGCTGCGATTTCCGTAGTTATATTGGCGACGTGATTTTAGCCCAGGCGCTCGGCACCACAAGGACAAAATCGGCAGTGCTGCCAACATCCACCCCCAGTATGCTTTGAAAGCAACGTATGGCGCAAGGAAAGCGCACTTACCAACTGTAAACGTCCTGAAACGGTAGAGAAAATAATGAGAGATAGTAACAGGAGTACTGTATTTGATGAAGTAAATAAAAGATAGTGATATTCCCAGGTTTGACACCCTGGGCCAGCTAACCACGCAACCGCCCGAGTCCCGCACGAGGCAAGCGCCCATTAATCGACTTCATACGGACTTAACCGTCCAAAGATCCTATTGAAAAAAATTGTATATACTGGGAGTAATGTACTCTTAATGATGGATTAAAGAAAAGTTACTCATATTCCCAGGTTTGACACCCAGGGCCATTAGCAAGTGTGCCATTTTAGCACTAAAATGGTGTTATAAAAATAACCGGTTACGTGTACCACAGATAACAATCAAACCCCATTGTTTTCCGTTATTTTATCCAACGTGTCAAGCCATTGACAATCATCGACACCATAAAACCTTTCAATGTAGTCACTGTATTTCCTTCCAATGAACCTCCATTTTTACGGGCAAAATGTTAGATATAAACGGTATATCATGAAGGTCAATACATTAATGAAGAAGGACCACATTCGCATTCAAATGAGATAAACAATGAAAATAACACATCGATTTTCGATAAATCATTGAGTAAATGATGCTGAGTAGGTATCTGTTGTTGCAAGAAAGGGAACGTTTCGCGACTGTATCTATTATAAGTCATATGAATGTGACCTTAATATTCAACTGTGTACTCACGAGAATGAACGAACAAAATTGTTTAAAATTTGCCTTCATTCCCGTCATTTACACAAATAGACAGGAGATTACATTGAAAAAAATACAAAAGGACAATTCTAAAATAATTTTAACCCACAATAACGTCAATTATAAGACAATGTATCAATTAGCACAAATAAATGCCCACACATACCATTTCCCTACATTATGAAGTGTTAAACCTGGCGGGAGGTTACTTTTCGCTGCTCACTTTTCTCTTAAAAACTGTGACGTTTCATCGCTGCTCGACGGGGATGACGAGTGACGTCATACCAACAGCGGAACGCTTTCCGATAGTAAGTCTGAAGCGCACGGAAGACGACCGTAGGAAAGGTATCCGATCGACTCGGATTGAATCCGTTTCCGATGCCGCCAATCCGATGAGAGTCAGAAACACCCCCCTGGATGCCGCTCATTATCTGGTGAATGAAAAACATTCTTGTGCTGGATTCGGTGAAATAATGAATGAGAATTGATGTTTGCCGCGGCGTATCATCTGAAAGAAGGTTTCTCTGGCGTTCTAGCGGATCAGGGGTTCTCTTTCTTTGTAATCCCTTGAGGATGAAGAGCGAGTCATTCTTAGAAACGTCGGCAGGGATGGAGCCCCTGACCCGTTCGTAAGGCCGTTCGATATCTCGCTTGCCTCATGTTCGGTAGCAGACGATGCCATCTCTGTAGATCCTGGGTGGGACAACCGAGAAACCTCCATTCGGTGAAATAATTACAGTATAAAGACATTCACAGTAATAGCGACAGAGAAAGAAATGGGATCAGTGGAAACGAGGAGGATAAAGAAGCAATGGGTCACAGAAGATATAACAAGGAAAATAAGAGGTGAGAAAGAAGTGGAAAAACGTCGACGCTGAACTAGGCAGGAGGAGGTATAAGGAGTTAAATAATAAACTCCGGCGAGCTGCCCGCTATCGCCTTTGCGTTTTAACATGTATGCAGAGAGAAAGAGAGGCATGGGAGGAGCTAAGGGTGTTGGAATAAAAGTTGGGAGGACGGCTGATAAAGTCAATTAGACTCGCGGACGACCAGGAGTCGGTAAGTCGATCATTGAAGGGATTGCAAGCTCTGGTAGATGCAGTACAAAATCAGCGAGAATTTCGGAATTAAGATTTATCATTAGAAAACAAAAGTAGGTAATGACGGTCTCTAAGGCAAAGATATCGAGGCTGGTCATAAAAGTAGGAAACTACAAACTGGAGAAAGTACACTTCAAAACTTTTATTCATCAACCGATCATTATGGCAAGTTATACCATCACCCGAGTGATCACCCTGACGACGGCATCATAATCATCACCATGGATCACCATAATCTGCCGAAAACCACGATCAGTCGATGACTAAAAATGTGGAAGTGTAGCATAATTCTCCTCTTTTGAAAGTGGACAAAGAAAGTGAGGCACGTCATAAAAGTAGGAGGTTACAAACTGGAGTGATTAGAGCAATTTTATTACTTGGGTAGTACGCTAGAATAAAATGGGCATTTTTGCAAAGCCATTAGGAGGAGAATAGCGTGGAGTTGATGACGGGGACCTTAAGTAAGGATGTAAAAAAGAGCCTGGTGAAGAGCTTGATATGGAGTGAGGCGTTGTATGGAGCAGAAACGTGGACTGAGATAAAGGAGGACGAGAATAGGCTACTGGCGTTCGAGATGTGGAGGAGGATGGAGAAGGTGCGTTGGACGGAAAGGAAGACAAATGAGGAAGTGCTTGACCTAGTTGGCTGGAAGCTGTAAATAGGGGAGATTGTTTGCTGAGGGCCTTGATAGAGGGAAGGATGTTGGGCAAGCGGGGAAGGGGAAGAAAGAGAATAGGTTTTATGGACGGGATGAAGAAAGTTAGGACTTACGCTGAGATGGAGTAAGAAATATTTTAGTTAGATTGTGACGTGCTCAAGTAAAAACCTAGATGATTTTCACTGACTTCGGTGCGAAACTACCTCAATAGGTAGACTACCGTAAAGAATGAATGATTGTCCCTGCTAGTCTCCACCATTGGGAAAGGGAGGAGCAGAGAAAAACAGCAGACAGAGGGATAAAGGATGAATGAGTGAATCAATCGTGTGATATCGGAATTTCTAATTAGTGTCTCGCTCTTTTTTTATGTTGTTTTTTGTGTAGATTTTTAATGGTGGCTGGGAGGAAGGTATGTCTTTTTTTGTTGTTTTTTGTGTAGGTTTTTAATGGTGTTTGGGAGGAAGGCATTTTTGTGCAGGAGACAAATGCTGACGATCAAATGGATTTATCGGATCAGAAACGAGGAGCTCTACAAAAAAATCGGAGAGGAAGAGCAAGCACCATATGGAGCACTATTAGGAAGGCAAGGTTCAGATGTATTAGACACACTTCGAGAGACAATATATTCGTATAAGGATCCTAATAGAGGGACAAATAGTATAAAAACCATAAGGCTAATAACAAAACTGGAAGTGCATTCTTGTTCTGGTGAAGTTTTCTTGAGTCTTTCGCCAGGTCTGGCATTTGGTTGCCGAAGTTTCGTTGATTGCCTCTGCTATCGTCTTCAGGGCTAAAGCCGCGTCCGACTTCGCCGTAAGGATCCTTCCTAGGGCTCATATACGTCCTTCCGAGGACGGCGGACATCTTGAAGGATGTCCGAATTGTTTGAGCCTCCTCGCAAGGATCCGTGCGAGGACGCTTCCATCGAGGATGCAATGGGTGCACACTTCGACCCGTCCTCGGGCCGCCATTTTGGAATGTTGAACCTTGTGAATACATCCGGGGGACACGCAGCACGATTTGCAATTGTTTCCTAAGTCACTTTTAGGAGAATTTAGAACAGATCACAGAATTTGCGTAACGTGTTATTCACACAATAAGTTAGGAAATTGATATATTTGGTAATATTGTTGCCTTCTGCTTCTAATCTTGCTCTGTATTAAAGTGGCAACGGTTTCGTTGGTTAAAGTTATCTCTAGGAATGAGAAGGAAGCCCTGTATAAAAAAATTAACCTCGAATGCATAATCTCTGTGCAGTGATTTTTTAAATTTATCTCCGGCATAATTCTTTCGTATGTTTTCATAATACAAATGAATATATAGTTTACCACACACTGCATTTTCATGTAGTAGTGTACCATTTCTTAAGAGCGAAAGGCAACGACCTGAAGGAAGAGACAACCAAATAGATAAACTTAAATGTCCAAATTAAGATACACCGGAAAACTGTTTAAATTAGATAAAATTAAAGACAAGTATAACACATGTGAAGGTTAATTAAGGTTAATATCTACCAAAAAAGAGTGCCAATATATTATGTGGTAGATATCTACTGTAGGTGTGTTTTATAGTTATAGTTCGGGGCTTTTAGTTAACCTTCGCCAACGTAACACCATCCATTACCATTATTTTATTTAAGCGTTGGTTTCTCCGGTGTAGTTTCTATCTGGGAGTTATATTTTTCTAATTGGTAGATAACTAAAAGTGGTTACTTCAAATTGCTCAAACTTAATACAAACTCCTACCGCAAATGAAATGGTAAGAAAATACAGAGGATTAAATAAAACGTAAATCTAAATAACTGTTACGGGAGGCATTTCACGGTTGGAAAGTTAATTATACAACAAATTCAAGGCTAATTATCATAAACAAACAACCTTAAGAAAAAGATAACGCAAATATAACTTTGAAAAATAATAAAACAATAAATTATTCACCGAAATACGTATGACACTCTGTTATGAGTAATGAATAAACTTCTGAATGTAACAAAACTAAAAATTAGTACGGCTAAATCAGCTAAATAAAGCGATTAATTTGGGTATAGCGGGATGCAGCATAAATTCTAATTCAGTTGCTTTGTATTAATCAAATTTTTTTCTTTGATATTTTTGTCTCATTGATGGCAGCACTATTCACAAGGACGTCCGAACTCGTACTTACATACTCGAGGAGACGACACCTTGACACCTCGCCTTACCACCTATCCTTGAGTCCTTCGATCCTAACGAATTGGGACGCGGCTTATGATAGACCTGAAGGTATATCCATTAACTCAATGATACTTAGCACTAAATAAGATATGAATGGTTTATTACAATCAATGTTATGATACCTAATATTCTTCCCATTGATGCTCAACGGACACCTTCACTAGTATAATATGCTTATGAATAAAAACGCGCGTTGACGCATGCTATGTTAAACCCATATTACATAACCCATTTATCACATCTTAAATGAGAAATAGAACCACTTTCTACTTGTGTGAACGTCTCTCGGATCGCTAATAACGAATCGCCGATATTGTATAGGATAAGCAGAACTTGGTGGCACTAGTTTTATCAAGAGCACGGCACAGAGGAAAGTACGTAAGTGGGATGAAAGGAAGGGGCAGAGTGTTGTACCCTGCGGGAGAGTACCCTTCTAGTACCTTTGCCCACTCATCCACGCTTGATTCACCCTCGTAAGTGACGTCAAACTTTCGGCTGATGCGTGCCACCAAGTTCTCCTATGCCTATATGTCATCGTGCCGTTTCGTTTACCGCTCAAAACTCTGTCCCTTGAAAGCAGGCAGAGAGAGAGAGGCCCGTCACTCAATGAGTATGAAGAAGTGGGGAGACTGGAGGAGGCTCAATCGGCCGCCGCCGTAGCTGGAGGCGAGAGGACACAATAGATCACGCGTCACGACGAGCCAACTACCAAGGGCGAGTATGTAGTACATGGGATGGCAGACACGCGCGTTCCCCCCCTATTAACAACACGACCGCACGGCCCAAAAAACATCTCCCATTTCAAGGCCTTACTCAGAAAACTTTTAAAATAATAATATGTAAAAAAAATATTATATTAAAGTGTACTAAAGAGTAAATAATAATGTTTTCACTACTCTCCTAATGTAAAAGGTGTTAAAAATAATCATGACAGAGGTTGGATGTTGATTAAGAAATTAAAAAAAAAATAAAAATAAAAAAGAGCCCACGCTTTTATTTTGCAAGAGATGAAAAAAATTATTTTTTACTTTTTAGTACACTTGAATATTAGCGTGGTTTTTTATAAAGTATTTTTTACATATTATTATATGTTCTACTTTTTAGACTTCATGTTAATTGTGCAACGGTTTAAAAAAATGTAAATCATTAGCATTTCTTCTCACTATAAATGCTATCTTCTACTATCGCCATCTATCGGCAAGAGACTTTATTCCATATCAAATTTAAACCTTATAATTTTAGTAGATTAGGTAACTTGGTAATAAGTGAAGTTAATCACTGATTCATGTATCGTAATTATCGAGAGTAAGTAAGTGTGTATCCAAATTTCATCTCGGTTGAACATTGGGACGAAGTGGGTTTGATTTCGATATTACAAGATTCCATCCAGACAAACAATAAACAAACAAAACAAACGAACAGGACAAGTTAAAATGAGCGAGGTAAAATGAAGCTGCGTTTTCATGAATCCATCTTTGCGTCTTCGTCTTCTTTCCCTAAAGTGTCTCATAATGAAATACACGTGACGGGATTCTCCCGAGTGAAATATTCCGGAGGTAAACAAGTACCTACCCCATTCGGATCTCCGGGGGCGGGTGGTACTACTCCTCGAGAGTACGTACATATCGCTTCCATGACCAGCATCTTTAGGAACGGTGCGTGGAACGTAAGATGCTCCGACCCTGTGGACGACTTGAAGACGTGAACATTGAGATGAGAAGAATACGTCTGGATAATGTTGGGTACCAGCGAAACGATATGACCCGAAAAGGGGACTTCTGAAGCGGGAGAAGCTACCGCGTTATACACTTTGGGAAACGTAGTTGTTGGGATAATACTTAGTGAAAAACTACCGGTATGTTAGTGAAAAACTACCGGTATGTTAGTGAAAAACTATCTCAAATGCAGTGAAAAGGTACTAATGGCTAGATAAGAAAAAACCTAAGGTAACATATAGCTAATCAAGGATCTACTAATTGCAACGCTGCTCTCAGCAATTGGCATTATCATGCATTTCCAAATAATAAACACCAAGTCGATCTTACTATCGATTGATAAGCCCTATCGATAGAGAAAGTTTCGAGAGTTGTAGTAAGCTCCCCCGAAACAACTCAGTTGATATGTGAAGTATTAATTGTAAATAGAGAGTTGAACTATAGAAGTATTAAAATGGAAAGTTTGTTGAACATATGAGGGTTATTTCGCAGTGACTCGATCTACTTATCCGCATCCATTATCTATTAAACGTATCCACATGCGACTTCACAACAAAATCACGTTTTCAATATGGCTGCTCGAGGAGATATCGAGAGTAGCAATCGATTGCTGCCCGACTATCGATAGTAGAGCATGGCATCCTATTGGCTGGAATTAAGAGAAAGTTGAGCTGAGCTCAACTCCAGGCTACGCCAAGTCGAGTTACGCTGCTTTAAGTCGTTGTGAACTAGTAGACGCTATTCTCAAGGTCTCATCTCTGGCGTTGCGCCGAGTCAAGCGAAGTTACGCCGAGTTAAGGTGTTGTGAACGAGCCTTTAGAAATTCTCTTCTCACGCACGGGACGACCCCTTCTTAAGACGAAAACTTAAAGAGGGTTCTCCCTGTACCTCTTGAGGAGCGTGAAAAGCAGTGCATCCGCCCCTCCAATTACCACATAATCAACAACGACCAAATATGAGTTAAGTATGCACCTCAATAATATTCCACACTTTTAAGGAGTCGGCATGAAAATTGACCCCTACCGGTTTCCATATTTTAAGCCGTGGTTGTAATTAAGGAATGAGAACCCTTACGGCGAAGACTCACGCTCCCTTTTAACGACTGCTGCGAGTGGACAGAAAGTGCAGCTTGTTTCACACCATCAAATTCTATAACGCAAAATTCCACTCAGGAATCGTTGATCAAGGTTTCTAGAATTGACACGACGTCATTGAATCGCATTGACGGCGGCTACATGTCTTTTTAGAACTTGGTACTGAAAGACTTCTGTTAGTCGCCACCAAATTCATATCGCCTTGAACGACTTCTTATTTCTCAAGAGGTTTGAACAGCGCCAAAATAAAGAAACAAACAAAACTAAAAAAACACCTCAATTTCCCAAACGGGTGACGCCAGCACAAATGAATCCAACAGTTTAAAAGAAGCTAATTAACACGGGGCACCGATTGATGATGACATCAAGGCACCACTCCCATCTTACATTGTATACTATCAGCAAGTAACTGCAGGAACAAGTCAAAATATAGTTTATTTCAATTGAAAATTAAATGCAAAATATAAATAATAAATACAAATAAGTACGTCTCGACCAATGGCGATAGATTTTAGGCTACCGGAAGTAATACGGCCGACACGGGTAGTAAAGTACCGTGCAAAAGCACCTCGCATTTTATTTTAATAAAATTGATATAGTCATGGTTTAAATAAATTAATAATTTTCTCAACGTTCTTTTGTTTCATTTTGCTTGAAGTTTAGAAAGACAAGACAACTGTGCAAGGTGTAACACCGATAAAATCAAGGATTAATTATTTCTGGCGACGAACGGAAAAGAACATGATGAAGGACAATAGTTTTTGGTGACAACTTTCAACATGGAATTTCGACGTACAAAAAGAATATTTCTGTGTATCAGTGCAGTAGTGATGATTGGTATTTATGGGGTAAATTGTAGTTTAATACACAAAATTCCAATAAAACATTCAGGCAAGAAGGGGACACTCCTTGTATTCACAATAAATTACTATGTTCATTTTCCGCCAAATATATGAAGTCCCGTAGGATATGTAAATATAATAATTGTTTTTGCTAATCAATACGACAGAAAGAATATCATGAATTCAACATCAATTCTAGGAAAGGAAACCACAATGTCGACGGAAACAGCGCTAACGAACTGTGCATTTACTTCGCAAACAACGCTTGTCGCGAGAAGAAAAAATTACAATTAGTCAATAATACCAAAAAAATTAATGTGTGCATCTTGCGACTTTTTTTTTTCTATGAGCTTTCCGATTGTCATTTATTTATTTATATTGAGATTCGCAGTCGTTGTCCATTCCAAATTTTTATAACCCTTTCGGAAGGCCGTTCAAGCCGATTGAAAGTATTATCGAACAATCTTTATGAAGCGGCCATTTTCACATGTCTCCCATCGTCAAGAACGTAACTGGTTCTAGATTTCTCTTAATGGTAAGACACAAACGTACAACAAGTGATGGAAGTGCGAGGTAAGGAGCAGCTGGATACTCGGGAGGCTAAACACGCTAGGCTAACATCGGTCTAAAATGTCTGATCATGCGAGTTTCAGGATGACACGATGGATATCATTGGAGCCCCAACACTGTATTTCGAGAACTGGTAAAAAGAGATTAAAACCATTTTTGTTCGAAGACTTTCGCAGCTTTTTTGGTCTCTAAATAATGACGTTTTCGGGGTATGCTGCGTAATGTTCATTTTCCAAAAAAATCATACGTATCGCTTCTCCTACTGGAAACGTCGTAAAGAGAATAGATGCATCGATGTCCGAATCAAATCCGCCCAACAATGGTGCAACGGACATCGATGCATTTTAATATTAGACAGAGATGAAGCTGGAAAACGCTCTTTCTCTTGACGACGCTTCCAGAAAGAGAAGCGAAACGTTGATTTTTTTGGAAAATGAACATTACGCAGCATTCCCCGAAAACGTCATCATTTGGAGACAAAAACAAGAAGGATAAACTGTCGAACTGATAGGCGCATGCAAAACATTCCTTCAACACACGTAACCCATTAGTGCTTATTACATAAACTGAACGCGACACATGGCTACTGCAAGTTAGGTGCTTGCAGGCTTAATTTCATTTTCAAAATTAAAATAGAATCAGAGGCCGTACGAATTCGAGATAATTACTATGGGGAAGAGGAATTAACAGAGATTCTTATCCCTGTCATCGAACTGTATTTTACATTCAAAATCGTGGGAACTTTGATTAAAATACTCCAAAATTTCGCACAGACCCTCTCTCTACACGTGGCTTGCAGGGCTACTATTAATTTTCGATCTTGATATATAATCCCTCAACTTGTATCATATCTATCTCGACTTGAAAAGAGTGAGTGAGATGAGCGTCGTCTCGAAGCGCGTATTCACAGTCGACCCTACAGTCGATCTGAAGAATGAGATCGGCTTCAAAGTCTCACCGAAAGAAAGTTTTTTAATGGATCATTCATTTCTCATAACAAACAAATTGACTTCGCAACCTTTAGACGTCATCAGGATGCATATTTGCCGAATCCTTCAAATTTTTTATTCCACCTTTTACCTTATTTTTTACCAAATTCACATTTTTGCATGCTTTTAAGCAAGGTGAAACCTGCCATCTTCTTTTTTAAAAACACGTCGAACGTTCACACACACACTTTTTTAAATCAAAGCATAGCTCAAACTTTTTTATATACTTATATGACTATATTTTTGAGCCATTAAAATAACAATATTTACTTCATACGTCTTACAGACGCTGAAATTAAAAACTAAAATTCGAATGTGGTCGCCAATATGACTAGGGAAATATCCCGCTCAAACTACCTTCAAGTGCGATCATGTTGGTAGCTCTGCGTACGCCATGTGCTCTCCCCCTCCCCTTCCGCTCTTAAGCCAACCCCCTTCCACACCACTCGCCCCCCAACTGACGTCACGCTTCGCGCGGGCGAAAGTTTCGCTGCCACTTGAACTGCATCACGTATTAATACGACGCCCTCACTTGATATAAAAAAGGACCCCAAGCGATCCCTACCCTCCTTACAATTCTCCCCTTAATTATAACTCGCACCCTCTCCGGTCTTATATACACCCGGACACGAGCATGTGTGCTCACCGCACAGCGTGAGATAGAGAGGCCTCTCTCTGCTGCATCCACGTCTGCACACGACCCAGCGAGATGAAGGGTGGCGTGTGGCATGGGATGCTGTGACAAGAGCAGCGAAGAAGAAATAAAAAGGAGAGGATGGAATAAAGGCGAGGCGTGATAAGACGATACTTGAGACCAAAGACGGTTCGCACAGAACACGGGGGACTTACTTTGAGCGAGATTATTATCTCTCTTTAAGTTTATCAATATTTATTGGGAAATTGAAAAAGCCATCTTCTTCTTCTTCAATCCAATGTCTGAGTTACCGTGTTCGAAAGAAGAGTTACCTGCATCGGAGGTTCTCAGTGACCGGCCGACGTTTATAGGAATTAAGTGGCGGAATTTCGGCGATAATTCAATGATTTATCCATTCAAAATGCAAAATGGAGATAAATTCAACAGAGCAAGGCAAATTTCATAAAATTTGTGGACAAATTACGCGCGAAAGTCATGTTTAGGTGGATCATTGTTTCCTGAAACAAAAGAGGCTTCACTTCCTTGCGTCACTCTCTTCTTCAAAACATAATACGTGCACACATGTAAGATCGAGAAGCCCCGCTCACACACACTGCTCTCCTCCCAACTCCAACCAAGCGCCTCCTAAAGGGGAAGGGGAGGACAGAGAATGGACAAGGGATATGGGGGGGAAACGCCCCCTTTTGGTCAAAGGACGAAGACAAAAAAAAGGTTTCGGAGGAAGAAGAATGGGAGACATCCCCTATTATTCCCTTTCACTACTATTCATCCACATCTCAAAACTCAAAGAGGACATACGCCAAGTTCCAATTCAAACATCAGCATAAACCATATTGACCTAATACATTCAGCATCATTTCACCGTTGACTGCCCGTACTGATACTTGCTCTTACTCCTTGGGCCAAGCAGGTCTTTGGCCTCGACAACAAGCCGTCTACAAGCACTTCTGTCCTCTTCCATCTCCAATTCTGCTTCCAATATTTCTCAAATCGGTCTCTACTTGTCCTTTTCACCTCAATCTTGGTTTTCCCTGGTGGTCCACCTCCTTCCTTGAAGTCTTCCTTCCCCATTCTTTCTTTATCATCGAATTTTCATCCCTCCGCAGCACATGGCCCAGCCATCTTACTTAGTCCCTTGCTTCTGAATACTGCGACAATGTCTGGCCTGTTATACAACTCTCTTATATCTCTACTTCTTATATCTCTACTTCTTATATCTCGCCATGTGTCTCCTTCTAGGGTAAGGTCAAATATTCTTCTTAATACTTTATTTTCAAAAGCAATGAGTTTGTTTTTTGACTCTTTTGTAAGTGTCCAAACCTCCGAGCCGTATAACAATACTGGCTGTACCATCGTTTTATATATTCTTATTTTAGTGCCCCTCGAAAGAATTTTACTTTTAAAAAGCTTAATAAGACTCCAGTATGTTCTGTCTGCTGCTGTTAATCTGTTTCAAATTTCATTCTCCTCCCTGTTGTCATGTGTAAAGGTTACTCCTAAATACTTGAATTGATTTGTTTAAAAAAATGTATAATTCATTACTGATATGTTTTCTTCCTGTTACCCAACTTTGGCTGCTTCCTTCAGGAGTATATTAGTTAGTCTTATCGAGTCTTCTTTGTTCTCAGTTATAATACTTACATCGACCCCGAAGTCTAAAAAGGTAGATTTTCTCTGGAAAATAAGCTCCTCCTACTGAATCTCTCGTTTTATTTAGTGCTTCTTCTACTGCCATGTTGTATAATAATAGAGGACAACTCCTGTATTTATTTAAAATGCGTTGGTGTATCCTTTGTCAACCTTGCCCCTACTCATGCTTCCTTTCATCGCAAAACGGTCTCAATGGAAACGCGAAGATCAAAATCGCTGATATCAAGTCTTGGAGAAGGCCAAAGCGTTGAAAACACTGATAAAGAAATCTGAGCAAGGCATCAATGCCCAATGAATTTGTAACACTCAAACCAAATTTTGAACTGTTTCGCCACTCTTACCTGTATCTAAGTCCCAAAATGTTTTGCGCACTCCCTCAAAACATTACGTTACTAAAAAATTACGCTAAATTCTGTAAAAGCGTTAGGGCCTGGTTGTTCAGTCAGAAAGAGGTAGAATACCTAATTAAAAAGATTGTCCAATAAAATATGTATTATATGTACAAGGTTTACATACATTTTTCTATTGTATTTATTTATATTACAAAATATTGCTCAAAAAATCCTAAGTACATGCACATGTGAATATTTAAATACAGCAATGTCACCATATATATATATTCAGTGTACTTAAAATGGCACGTAGAGTGTTTTTGATCTACTTTAAATGTTATATTAGTTTGTATGATAATCCATGTTTACCTGTGAAAGAGTCGGTAACAGTAAAGCAGGAAGCTTTGTTTCCTAAGGGGCACCTGTATTCCTCGATTAAATTAACTACTATTAATGTGTATTCAATGTATTTATATGAGGAATAAAATTACTATCATCATAATTATTATTATTTGGTCACACTGTAATGAAGAAAAATATCTCATGATATCACCAAAATATCGACTGCACTCATCGCACTGCTTTTCAAGATATTTTCCAAAAAGAACAAATGGTTCTCCATGCGAGATTTGGGATACGACTGGGAGCTCTAATGAGACTTTATTTAGAAATAAACTTGCGCAAGCTCAGACGCACAGATCGAGTCATAAATTTCACTGTGTGTGTAACTCGTACGCTTTCAAAATTACTTTTAATATTAAACTCAAATATATACTTCGCAAACAAGTCCCAAGTTTTAGCCTCAAATATGGATATATAGTCTGAGTAGATCGGTCATCAACAACAAAATTTTACTGTAATTAATATTACTGTATTTGCATTGCGATTCTAAGAGCTAATTAAATTTTAAAATAAAATTAGACGAGAAAAATCCCGCCAAAACTACCTTAAAAGTTGGCACAGATATGGCATTTGATTTGATCGTTTGAAATTAAAGGATTTCCGGCGAAACTTCAAAACGTTTCGCTTTGAATCTCATGAGTCACTTCGCCAAAAGAATTGACTTTCCTTCCATGACTGCGGTGGATCAGGGATTCGTCGATAGGAGGACTCTGCTCGACCTGGGTGGAGCCTTGCCTATTTCCTGACAGGAGAGGGATTCACTGTCTTGTCTATTTGAAACAACATTAGCCCGAATCCATTAAAAAATCAAAATATATTTTGGAAATTTTGTTTCATCGTCCGGGGAATGCTGGAAATGAATCAAAAATCCCCGCCGGACGACATAAAACTGATATATCTTCAAGAAAAACCGGACATCAGACTTTCTCACGCGATTTAATTCACGCTTCACGGTGTTAATGGATTAAAATTATAACTCAAGGTAAAGATGCTTCAGAAATAAAACACTAAAATCCGTTCTTAAAATGATAAGCAATAAAAAAGTAATTCCGTGAGAACAGGTATAAAGTTTCGGATCAATTCTATCGCACACTCCGAATACTTTTTTACGCCCCACAATGGTTACTGCCACAAGAAGACTCGGGCAGGCATACATTTTCATACTATGGTGAAAGTGGATACGTACGCATGATGCCAAACCGATGGGAATAATTGGGACTGCGTCCTTACCTGAAAAGGAGAGAAAAAGAGACATAAATAATGTGGATTATTGTGATTTCCATGCATTTGATGGGCTCTGCCAATATTATTCATAGAACATATTAATTTTACATAAAATCTAACACACATAATTAATTTACAATAGAACAATAAAAACAGTACAGTTGTAGTCTAAATTACGCCTTGGAGCACTCCAGGATGTCGATAAAAGATATTTGGTAAACAAAATGAGTGAAAACAATCTATTAAAATAGACTTGTATCCTTAAAAAAGACAATTAATGGAGACTACTTATTTGAAAATATGATAAAAGTATTACAGAGGACCATTATTAGTCGCTGCCTGGATATATTAGTACTCATTGAAATAATCCGAAAATATTAAAGAAATCACAAAAAATAATAGAAAAACCCTTCAATCCCTAAAGCCGTAACTTTGAATCCGCAAACCGTTTTTTTTTTCATCGTGCAATGTCAAACGCTCGCAAATGTCTTGGGACCAGAATTACGATATCCTGGCCACAGTTCCATGAATGGTTTCTCCTTCATCATCATTGGTCATCATCCAATCCTAAGAATGGACCGACGGCAATTCTATCCCGTCCCCTGCTAACTCCTTTTTGTCATTCTGTAATTCTCCTATCTCATATCCCGTTTCACAGGGACCATGTATTTATCTGTCCCAAAGGGATTCCTGGTGCAGTTCTCCCTTCTATGATGTTTTTCCTTGCAAATTCGTCGTGTCTCAAAGTGTGGCCTATCCACGTGAACCTTGTCTTCCCAACACATATAAGTGCTCCGTTACTATGGTTTCATCTTCCTCTCCCATTCTTCAGTACGCTTTCTCGTTTCTGAACCCATCCGTCCATTTCATCTTTATAGCATCCTCCTCCAGCACCAAGTTTCGATAGCATCAAGTCCCTTCTGTTCAAGTCTTCCCACAATCCCATGTATCGGAGCCATAATATAGTGAGTGCAAACTCTACACGAATGTTTTCAGGTTATGAGGTTGTGATGCTAAATATGGTGGATAACCCTACCACAAATAATGATCCGATAGAGCAGTGGTTCCCAACCGGAGTGCCGCGGCACTGCATGGTGCCGGGGAAACAGCTAGGGGTGCCGCAGCGAGATTATTGCGGGAAAACGAAAAATGTATAGTATCACGCCCGATAGATGGTGACAGTAATCTCGAAGAACTTCTTCCCAACTGACTCCAGTAGCATACTACACCTAAACTATACCATTTCATTATTGATGAATTCTTCTCTGGCTTCCCACCCGGTTAGGTTCTCCATGTTGTCCGATGTTTCGACAGAGGACTTTCGTGTCATCTCCAGGGCTGTGGCTTCAAGGCAATATCATCCAAAGCCTTGAAGATGACAGGAAAGTCTACAGTCGAAACATCGGACAACATGGAGAACCTAACCGAATGGGAAGCCAGAGTACAATTAATAAGTATCATTCGCCGGGAAAGTCTGAAATCATACAAATAAGGAACACAAGTTGTACTGCCCTCTGAATCTATTTATTTACTGAGCAGTCTCAACGCCTCAGCCTCATCTTCAACACAAACTCTTGTTTGTACCGGAAGATGACGCTTGAGGCTTTGAAACGCGTCCTAAATTAATTGATTCAGTGGGTTGATATTATATGTAGGTTGGTGATTTTACTAATACCTTATTTTCATTGAAAAAAAATAAAGTTGATGATGAATTTATTTAAATGTGAAGTTAAAATTTTCCTAATGCATATTACACTTTAATAAATAATTATTTTTTAAATTAAAAAAAATCTAAGAAGGTTGCCACAACATTGTAAACTCAGTCTGAAGGGTGTCGCAAACGTAAAAAGGGTTGTGAATCCCTGCGATAGGACGACGGTCCAACCACCGACCGGCTCGACGCTTTCTTCGGAATAAAAACGAGGTCTGTAGGAGACTCACGTGACACCACCACGGACTGTTGAAAAAGTTTCACAGAGGTCAAGATGACCCTTTCGGGCGATTGTGCCCTGTGGGAGAGAGAGAAAGAAAGAACTCATTTCCTGCCAGAGAGCGAATTCCCACGATCCGATTAGAATGCAAAGAGACCACCACTTGAGTAAAAAAGAAGAAGGCACAATATATAAAGACAAAATGCCAAGCAGAGTTAACACCGTCACGGACACACAACGGGACGACAAAAAAAGGAGAAAAAGATACAGAGAGAGGGCGCCGAGGACACCGCGGGAACCACTTGCCCCCTTGGACGACAATCCGCGCATCTTTAGACAGTGGGAGCGCTTTGAGGGAGCCAAACAAGTTTATGAAACAAAAGAGAAATTAAATTGCGAAGAGGTACGGGGGAAGCACACATACACATACAGCACTTTCCCTTTCCGTTCTCACGTCCCCCCCCCCAACCCCCTCTCTTCCATTTAAATGCATTCATTCCCCTTCCCCACCAACCCCCCAGACCTGTGCTTACCTCACCCAAACCACATTTTGTGCACCACTGAGGAAGATATTCTCTAATGCCACGTTCACCACTAACGTAGCGACCGTGGTTCGTACCGTGGTAGGCGCTAACCACCGTGTGAACGCGCGTTGGTTAGGTCCCATTCACATCACTAGAGGTTTTAATGTTGGTTAACACGGCGGATTTAACTAACCTGCGCTCAAACGCATTTAAGGAGGTTCCGCCGCCGCGACTGTGTGAGTCAAAACAAATACTAAATTCCACATTTTTTATATTTTGTCAAAAGAAATCCGGATTTCACTGATGCGATGCGTCACCTATTGAAACCCAAAAGTAAAGTACAATATATATTCAGATTATTCCACGAATGTATTTTCAATGAGCACTTTTTTCCAGCCATAGGAGCCGACTGCAGCACCATTTCCTACGAATTACCACATATTGACTACAATTACGGCATTAATTCTTCAATAACTAGAAAACTAAGGTGGTAAGATGCCCATATTTTATTTTCATTCTATTTCTCTGGATTATTTCCTTCTTATAAATAGTTTTCCGCAAAAATGACATTTCTATTTTATGGAAAAATACTATTTTTCCCCGTGTTTCTCTCATTCCCCCATTGAACACAATGTAATTTCAAGTTCAATTATAGAATAAAATAGCGTGGAAAGGTATTATTTTGTTGTTCATAACAGATAGAGGACAAATTTTTCTACAAGTAGACAGAATAAAATGACATTTAAGTCATTTTACGGTGGGACCACCTTAAGTTTACTGTAGTAGAGATGACCTCTGGTGAAGAGTAATATAGCTAAAAACAGTTGAAAAACCGACGCGCGCGCAGCTAATTGAAGAACTAAGATAATATACATGTTCGAAGAAGATAAATATTGCGAAGCAAGTGGGATTAATGGAGGGCGCTTCACGTCCAAATAAATCTCCATTTCTTCGACTGACGAAATTGCTGCCTCCGCTCCGATCCCTCCGCTTTAGACGCCATTTTGCAACTGTTATTTTAACTGACTTCCGTTCACACACGCTTCAAAGTCCAGCAACCAGCGCCAACACTAGTAAAGTTACAGCGGTAAAAGTTTACTAGAGTTAGCGCCAACTTGCGTTCACACGACGAACTTTTTACTGGTGTTCTGGTTACTAGCGCAGAAAGCAGGTAGTGTAACCGGGGCATTACCCACGGAGTAGTAGTTCTTAACGTTGCCACTTAACAGTGGTCAGGTCACTGGTGTCACGAGTGGAAACCGGAAATTTTGATGGACGATAACAAAAAAAGTCAATAATTACAGTGAAGCAGATGGCATCTTTGAAGAACTACTTTGATGAATAGGCAGAGAGAGGATTGTCGTTTCCTTTTTAAACCATTTCGAAATCCTCCAACAATTGGCAAATGGGGTAAGGGAATCATTATTGCTTGCTCTATACCTACTTGTTTTTCGCGTTTCCTGGTGAGGGCAGCACTGAGTGACGATAGTAGTGTGAATGCGTGTAGGGTTGAGCTACGTTGGTTGTTACGGGAGCAGTCTGAACCGGGCATCAGTGAGCAAGAGATAGAGACGGCATGTCGTCCTAAACATGGATGTACAGTGCATTGTACACCCACCCACCGTCCGCCATATTGGTTTTCCTTGTTTCCAGTAACTTACCATTCTGGCAAGTGCAGTCGTGTTACACGCTAAACAAGTATCGTCAGCCTCAGTGAATGCAAATGTGGGAGCCTAATATAATTCATATATGTGGGTGTTATCGGGATTCGCAACGCGTTAGGGTAATTGGCTGCTGCAAATTGTGAATCCCGAGGACACCTAACGTTTGTTATTCGCCGGAAAAACACCAGATCTTCAATATATAATTCCATATGTTTATGCGGAAAATTGTTTTAAAGCAAATAACACGTCACTTTTCAACTAGAACAGCTGCTTAATAAGACCGAATATTCCACCGAGTATAAACCATCCGCCATTTCACGAGACTCGAACCCCGATCCCTCGATATCGCGTCGAATGCTTTACCCAATCGAGCCACCATAGAGTCATTCCATCTCCTTGAATTTGTAAAGAAAACTGATTAGAGGACGTAGACGTTTTCCGACTACCGGACATGCAACGTCAAAAAGCCAAAATCGAATCCTGCGCATGACGAGGTCAAAGCCGTACTTTGAACACTTGAGCTTTTATTTCACTTTGGACAAATTCAAAGGATACGTACGTATGTACCTTGAAATGGACGCTTTAATATCTTTTCACGGCCTCTAGCCATCTCGAGAAGAACAGAGAAAAGCGCGAATGTTGTTCCGAAGAGGTAAAGTGATTGCTATGAAACAGGACTTAAGGGGGCGATCACTTGTTCTCCATAACGCGTCCGCTCGCGTTATCGTCATCTTTTAAATTGCGCTTAGGAGAGATAGAAAACGTGAGATTCACCCTTCAAATTTTGCCCAAGGTGCTTCAAATCACTGATTATTAATTGATGGAGCGAATTCTTGGGACAGTAACTGAGCGGAGAATTGCCTTGACTAGAGAGTGGTTTGTGTATCGGATAACGACAACGCGTAAAAAAAGAACATTGATTCAAATACCCCTGACCACGGATCCCACGATTGCAATTGGAACGGCGCACGAAAATCGGTTCCCCACGGATTAAATCATCCACGGAGAAGCGAAGAAAATGCCAGTTTCTTCATATTCCAGGGTGTCCGGTGAATCTCAATTTCTTTTTTCCCTGAGTTTTCCAGGTTTTCCAGGCAAATGTTTGCATTTTCCAGGGTCTTGCTGCACTTTGTTTCTAACATATTTTTAATGAACTTCTAAGAAAATCGGCATAATTTTGCAAACATGAAAAAACGAAAAATTTCGGTCCCTACTTTGAGTTAAAAACGTAAGAGTATACAAGGAATGTGGAGTATTACGGGTTTTATTTCAACCAACAAATTAACAAAAACGGTTAACTGACAACAAAATTCTGAGTCAGGTGCAATTTGAACACAATAAAGTAGATTCAGACTAGTTTGATAAAGAACATGTAAATAAAAGAAACTGGTGTGACATTTTTCAATGAGTGCATTTCCGATTCAATTTCAGCAACAAATTTCTCGGCTTTTCAAGAAATTACGTTATTTTGGTTTGCAGCTCTTGAAACTTTTGCAGTATGTACCTCTTTCTTATTCTTTTTCTCTTGAGGCCTTGGTACCTTTCCTCTTCTCCCAAAAGGCTTCACTGTACTTTACATGAACATTTCGGAAACTGTGAATTAATTGCTTTGTGATAGGTACGGATCTAACGCCCAAAAGCATTTAATTATGTAAAACAAAATTGTATTTTTTGGACAATACACGAATTTAAATTAGGTTGGATTGCCCCTGTACAGTGGCCCTGTCGACTACGAACCCGAGGGCCGTGATTTCCATACGCAGTGACCGCAAAATGTATTTCCGCTCCTTCAAAAACATTTCTGCAAACATTAAAACGAGGAGGGTGGAGATTATTTGGAAAGGATAATCAATTACATGTATAACAATACCCAATTATCCATTTAGGTTGTCGGCCGAATGGTTTTCGTATAATGCGGGAAATGCCACTGCGCATGCTCAGACGTTTAGATTTCTCGTAAATTTGGCCACACCAAGAATTCCATTCGTACGGCTCTTCGAACAGAATCTTGATTTCCGCGTGAAATTCTGTTTCCGGTGACAGATTTCGGCATCAATTCCGATTCCATTCGTAGCAGCCATTTTACATGGGAATTATTCCGTGTGGAATTTGCCTTGTTATGCAATCGGCCCCCTAGACTGCGTATAGGGAGAGTGGTGTGGGTCCCACACCACTCTCCCTATGTGTTGGCGCGCCCGCCACACTGTGGGATGACGAAGCACAAGCTGCGAGCGGGCGCACAGCTATGAAAAGAGTATTAAATGAATAGGGAGCGCAAGGCTACGCTGAGCCGAGTATAATGCAAGCAAAGGCGCAGGTTAAACCTCTCTCTCTGCCTTGATGGAAATCGGCTGCCATGCATTTTCCAGGGTTTTTCGGAAAAATACAAAAATTCCCTGAGTATTCCCTGAGTTTTCCAGAACAAAATATTTCCCTGAGTTTTCCCGGTTTTCAAGGTTTTCCAGGTCGCCGGACACCCTGTATTCGTGGCTTCTAAGAAAAACATTACTGACTGCCTTACACTAAATGCTACCGTGCTCAAATTACGTGTTTTATGATGCATTTGACTAAAAAATCCACACGGGATTAAAGAGAAGACGGTGAACCAGACGGATAATTTAATCACAATATAAAAATTGTACTGCCGAGAAAAACTAACTGTGTATATCTGAGGACAGGAAAGTTACATGGTAATAAGATGAAGGCATAGATCCATTTTCAGGGTGTCCGGTGAATCTCAATTTCTTTTTTCCCGGAGTTTCCCTGAGTTTTCCAGGCTTATTTTTGAATTTTCCAGGGTCACGTCGCACTTCATTTCTAACATATTTTTAATGAATTTCTAATAAAATTGGCATATTTTGCTGATTTGAAAAATACGAGAAATGTCGGTACCTACTTTGAGTTAAATAATAGAGTATACAAGGAATGTGGAGTAATACGGGTTTCATTTCAACCAACAAATAAACAAAAACGGTTAACTGACAACAAAATTTGAGTCAGGTGCAATTTGAACGCAATGAATTAGATTCAGCATAGTTTGATGAAGAACTTGTAAATGAAAGAAAACTGGTGTGATTTTTCTCAACAAGTGCATTTCCGATTCAACTTCTGCAACAAATTTCTCGGCTTTACAAGAAATTTGTTTTTTTTTTGGTTTGCAGCTCTTGAACTTTTTTCAGTACCTCTTTATTATTCTTTTTTTCCCCTGAGGCTTTGGTACATTTCCTCTTCTCCGCTAAGGCTTCACTGCACTTTGCATGAGCATTTCGGAAACTGTGAATTAATTGCTTTGTGATATATCACAAATTTTACCTATAGGTACGGATCTACCACCCGAAATAATTCAATTTGAACAAAATTGTATTTGTTGGACAATACACGAATTATAATTAACTTGAGTTGACTCTGTACAAAGGGCCTGTCAACTTCAAACCCGAGGGCTGTGATTTCAACACGCAGTGACCGCAAAATGTATTTACGCTCCTTCAAAAACATTTCTAAAACGAGGGGGGTTGAGATTATTGGGTGAGGATTATATCAATCATATAACAAAACCCAATTATCCAATTAGGTTGCCGGCCGAATGGTTTTCGTTTCTTGCAGGAAATTCCACTGCGCATGCGCAGATGTTTAGATTTCTCGTAAATTTGGTTACACCAAGAATTCAATTAATACGGCTCTTCGAACGGAATCAAGAATTCCGTGCGGAATTCTGTTTCCGCTGAAGGAGATATACAATCGCATTTTGGCGTCAATTCCGATTCCATTCGTAGCGGCCATTTTACGTGGGAGTTATTCTATGTGGAATTTGCCTTGTTATGTAATTGGCCCCCTGGACTGCGCGAAGCAAAAACTGCGAGCGGGCGCACAGCTGCAAAATGAGTATGAAATGAACAGGGAGCGCAAGTCTACTACGTTGATTATGAGCCAAGCATAATGCAATCAAAGACGCAGGTTAAACCTCTCTCTCTGCCTCAATGGAAACCGGCTGCCGTCCATTTTCCAGGGTTTTTCGGAAAATTGCAATATTTTCCTGAGTTTTCCCTGAGTATTCCAGGACAAAATATTTCCCTGAGTTTTCCAGGTTTTCAAGGTTTTCCAGGTCGCCGGACACCCTGATTTTGGATTTTGAATCATAAGCAAAAAAAAAACTGCGGCAGTAGAGGTTAAGGTAGTTTGAGCGAGATATTTCCCTAGTAGTCATAATGGGAGACCATATTCGAATTTTATTTTTTTATTTCAGCGTCTGTAAGGAGTATGAAGTAAATATTGTAATATTAATAGTGAAAAAATATAGGTACATATAACAAAAATTCACAGTAATTAAATAAATATATCGACTTAAGTCTCTAACTTGACTCATATTTTCACGCCGTACGGATTCACAATAGATGGCTTTTTTTAGCGATTCTGTAAACATTATTGCGGTGAGTTATAGATTATATTTTTATAAATAGCTAAGAACACAAACAAACTCTAAACCGTTAGTTTTTTGACGAAATCTAGGTGTTATAAAGTCCAAACTTTTTTCAATATTCTATCCCTCTGGAGCGCACAGCCGTGATCTATTCCATGTAAAACAGCTTTTATTTTCAGGCAAATTTGTTCGAAAATTAGTTCGGCAAGGGGTTTATATTTTGGGTCATTCCATGCCAATTCACCAGAATTTTAAATAATTTGTTGCACTACCATTTCATAAAAAAAATCAAATTCTACACACTGAATACTACATGTCTGTAAGGCACAAAACTAATTTTTGTTTATTTTTATTCTCATGACATCAAGGACTTACAGGCCCGTGAAGGTCGCAGCGCGTTGTAAAAATGACACTTTCAGCGAGTATCGGTAATTAGAGTTACTCGCAAACTACAAGTTGCAGGAGAATGTTAAACATAAAATCTACAACTATCAACACATTAAATAGGTAACTGGTTTGCTAATTATAAATCAAAATTGGACTTATTTTAGGCAACATTTTATGATATGCACCAATCCGTACATTGGTTCTACCCAGTGGGCGAGAGTAAATATTTTCGCAACTTCAGTGTAATGCAACTTCCAAACGAGTCACAACACATGCTCCAAAGTTTTAGGGCATTCTTCATAGGATCATAGCTTATTATAATGAAAATTTCATCTTTTTAAAAGTCCCCTACCAGAGATACGGGGGCCCAAAAATGGTAAATTTTCAAATTTTCTTATTTTTCGAAGCTTGTAACAGCTAGAGGATTAACAAACATACAAGGTTTTTCTTACACATACTTACTATGATGGCCAAATATACTAAAAAATATAGACCTTGTGATCACAACCTTTCTATAAGAAAAAAAATAGCAAATGTTGTAAAAAACAGTGATTTGTATAAAAAGTTTGGACTACTTGTTCTCATATATATTATTCAGTGAAGTTATTGAAAACTATGTCAAATGAAAGCTCATTGTCTGATGATTAATCCAGCATTTGAAACATTCTCCTGCAACTAGTAGTTTTCGAGTAACTCTAATTACCGATACTCGCTGAAAGTGTCATTTTTACAACGCGCTGCGACCTTCACGGGCCTATATGTCCTTGATGTCATGAGAATAAAAATAAACAAAAATTAGTTTTGTGCCTTACAGACATGTAGTAGTAAGAGTGTAGAATTTGAATTTTTTCTGAAATGGTGCTGCAACAACTTATTTAAAAATCTGGTGAAATGGTACGGAATGACCCTTTTGATATAATTAGAAAGATATGAGTTTTTTTCTTTGAAATGAGGTCAAATTGAACAAAGCGCTGTATTTGGCTGGAAAAAAGTGAACATTAAAACCGCCAGAAACCCAGAAAAAATTAAATGAACCCTAAAGAAATGAAAAAATGAAAATCCACCTGAAAAATTTAAAGTCGGACGTGAAATGCAGAACAGCAAAACCAAAATCTTGTAAATTATCTTTTATGGGCCAAGTTCCGTCGGGTGACCAAGATGATTCCGATTTCAAAACGCGTCAGTGATCGAGGTGGAATTGTTGACCAATGCGATGGCGCCAGACATACACACAGACACGAAAGCGGACAATATGGCGGTCTCGTCACCCGACGCGACGCCACGGCTCCAACCTTACCGCGGACAGGGCGAAGAAGAGCAACATGGCGGCGGCCGCACGCTCGTCTTCGGCTCTACTTCCATTGAGGCACGATACAATCTATATATAAGAAAACCCCTTGTCACTCACTCACTGACTAAGGAACGCTGTAAGATAAAGCCAAAGTAACTAAAATTTTAAAATGCCGTTATTAGATGGAGCCACAGTCACTTAAATTTTAAAATGCAGTTATTCAACTGCTTTCAAGAAATTTCATAAAAGGGAGCATCATTTTTGATTTCACTCCGAATGAGACAACGCTCCCTTTCATCTTGCGACGACGACAGTTTCCAGTGATTCCGACATAATATGCGATTACAATCAACAAGTCGCAGCAGGGTCAGTCGCTTGACCACGTTGGACTTCAACTCCAAACATAAGTACTTGGACAACTGTACGTTGCTCTTTCTCTCTCTCTCGAGAAATCCCCGCCAAGTGAAAGTGTTCATCGAATAGCCCAACCCCCCACAACAAGGACCACTGCTCAATCATTAATCGTCAATCACACGCAATGTGATAAATAAACGGAAATGTATTTTTTTTTCGTGTTGGGAATAAACTCATGATATCAAGAGTAAATTAATTTCAATGTCATCCATGAATAAGTGGACCCGCCACGGGCGCCTTTAAAAACCTAGTATGTATATAATAGTGAAGTATATATACCAAGTGGTAGTAAGAGGGAGACATGGCACCCCGTATAATGGCGGCTAATACCTGAACCTGGTAACGTCGGCGTGGCTCGTTCCCCGGGTTATTACTTATTCCCAGTGAAGGCTTGTTTGAGGGAAAACCTCGTTCTTTCCATGGTATTACTAATACATTTACTAATACATACAGTATTAGTAATACCATGGTTCTTTCAATATCAACATTTTTGCACGCGCGCCCCTCTGCTTCAATGAATTAGTATAACTTTAATGGGTGTTTACGCTTGTGCTCGGGAAAAACAGGATATACGAACGACCCCTTTCTAAATGTTTATTTTCCGTTTATCTCAGGGAATGGCGTAGGACTTGTAACCAAATGTATGTATCCGAAGCTTCCTTTTCTTACCAATGGAGGAAGTTTTTCATACCATCGCTTTGATTGCTAATCACAGAAATCAGGGTTACACACCATCAGTCAACAAATCACTCAGGGAAAAAAATATATATATATATATATATATATATATATATATATAAATTTTAAGCACCTGTACAAGCTAATAAGTGACCCAATATTTGATTTTTAGCAAGTTGCGGAATTAAAATACCTAATACTATAATAAAGCAGAATATACACAACGTTTACCAATCGATATCAGATCGATCTGACCGGCTCAGCTCGGTATGGTAAACGTAACGGGCTGGCCAGATCTATCTGAGAAGCGAGCCGAGTTTTCCCGAACCGGTTTGAGATTTCAGATCGGTCCGAAGGAAGAACGGGCTGTGGCGCTCTTCGTTCTTCTTTTGGTTGCAGATGGGAAACAAAATATAATCGATATCATTTACGGCGTGGCTTGTTTTAAGTAGGGATGTGAGAAAAGTGTGTAGCTGAAATAAGCAAGAAAGATCCAAATAATTAAAGCTACTGAATTCGATAGTTCAATATCAATATTTTCAGACCGTGTTGGAAAAAAATACGCCATCTGAGTGAGCTCGCTTCTGAACTTTCAGATCGGTCTGAGTTCAGATCGATCTGAGATCGATTGGTAAACATAGTGATTGATAGATAAAAAAATACAAGTATAGAATTTTGCACTCAGAAAGGCAGTCAAAAGCATCTATGCGTTCAACATGTTCATAATTTCCAAATGGTAGGTTAAGAAGCGAACGGGGATAACCAATATGGCGGATGGCGGTTACATGTTTCCAACGTCATGCCTTCTCCATCTCTACCTTGATGTCCGCTTCCTCCTCCAATCCGTCGCGTCGGGCAGAATCAAAATCCTAAGATCTTCGCGATAAATATTTCAGGCTCAGGCAGTTGACGATCTTTTTTTTTTAATTCTCACCCTCGGGAAAGGAAAGAGGCAGCGACTGGAAATAACGCCTAATTAAAGAAGAAATGATGAGGTGGGACAACAATGGCGAATATGCATGAGGGGATAAAAAAAACCGTGTGAAATGGAGAGTAAGAGACGCTTGAGAGAATTCCTCAAGACGTGAGCGCCCTCTAGTCGATGGTGGAGATTTGAAGGTTTAAGGACTGACTCCAGCCCTTCTAAAAAAAAACCCAAGAGCACAAACGGTTTCTACCTCGTCAATTAAAAATAAAACTGCTTAAAATGTTCGCGAAAATAGTGAGAATTTTGGCGATTTTATGAACAACAGTCGTATAGTACCTGAAACACATTTGAGGTGGTTTTTAGCGAAAAATCACTTCACCTAGAATTTGACGAATTTGATCTCATTTTAAAGAAAAAAATGCCATATATCCAATGATATAAAAATATATACCCCTTGCCACACTAATTTTCGAGCAATTTGCATAAGAATATGAGTAATTTAACATGGGATAGATTACGGCCATGCGCTTCAGAGGAAGAAAATAAATAAAAAATTGTATTTGGAACACCTAGATTTAGTCAAAAAACTAACGGTGTGTAGTTTATGTGATTTATTAATTATTCCAACAAATAAATGTACTACTCACCATAATGATAATGATAAAATCGCAGAAAAACTTTCTGTTGTGAAGGTTGTGCAGACGACCGGAAATCACTCGATTCAGTTTGGCAACGTAGCACGGAATTATTTGTAAACAAACCGTCTGATCACAAGTAAAATTTTGCATCTCTAAGGAGATATTATATAATGTAAAGGTTTAGCATTGCTGACGTTAATTTTTTCCTATGTAAATACTAAGTACACAGAACACACTGTAATGTAAGAGCGGACGACGATCATAAATAAATGGGATTCGCAGCAACTTTACTGCTAAGTTTGTCTAGGTCGCTCTGGACGTCGACTGCTAGGTTTTTGGTTGGATTTGCCTAAATATGAACACACATGCTGTTATTTAAAGGCAGCAGCCTTAAACAATTTCAAAAATATCCTATTTCTTTTTAAAAACATGCTTCCGTAATATCCTTGCATTCGGAAATGAATGTACACGCAGCTATATATTCCCAATTTCGTTCAAAGTAGTGAATAAAACCCGTAGGATATCGTCACTGTCTTTCGAAACTAATAATTGAAATATATAGCAATACTAGTGACGCCCAAAAGTAACATGAATTAATAGCCGTATTTTATGGAAAGATACGTATAATAACGAACTATCCACAGCAACCTCGGAGTACGAAATCGTTGCCCTTGCCTTTAATCATAAGTTTAGAATGTAGAAATGCCATAATTAATTTACTCCTAGGCAATTTCAGATAACTTATCTTCCCATATTATTGTGGAACTAAATCTATTAAATTTTCACCCAAGTACATTAAAGCTGCCAAAAATCTCGTTACCCATTCCAGCTCAGAAACATACGAACTGCAAATTAAAATTGATGGAACAAGTTTGTCAGTTTAAAAAAATGTGCTCCACTGCAAATTCATATACCCTACCCTTATAGTATCATGTAACTGCATCTCATAAGCTAAAATTCACACAAGTGCTGTACTTCCCATATGAATAATAATCCAACCTTACCTCAAGTAACTAAATACCTTTTGTCAAATATTCTTCATTACATTAACCAATCCTGTCACTCAGTAATCTAATTATAATTTCAAATGAGTAATAGTAAATAACATTACTATAGTATAGCTATTGTACTCCTTTTATTAATCATTCAATCTTTCCCCAAGTAATTATCTTCCATCAAATTTGCTTTATCTTGTCAACCATCCCAGTAACTCAGTAATTTACCACAATTTCCATTGCCCAATTTCCAGCCCAAGAAAATTAACACTGTTGCCAGGTGAAGTGCCTCAGGTACAGATTTTTTAATGTTGAAAATATGTTAAAATATTGTTCCCTGGATTGTGTATTCCTTACAGTTTGGTGTATTGACTTTTCAATTCAAGGATATCGCACCAAATGTTTGCAATGAGTACAAAAATTATCACGCAAATGTGAAATAATTATTTGTGAAATTACGGTTGGTGGTATCAATAACAAGTCAAGTTAAAGTCTAAAATACGTTCGTTTAGTTAATTACTGAAGTTTTTAAAGATAAAAACGAACAATTTGTGTCATAAATATTCACAAAAACACTACACGTCTCTTACAACTGCTTAACTTTTAAATTTATATTCAAATGTAGACTTTATTTTCACTTGGGAACTATCTCGCTCAAACCACCTTAACCAAGTGTAAAAAATTTAACTCCCTTAATTGAGGTAGTTTGAGCGAATAATCACTTCAAATAGAAACTTTTGTTCTCATCTGGGAACATTGTGGTGCTACGCGCCGCTGACACATTCCAGCCATCTTGCGGTTAAGGTAGTTTGATAAAAAATATCACTTCAACTAGAATTTCAAGAATTCGACTTCATTTTAAAGAAAAAACTCACATCTTTCCAATGATGTCATTATATTAACCCTTTACCAAACTACTTTTCGAGCAATTTGCCTGTAAATATACAAGCTTTTTTTGCATGTGATAGATTACGGCTGTGCACTCCAGGAGGGAGAATGTTGAAGGAAATAGGAATTTATAACACCTAGATTTCGTAAAAAAACTAACGGTGTGTAGATTGCATGTTTTCTCAACTATTTATAAAAAATAATCTATTACTCACCATAGTAATTATTATAGATTCACAAAAACCCTGCTGTTTTGAAGGCTTTTAAATTCGTACGGCGTGAAAACATGACTCAAGCTAGAGACTTATGTAAATATATTTATTTAATTACTGTGAATTTTCGTCACATATAACTATATTTTTGCGGCATTAATATTACAATATTTACTTCATACTTTTTACAGGCGTTGAAATTAAAAAAATGAAATTCGAATATGGTATTATCCATTATGACTAAGCTGAGGACATTTAGGCCCTAAAAATGAATAAATAGGCAGCCTAAATAGGCACTAAAAATTTCAAAATAGGCACTTAAAATAGGCGCTTAAAATATTTTTTAAATCGAAGATATGAAAACAAACATTAAAGAAACCGATAAATCGACGAAAGTTCAATTATTAACTTTGGCCCCAACGAGTTGGTCGATACCAGTAACAGCTGTCACTATTCTACAAGCACCTCTAGTGGAATAACGGATTCATTAAGATGAAATTTGAAAGAACCAAGAAATGAATACATAGCATCACTCACAAGTTAAAAAACTCGAAGTCACTCAATACTAGGGATTGGAAAATCGATTTCGATTTTAATCGAAAATCGATTATCACACTCCGATTTTCGATTTAATCGAAGTCGACTTTTTGTTTGGAAAAATCGATCAAAATCGATTCTAGCCGATCGATTTTCGATTTCTGGGTTGCCACAGCATTTGAATTTCGCCGCCTCGCTTATCTCAGCGCTGCGCCGTTTCATTCTGCATCGCTGGTGGGGGAACCTTGCAGGGGAGGCAAAGTGCTTCGGACACCGGCAGGTTGGAGTTTGCAGCGGATTTGATACTAGTATTCTAGTATTTCCAGCGGGGACTCGTGCTCGTAGGTAAATCATTGCAGACCATGAGACTAAAATTCGAAATGATAATATACCTACGTTGGCATTTTGCCTTCTTTGTAGACGTTTTCTCAATGAATCGCTTCAGAGCAATCGCCTTCTTCAAAATAGATTCGTCCAGTCCGAATATCGTCTTCTGCGCTTGGGCCTCGAAGTTTCGATCGCACTGTACTGTTGGCTGCTTGCGTTGGCCAGTGTGCGTTGTGTTTGCTTCGCCACCGTGCTACTTGTTTGTTTCGTGCGTTCGTTTCGTACCGATCCGGAGAGTGGTTTGCCGCCCTTTGCATCAGCCATGGCTCCTCCAAGTGCTGTTTGGCAGTATTTTAGCAAGCAAACAATTAATAATAAAACACTCGCTAAGTGCTCAAAGTGTCACCTGAGCTTGACTTACTGTGGCTCGACTAGTACTTTGATCAGTCATCTGAGGAAGGTGCATAAGATTGAGGTTTATTTGTTACCATCTAGCAGCTGCGTGCCACGAATGTTTTCATTAGTAGTTCTGATTTACAGGGCTATTGGTTTCTCGTAAGATTACTGCCACACGGACCGGAGACCGAGCTGCATTTGAGAGTGCTAAGGAGGAGCAGGAGAGCAGTGACGACCAACCCGATTCAGACGACGATATTTGGGCCTCCATCGACGAGCGAGTGCGTCGCTCCAATGCTAACGCTGATCAGGATCGGACTGGTGGCGTGCCAATCGAGCTGCGCCAGTTTGTAAACCTCCCTCCAGTCGACCGCAAGTCCAACACCAATCCACTACTAGCCTGGAAGGACATGAAGGGAGAATATCCCCACGTATACAAAGTAGCCAGCAGGATTTTATCTATAGTCGCCTCTTCCGTGCTGTGTGAGAGACAATTTTCTCACGCCGGGTTAATTGCAACTCAGGTGCAAAATCGATTATCCGGAAAACATTTAAATATGTTAGTTTTTTTAAGGTCCATCCCTGAGGAACACTTGTTCCACGGCTTTGAAAATAATAAATAAATTCTATTTTTCATTTTGTGGTGTACCCACTTTTAAATATTCAATTCTTATTGCTACAAAATACATGTAATTTGCTTCTTATATTACCTATATGTATATTAGTATATGGTATGGATTATTACTTTCCTGCATACCTTATTAATAGCTTTATAATAATGTGTTGTAATAATAAATTTAACCGTATTCAGTTCTTACCCTCAGTGCTTCCATTAACCCATGTTTCAGCTGACAATTACGTTGTTATTTAAAAATATCGATTTCGATTTTTCGATTATTTTGGCCAAAAAATCGAATTTTTAGAAAATCGATTTTCAAATCCAAAATCGAAAGTCGATTAATCGAAAGTCGAATAATCGAAAATCGATTCTGGATTAAAATTACCAATCCCTACTCAATACAGAACGGCCACACGGCCACGACATAACCTAAGTCTCTATTATAGTCTCCTTACCCAAGTCTAAAAAAAACCATATGAGCTTCGGCTTGGGAACTTTAGGCTTCGGAACCTAGGATAAGCTGCCTAACCTTTGGCTTTGGAACCAGACAGATACCCGCACAAGGATTTGGAACCTTGTCGAAGAAACCAAATTGCAGGCTTGGGATCCTCAGCCAAGAAACCCACCCGTGGCTGGTATTGCACGGCAATTGGGCGCAACCCCTACGGCGATGGGGTTACAGGTTCAAATGCCTGAACTGGTAGTAACAATGTCACCATGGACCAACGCAATATACTAAAAATGTCTACATAAAACAAACAGGACGACAAACAACAGACTGCATTTGGCGCCACCATAGCACCGTTCTCAACGTTGTTCATATTTTTAGGGCCGTATGTGCTCGCGATGAAAAACTAAGTCTACTTTTTTAAGAGGTTTGAAACATGCTCTTTCAAATGAAAATGATTCAAAAGAGTATCCAGAAGGTCTTTCTTTTGTAAGAGCGGGCAGAAAACCTATTTTTGTCGTTTTTACAAATGTCATCCTCAACGTTGTCCCTATTTTTAGGGCCTTATATGCCCGCCATGAAAAACCAGATATCATTTTTTAGAGGTTTGAAATCATTCTCTTTATGATGAAAATGATCTAAAAAAAATCCAGAGGGTCTTTTCTTGTAAAAGCGGGGAGAAAATACACTATTTTTGGCGTTTTTGCAAAAAGTGTCACATTTTGACTCAATTTTTAAAATAATGGAAATCACTAAGATGAAATATTATATTCATAAACCATGCATTGATATGTTATCATGCTCAAAGTTTCACGTTGAATATACCTTAACTTCCTGAAATATAAAAAGCCAAAATTTTAATTTTTTTTTGATCCGCAATTTTCGGGCCACTTTCGCCCTGAATTTTCTACAAGGAGGTCGCTTTTACAGTTATTTTTATTATGTTGTTTAATATAGCTCAAAACTTTGTACAAGATAGCCAATTTTTGTTTCTCTTATCAAAATATCTCCTGAGATACTATGCCTCAAAGTTACCGAAATCTCATAATCATACTGAAGAAGGCTGCGGCACGGGGCCTAACAAATTACTATATATCAGCAAGTATACCATCGGCGAACGTAAAACTTTACAAATGTTTATTGGGGATATGTGTGAATGTCCATACAAAATTTCATTGAAATCCGTGATGGTCGAGCGGGGACCACAAGACCACTTGGCATGGAATGACCCAATAGTGTACCTTTAAGTGGGTGAAAAAGACGTTCGAACTGATGTATCGGAGGCGCACATTATTCCTGTCACATACCTCACGTATTTCAATAATTTTATCTGCAGAGTATAATGCAGTATTTAGCCATGTTCCCCATGGTATCAATAATGGATGTGAAGGCAGATCAACTTCAGGCATACTGCCTGAAGTTGAACTGCCTTTAAACTCAGCAATACTGAGTGGTACCTTCAAAAACAAGTTTTTGGCAATTGAAACCATCGCATGTACGCATCACGTAAAATTACCATAGTTGTTTTTCTACTCTTTATATAATAATACTTTGGATGATTTTTCTTTATGTATGTTTGATGGCATTATTTCAACCTTGATAGATTAAAAAAGGAACTGAAATAACAGACAAGCTCTGCACTAAAGATAAGTTTGGCGATGTTGAAAAGAATATTGCTTTTTTAGGCCTTTAAATAGGCGATATCAGCAGAAAAAGGCATAAACAGGTAAAATAGGCATTTTTAGGCAGTAACAAATCGCTTTAATTTTGCCATAAATGATCCTAAATTAACTTATAACTTCATAAAATTGATTTCCTGAGTAAAAGAAAAAATAGGCATTTGAGGCAATGTCCTCAGATTAATTATGACTAAGGAACTATTTCGCCCAAGCTACCAAAATGGCTAAGAATTTGCAATTTCATCACTGGAGCTGTTGATGCAGATGTTACGTGTCCCGACTGCGGTAATGGAGGTGGTGGTAGGGCTGGACGTTTTTTTTCAATATTTTTAGCCGTATTTCATCGATGCTTTCCACTTTAATTGGATGGAGCAGCCAACTTTTCAAGTAATGCATTACATTTTATTAAAGAAAGAACACTTTGAATTATTCGACAAACATTTGTAATTTTGTAGCTCTGATGATGTATTGGTCAGTGTATATATTATATAGATACGGAGTCGAACTTTGCCAAGCGTTGCTTCTATAACCAAATGCCGAAATTCAAAAAAGTAACTTAAACCATCACCATCATCATGTGTTCTTCCCATTCAAATGGCAGCCTCCGGTAATTAATTAATCGCTTTTAATTATCGCGCAGTAATTAATTAACGCTCCACAGAATCTTCTTAAAATGGATATACCACATATTCAATTCTTGCACACCCTCACCCAACCATTTTTTTCGGTGTAGTTCATTCGATTTTTCCGTGGAAAAAAAGCAGTTTTTAGCCACTAAGGCAACACGAACCGTAACTGGGAATTTCAGCAACAGACTGCTAACTGGTCAGAAATAACGCTCAACCCAAGTGTTAAGATTAAATACTTTACTCCAATAGTTGTACACTTCACAGCCAGAGCACTCTGGTGGTCAGGTGCTCACTGCTGCGATAACGCAACGCTTCTCTATTGCACTCGCAACTTGTCACCGAAATGCTTTCCACCATACGGCATGATTGATTCAAAAATTTACAGCGTGCTTTTCCTGCACCAAATTCAGCGAAAAGAGTAGTGTCATTACCACAGAGGAAACAATGAAAAGACAATGTCAGGCTGCTGTAATTGAGCGTATCAACAGTTTAACTTGTCTTGGAATAACCCTAGATCAAGGTTTGAAATGGACGAAACAACTAGTACCTAAAGTTTTGCGATATACCTTTTTCAAAATGATATCTCCTTTGCAACAAATGC
The DNA here is from genome assembly GCA_963573305.1 of Pyrrhosoma nymphula. NCBI lineage: Eukaryota > Metazoa > Arthropoda > Insecta > Odonata > Coenagrionidae > Pyrrhosoma > Pyrrhosoma nymphula. The sequence continues at coordinate 173,611,061 of OY754329.1, read as the reverse complement.
CGGTTAGAAAGTCTGAGGATATTTTATAATGCATTAACAGTCAACTCTAAATTGAATTAAGGCATAATTGCAAGGGGAGGAGCACATCTTAACTCAATTAAACCAGACTGTCATCCTTCAAAAAAGCCTTATCAGGGTGATAGTTAAAAAGAAACGTTACGAACCTTCCTTTTTGCTATTTAAAAATTTAAATCTGCTCCCACTTAGGCACTTGTATGCGTGTTAATTGCTTGGACTGTTTTTCTTGAGGAGTGGTGCAAAAATACCAGTATCAAATAGGCCTTGCTTGAGAAACCTACTTAGTGCTTTGCAACCTTTGCCCAGGCCCAAATTGTCTTTGTCCAGATGAATATTTTTATATTTGGGCCAAAAGTGTACAACATACTACCTTCCGTCTGTAAAAATGCATCAAACCTAACTTCATTACAAAAATGTTGGATATTGGTTATTTAACTATCAAAATATTGAAGACATATTTTGTTAACTAATTGTTTTTAAAATGCTGTTCATGTAAAATAACAATTTATCGTCATTTATTTATTTATTTTGATGGTAACCTCAAAACAGGTTCTCCTTCTAGGATACCTATAGCTCCTTATCTTTTTGACATTGTATTCTATGTATATTGCTTGGGAGTAATAAACATCATTATTATTGAAAATAACTTTTTTGTTTCTTTTAAAATCATATAGTACTTTTGAAATAATTACAACAAATTAAAAGAAAGAATGTCGCAGAATCTTCAAATCCTCAAAATCACGTAATTTTTTAATTTATCATGTCATTTTTAAAGTATATATTTATTCTCGGTTCTCTCCTGAAAAAATGGTGCTATAAGTTAATTATAGTACATGTTGGAACTCCCTTGGCTAAGCTCCCTCCCTAGGAGATAACGTGGCCATCTTAGAAATCCACGGAGTACGATCGGCATTCGCGTCCTATGCCACCGTTGTTTACGCCATGAGCTATTCGGGCTCCATTGGACACAATGATCATCCGGTGATGTTTGCCAGCCGACTTGAGTCCAGCGGAAGTCAAAACTGGATATTAATATCGCTTCGCAAAATAATCGTCGGCGCCGAAGACGAACGGTGGGGGTTGCTATTATAGCGCAGCGGGGACGAATGCCGTAAAATCAACCATAAACAAAAATGAATGGCTCTATCTCTCTCTCCCTCTGAGACGGCAATATTCGGATATGAATTCTCGTAGGCGCAATGGACAGATAATAAAAAAACCTTATCCTTCTGCAAACATTGAACAATGCAGATGAGTAACGAACTAACACGACATACGCAAAATAGGATGTAGGAATAACATGAACAACCTAATAGCCGACAACTTTGAAGACAGTTCAAATACCTGGGGAGTATTATGACAGAAGATATGTCTTGTACAGCTGAGATAAAAAGACGGATAGCATTAGAAAAAGAAGGATTCCCAAGGAAAAGGAAGCTATTCTTTGGGCCTTTGAACAAAGAATTGAGGAAGAAACTAGTAAAGAGCTATACATAGAGTGTGGCACTACATGGGGCTGAAACTTGGGCAGTTAAGAAGGTAGATGAAAAAAGACTGGAAGATGTGGATATGGAGGAAGATGGAAGTAGTGAGTTGGAAGGATAAAGTGATAGACGAGGAGGTACTGAGGAGAGTGGGCGAAGATAGGACTCTGATGTAAACGATTAGAAGAAGACAGAGGAATCTGATTGGACATTCCCTGCCAAGACATTGTCTGCTGACGACGGGTATTAAAGTAATAGTGGAAGGAAAGCGGGGAAGGGGAAGGAAAAGGAAGCCAATGCTAGACAGCATCAAAATAGGCGGAAGATACGCGGACACAAAGCGTCGTACTGAGAGTGGAGTGGAGGAGGAGCCCATGAGAATACCTGCCATATGGAGCGGAAAAACATAAACGAAAATTGAAGGCCGTAAAACAAAAAAGGGTAAATATCCGCAAAAATATTTTTCTTCACGATCACCATCAACAGATCAAGGGATGGCGATAGGAAAGTCTGCCATGGAGACGTCGGCCAGTGTGGAGGAGATAAACACGTACGGAGCCCGGAAAGAGTTCGCTGGGAAAGCACTAGATTTCATCTTATTCTTTAACTTCGTACTGTCTATCCTCGGAGTGGGTATGGAGATGACTTCCTCTGCAGAGGACGTATCCGCCTTAGGGGTCGTGCATAAACTGCGTTAACAACTTAGGGGGGGTCGCCTAAAAAATCTACGGTGGGTAACGATGGGGAGGGGGGAGGCTCACTCAAAGTAACGTAGCTGTTACAATGCGCCTGTTTACGTTTCTTACTCGTCAACAACGCGTCGACAATACTACTAGAAGTCCATAGAAGACGTAACTCTTACACAGTCCTCTCAAGAGTCTTCTAATCAAATAACTATAATCCACGACATTGGATCATAGAGGGATAAGGCAATATAGTTTATTGAGGATAAATTAGAAAGTCTAGTTTTTTTTTAAACTTCATGTGATTCATGGTTTATTTTTATAATTTAAAAATAAACATTACTTGTTCCCATTGAGATTAGATAGTTCTATTATATCTAGTTCGGCTACTTTATTTGTCTAATTTCGACCTATGCCTAAAAAATAAACTAACTCAATAATTGAGAAAATACCTATATTTAATTGTTTCAGGCTTGACTTCGTGGAAGTGATAGATATCCATTTTTAATAAAAAAAACTTTGTACTTTTCCACACTTTATTTAAAAACTGCGACCAGTTTCACCATAATACGGCATCTTCTGGCATATTCTGAAGCTTAGGTCATACAATACATACCCAGAGAAAGTTAAAATTGAGAAAATATTTTTAAAATGAAAGTTTCATTTGTAAAGGCAACTTTACATGGCGGGGGGTGGGGGGGGGTTGGGGAAAATAGTGCGGTTGTCAACGAAGGGGGGAGGGGTAGTGGGTAAAAAAAATTACCGAAAACGATAACTTAGATAATGCACGACCCCTTACACATAATCTTTGAATTACTTACATGAAAGATAAAATTTCGATTAATCTAATATGTACTAGAGGAAATGAAGCACTAAATGAAATATTATGGATTATTACGCAATATAATTAGTGGATGAGATGATTAGTGGAAGAGATAATTTGCACGTGGAGGCGCGCACAGTCAGTCGAGCCTAAAGCTCTTGATATTAAAGTACGGTCAACGTTTGATCTCGGCAAATGCCGACAATCGAGGCTTCTGATTGGTTCCCTACATGTTCCTTGCGCATCTAGCCATGATTGGCTTATTTTTACATGGGAGAGATAGGGACTAAACATGTTTTCACGAGATAAAAATTTATTAACTACATTTCATCAAATTTGAGCCTTGATACCTCGTCAGTTATTAAATTACCTATACTACTAAATAATTTTCATAGCAAGTATATCCTCCAAAATGCGGGAGTCGGCCTGTAAAATACGAGCCCAGCAGACGCCTCAAACGGCAGCAGACGACGTCGACTGCAATATGAGTGGAACGTCGCGATATTTTCCCCGCTCGTACAGTGACTTCTCGTTGATAACTGGCGGAGTTCACAATAACATCGTTAACAATTCGGAACTTACCTCAATAAGACGAGCATCCTTCCCTGGAATCCAGTCAGCTCTGGATATCCTTTGCTGTCATTTTCTTCTTCTTATTTCATTCCTTGCTGCCGTAGGGATAAGATATAACTTCGACCCTTTCTTCGCCTGCGTTTAAAAACCGGAACGTTAACCGTTGAACGGAGTACGATCCGTAACGAAGCCAAGGTCTCTCAAAATGTATTTTTCTCACAATTATTGTCGCCCGTATGATAAGTATGTCCGCTCGCTGTAGCTGAAGCGCCAGCGAATTTAAGGGTGTTGTGGACGTGAAATTAACCTTAATTGAGAATGATTAAGATTCCAGTGACAATACAAGGTTGGTCACCGTCTGTTCTCTATGACGATTCACTTCATGGTCGAGGAATTGCTAATATTTATGTAGTATTATAACATTTTAAAATACCATTCCGCCAGTTATCAACGAGAAGTCACTTTACGAGCGGGGAAAATATCGCGACGTTCCACTCATATTGCAGACGACGTCGTCTGCTGCCGTTTGAGGCGTCTGCTGGGCTCGTATTATACAGGCCGACTCCCGCATTTTGGAGGATAAACTTGATATGAAAATGATGTAGTATTATAGGCAATTTAATCATTCACAAGTTATAATGGCTCAAATTCGATGAACTGTAGTTAATAAATTTTTATCTCGTGAAAACAAGTTTAGTCCCTATCTCTCCCATGTAAAAATAAGCCAATCATGGCTAGATGCGCAAGGTCGACCGTACTTTCCTAATACAGAACTTTAGTCGAGCCGCGTCTAAGAGAATATAGCGAATACCTTTCGCCTACTAGGTGCACATATCGCTTGTCGTCGCTCACTTGTCGCCTCACAGCTCTCGCGCGCCTCAACGTCGTCGCTCCGTATTAAGGCCGCTCCACAATGGACGCAAGAGTCTTAACCCGTAAGACGTTGACCGTAATAATTTTATTAAGTCTGCTAATTTCCAATGAAATCCGCAAGCCGTAAAATCTCGCGCGAGATATCGAAAACAAATGAGAGATGAAATTTGCACTCCAAACTTCACATTTATTTTCCTTTGCAACTACTCCGAGTATACCTTTTTGTTTTCCATCCCAAACCATTCTCAAAAAAATTCAACACTGTAAAGCATCGAAATCAAAAGAATGCCTTCATCCGTTTCCAAGAAAGCCGTGGGTGAGTACATACCTGCACTGATCCTGGCAGTTGTAACGACGTGCTCTGATTGGCTGGCGATCAGGCTTGACGTAAGTAGTTTGAGCGATACATCGCTTCACCTAGAATTTGATGAATTTGGCATCATTTTAAAAAGAAAAAACTCTCATCTTTCCAATGATATCAAAATATTAACCCTTTGCCGAAATAATTCTCGAGCAATCTGCCTGGAAAATATACAAGCTGTTTTACGTGGGATACATTACGCCTGTGCGCTCCAGAGGGAGAATATTGAAACAAATCAGGAATTTCTAACACCTAGACTTCGTCAAAAAAACTAACGGTGTGTATTTTGTTTTCTCAACTATTTATAAAAGTTATTTTATTACTCACAATTATTATTATTAATTTATCTAATTATTATGTATTTAATTATTTTTCCAGAATCGCTAAAAAAAATTATTTTGAATGCGTTTTCACCATACGGCGTGAAAAAGTGAGTCAAGTTAGAGGCTTATGTGGTCTTATTTATTTGTTTATTTCTAATATGACTATATTTTTTTCGCCATTAATGTTACAATATTTACTTAACATTTCTTACAGACGTTGAAATTGAAAAATAAAATTCGAATATGGTCTCCATTATGACTCAATGGGAAACATCTCGCTCAAACTACCTTCAAGAGAGAGAGAGAGAGGGAGTCGGAATAGAATAGAGGAGGAGGAGAGAGAGAGAGAAATGAGGAAGAGGTGGGGGAAGCAGGAAGAAGAGAAAATAAAAGAAGGATAGCGGCCGTCAATCGGATATGATGATGATAATGCTGTCCTCTTCCTCCTCCGTCTCCCTCTCCGCTGGGCACATCGCCGGGAGCGGGAAATGCGGTTGCTGCAACATTGATTTTCCGCCTTTTATCATAGGCCATCGATGGAGAGAGTGCGCATTCCGTGTTTGTGCCGCAAAATGAGAGAGAGAGAACGGAAAGAGGAGCGCCATGGAATCAAACAAAAGATTAAGGTAGTTTGAGAGATTAAGATAGTTCCCTAGTCATAATTGGATAATACCATATTCGAATTTCATTTTTTTAATTTCAACGCCTGTAAAAAGTATGAAGTAAATATTGTAATATTAATGCCGCAAAAATATAGTTATATGTGACGAAAATTCACAGTAATTAAATAAATATATTTACATAAGTCTCTAGCTTGAGTCACGTTTTCACGCCGTACGAATTTAAAAGCCTTCAAATCAGCAGGGTTTTTTTGCGATTATGTAATCATTACTGCGGTGAGGAGTAATTGATTAATTTTCATTAATAGTTGAGAAAACATACAAACTACACTCCGTTAGTTATTTGACAAAATCTAAGTGTTATAAATTCCTAATTGTTTCAATATTCTCCCTCCTGGAGTGCACAGCCGTAATCTATCCCATGTAAAACAGCCTTTACTTTCAGGCCAATTGCTCGAAAAGTAATTCAGAATGGGGTGGTATTTCAATGCCATTGGAAAGAAAAGGGTTTTTTTCTTAAAAATGAGATAAAATTCATTAAATTTTAGGAGAATTGATATGTCTCTCAAACTACCTTAAAGAGATTTGATGAATGCCATTGGCGTCTTGGCGCACGAAAGCGAAGACTAGCTTTTTGACCAAGGAAATATTATATACCACCAAACAACATATTTATCGCACCCAATTTGTGCATACTTTGGCACAATATTGCAGATCTTCACTTAACATTTTTTTCATTCAAAATTTTCTAGCTAAATAATTACGTTACCGCGACAATTCCGCTACAAACCGGCGTATTAACCTCACAACTGACCCATTCAATATGGCCGATTTCGCATTTTAATGCCTTCAATATCCCCCTGCGCTATTGTACCGTAATATTCCATCTATTCTCTCCTTTTGATCGCTGGAATAAACAAATAGGTAAAGTAGGAGAAGATAGAGATAGAGACAATATTTGCGCGGGGGTGGACATTCTGTCGCGGGAGTAGCGTCTCTGTGCCGAACGGAATTTCCTCAGACAAAAGGCGCATACAAGTCGACCTACACATTACCCAGCCAGGCGCCACGAGGGCGAGTGGCTGGGGTGTCAAGGACACCAGCCGCCAAGGTATATGAAGAGTAGAGCCCTAATACATACTACAAAGAGGACTCGAGACAATTACTCCCTCACTCTGTCCGAGAAGTTTCCGCGGAAGATTAGAACGGCCAAAGCTTGAATACATTCCAATTCGCGGAAAAATATGCTCGAGTTCATCTTCAAAAAGATTCAGGCAACGATACAGCAATGTGATACATCAAGTAAAAGAGATGATAGCTTGGGGAAGAAGAAGAAGACGGCCTGGAGAATGAGAAGACTGGAGAAGAAGATGGGAAAAATGTTTTGTTTTGTTTATTAAAATGAGGGGTAGGTAATCCTTGGTACGCGCCCTCAACTGCAATATAAGTTAATGAACCGTGAGAGATTCGAATGGATCTCTCCCCTTCTTATTATTACATTATTACATCAACTAAAAAACAGCTTTGTTTTTTTATGGAAACATCCTTCATTGAATACCATCACGCAATATAACACAAAAGCGCGAAAGAGTTATCATCAATATAAAGAGGTAGGTGTGTCCATTCAAAGTAACAAGGATTCCACAACACCCCTTTAGCTACTATCTTTGCAAAACTCTTTTACTTTTATAAGGACACTTCACCAAAATGAAAATAAGTTCAATCATAAGGTGAAATTAAAGGATATAGAGATGCAATGGATGAAATGGAGACGACGTTTGGTGCGAAGGCGGAAAATGGCCAATTCCAAATGAAGTACGACTAGATCGGGAGTCGAACCCGGACCTCCTACAATCTGAAAATAATAATAATAAGTTTAATACTAAATTATAATCAAAACGTTAATTAATTTCAACCAAATACTTCCAACCGATGTACTCGCAATAAATAACGCGATACCTGATGATGAATGAGATCGTATTTTCTACAAAAAAACAGCCACAAAATTATGCTGCATGCATATTATTACAGAATTAACATTGAGGCATAAAAAAAAGGAAAAAGCAAAGTCTACGAACGCAGATTTCTCAAAAGAGATCTTTTGGAATGATAAGACAAAAATAACCTTAGCGTTCGACCATCAAGTAAGCCAATTTCAAGATCGCTTCCAAAGACGCACTTGTAGGAAGAACTGTATGAAAGCATACGATTCCGTGCCGGTCAGTCAGACTCGAATGAAGTGAAGCACAGAGAGATTTGCGGTGGAATGGAATTATAACGTCTCTCGAATCAGAGGTGATGGGAGCAATTTCTTTTCCGCTTGTTAAACGGAAAAAAAAAGATTGGCAAGCCGGGAGACCTTAGGCAAAAGTTTGCACTTCCGGAAACTGCGTCTACGCAATTGGCTGAGTCACTGACTCCAATAATCGGTACAAGTAAACATAAAGAGGTCGGGAGGTACACGAAGAGGGAATTCTCGGCTCATTGAGAGAGACGTCTCAATTTAAGTAAAAACGCTATTTTTTCAAGACATGGTCGCGGATACGAAATGTCGAACAACGAACTTCGAATGTCGCATTCGGTCTGATTGAAGACTTAATACTCGCCGCTCTTCCGCTAATGGCCGTGTGTTCTTTTTAATCTCAATGCCAGAGAGAGATTTATTCCGATCAAGGATCGACGAGCCACTGCAGCCGAGCGATGGCAATAAATCCTTGGCGGGCTTCCTTTAAGACGGTTGAAGATATTTTTGTTTCCGCACAGATTTGCGTGAAACTTTTCATGCGTGTCCTTATTAGCAATATCTATAGATAAAAGTTAGAAAAATTGCATGTTACGCATATGGTTTATTGGTAATTCAATAATATTTTACCACGTGGCCTTATGGCACATGACATATTTTGCGATAGTGAATACTGCAAAAATTCTTCCATTAACATATTGTGTTTGAACACATAACAAATATTGTAACGACCTTTATATGTCTCAAGATAGGAACAAATTTTTAAAAGAGGTAATTTCAAATATAGCGAAGCAATACTGTCGATGTGTAGACTACATAATGTTACATGTGTACTTAACTATTTGATTACATTTGACCAGCTGTGACCAATGTTAATAATATTCGTATTTCTTGTTCGATTAGTCATTGTTCACCTTGTAATTATATTTATATGTTGGGTAAACATTAAAAAACAATAAATAAATAATTCAATTACATGTAAATATTTTCTCCAAAACGCGAAATAATACGTTTCATAATAATAATAATACGATTGATATAATTGTAACTGACAAATGTCAAGGCATCACGCCGAGTAAAAAAAACAACCGTATTTTGATATGATTTGCGCTTAAGTTACGAACTCCACGCCCAGAATATCCAATTCATAAAAATGCTTTAATTAAAAAAACTAATCAGTCTAGGGTAATATCGGTTTTCTCTAACTATTACCCTGGCTTTGACAAATTCCATCTATTGTCCCAGTGTCTAGCCGTACTCTAAGATGGCAGACAGCTCGAACTGCTGGTTTGTTTTTTTTTCTAAACAACATACGAGGCGGGAGAACACCTGAAAACTGAATAAATTCGACTGTAAAACCCCGCGGAATTCTTTTATTTCTAATATATTTGGTCCACGAATTGATTTCAACTCACTTGAAAAGTTATTAAAATGAGCACTCATTGGTTCACGATTACCTCTCCAGCAGCGCCACCGGTCAAGATGTGAGCTCATCTCGAAATACAAAATCCAGAGATCATGAAAAACGGGATCCATCACTTGGATATCTGCATCACTTGGACAATACTGCACTACTGATCACACAATTTGTCAGGGTACCAAAAGAACACTTAAGAACAGCATTAATTCGCGAGGGGTTTTGCCTCAAAGACATCTGGACAATTAGAAGGCTGAAACAGAAGTTAATAGAGGCTTGCCTAAAACATTGCTGTGCTGCAGGCGGATGTTGGAGATCTAATGGACGGATAGGATCAGAAACGAGGAAGTATTAGAGAAGAATGGAAGAAGATTAGAAAACCATATGGAGACAACGAGGAAGTCAATGAGGTCCAGGTGGAGAGGTCACAATCCACACAAGGCACTGGGAATTGGTGCGGACCTTAACAGCAGGAAAAGTTTCACGAGAATGACCGCGAGACAAATTCATGGGCCGACTAAAGCGGATGACAGGTACTGAAGAGCTGTACAAGGACATAAAATTGGAGCTATAGCAGTGTGATTCCAGAAGTGATAGCCACCCCTGGGAGCCGCTAAGTCTTCTCAGGGGCGGCGCGAAATATTGAAAAAGCTTCATAATCAATTAAGAGTCTAATTAATTACAGAAAAAGAAGTAATTAAGTGTAGAAAAAGAAGTCGCATATTTTTGTTATAAATATAAAAATAATCAAACTACCATAAGATATGTAGCTGCGCAGTTAGAAAATACAAAATGCCACAGAGAAAAAAGTAAAATGTTTAAAAACTTCACGATTTGAGAAAATGTGCAGTGGTTTACAGGCTCAACCATCCTATTCAATATTATTGTAAGGTTAATGCAACGAATAACAAATAAATGAACCAATTTGCTCAATAATGCAGTTAGACGACATTAATTTATTTTTATTTCTTACTTATGACTAGTCATCCTTTTACTTAAAGGTAGGGCGCCGTGAGAAAATCTTAATTTAAAAATTCCCTTTCGGCATTGGCCTACAGGCGCAGATAGATTTCGATGTTCATATTTTTAATAAATATCTACTAGCGAACGACACGAGTAGCTGAATTGCACTCGGATGAAGTTTCAGCGCAATCAACATAATATTGGCCGAGTTGGAGCCAGATATGTATTGCCGCGCGCCACCTGGGCAGTAAAATTGTTTGATTCTGTAACATGATGCATTGGCGGCAAATAAGCACTGTAGTACATGTATGAGTTTTATATGGCGGCGGAAATCAACCAATGAGTACACGTATTTTGAAATCATGATGTCAGGACGCTCTCTGCCGCTGACTGGCGCTGAATCGCCGCAAAATATTCACCCCGACTGAAAGTTCCAGGGGCGGCGTCTACCTTTCAAAACTGAAACCTCCGCGTATGCGTAGCAACGGAAATGGCAAAAGCTCTAAAATTGAATAATTTTTACGCAAAAATTTCAAACCTCTCAGTTTATTGGTCGATTGAGACTAATCGGCTAAATTAATTATAAACTATGAATATTTGGCTTCATTTTAGTCCTAAAAGCAAACTCATAGATCAATATTTTAACATTTTAATGTGAAAAAGAAAATTGTTCTACTCTGAAATTTTTCATATTTAAGGCAGTGCATTAAAATACCTTTGTGCAAGAGTTAAATATTTTATAAGGTATTTTAAAATACAAATAGATAACATTGCCACCCCTTGCAACAACGGCTGGTCGTACAAAAAACTGTTTGGAACAAAAGCTATAGATATTGAATTGACAATTTCAGATAACTTTAAACGGATTTTGTAATGTAAATAATACGGGAGTTGCAATTCTTTAATTTTATTTTTTTAAATTCAGTGTCTGTACAAATTATGAAGTAAACATTGTATTTTTAACGGCGCATAAAATTGTAGTTATCATTGACAAAAATTCTCAGTAATTAAATAAATAAAACCACATAAGTCTCTAACTTGACTCATATTTTAACGCCGCGTAGTGAAATCGCCTTACAACAGATTTTTTTTGCGTTTCTGCAAAAATGACTGCGGTGAGTAATAGATTAATTTTTATAAATAGTTAAAAAAACATACAAACCACACACGAGTAGTTTTTTTTACGAAATCTAGGTGTTATAAATTCCTATTTTTTTCAATATTCTCCCTCTGGAGCGCACAGCCTTAATCTACCCCATGTAAAGCAGCTTAAATATTTAGGCAAATCTCTCAAAAAGTAGTTCGGCAAATATTTTAATATCATTAAAAAAGATTGAAGTTTTTTCTTCAAAATGACATCAAATTTATCAAATTCTAGGTGAAGTGATTAATCGCTGAGAAAACATCCTTAAAAACGACGGATGGAAAAGGAAACGTTACATGTACATACTTCCGATGGAGCAAGGACGAGTGGCGAATCAATAAACGCCACACCACAGAAAGAGAGATGGAGAGGGAGCTTCTTACTTACAGATATCCACAACGACTCGGGCTTCAATTCCGAGACGACTCAATAGAGGCGCTCGAGACACAACGAGGAGAGGAACAACACATTGGAGTTTTAAATCGCAAGTAGTGCTGGCGGGCGGGGATTCCGCGATTCGATAAGCAATCGATCGATCGAGAGAAAAACTGCTCGTCGAGGGAACGAAGGCGGGCCTATCGCGTTCATGGGAGGAAACGTCGTCCAAAACGGAGACAAAACGGAAAGAGAGCATAAGGAGGAGTGTTGACGTGCTTCCAAGTGAAGTTGCGGATCCGAATGTACATTGTTCGTAGTAACGCCCCGTTTCCACCCAACCCCTGCAGGTACCTAAGTAACAACCCAGCATGCATTCCAAATAGAATGGCGTTACAGCTGTAGCTCTGTTCTGCCCTCTCCAGGAATTGCAGCGAACAAGTGAAACGCAAGCGGTGGTTTGAGCGAAAAATCAATTCACCGTTGAATTCGATGAATTCAACGTCATTTTAAACTCCCATCTTTCCAATGATTTCAAAATACTAACACCTTGCCGAACTCCTTTTCGATCAAATAGTCTAGAAAGGTACCTACGCTGTTTCAATGGGATATATTACGGCTGTACGCCCCAGAGGGAGAATGTTGAAAAAAATTAGGAATTTATAACACTTAGATTTCGTCAAAAAACTAACGGTGTATAGATTGCATGTTTTCTCAACTATTTATAAAAAATAAAATATTAGCCACCAGAGTAATTTTGACAGAATCGCAAAAAACCTGCTGTTTTGAAGGGTGTTCAGCCGTACGGCGGGAAAAAATGAGTCAAGTTAGAGACTTATGTAGCGTTATTTATTTAATTACTGAGAATTTTGGTCACATATAACTATATTTTTGCGCCATTAATTTTATTACTTGATACTTCTTACAGACGCTGAAATTAAAAAATATAATTTTAATATGGTCTCCATTATGACTAGGGAACTATCTCGCTCAAACTAACTTATGGTAGTTGGAGCGAGATGTGGAATGAGTTGAGTTCCCATTTAGTCATAATGGGGAACATGTTCGAATTTTATTTTTTTTTAATTTCAGCGTCTGTAAGAAGTATGAAGTAAATATTGTTATAGATGAACAGGCGTCGAGTAGTTCTTCACAATTGGATGTTTCAGGCGGATGAATCAAACATTCGACCATCGGATAGGTATCCCTCACATCACACATGGGACACATTTAAACTACGAGCTACATAGAACAAGCAAAGTTAACAGCTCTAAATTCGTTGTGGATTCGTGCCAGAATATGCCATCCATTTGAAGAACCGATTGTGAGAAAAAAAAAATATTCGTGGAATCATACAAGTGTACACCGAAAGAAAAGGCAGGAGGACGAAACCCAATAGCAATTGGATGTGATACCCAATTGAAATAGATTTCGGGGAGCCATCCAATCGATTGGACGTGGCGGCGATATTAGTTGGGCACCACCACCACCAACTGAAGGGGATAGCATTTTGGAATATTGAAAAATAGTTGAGGTTGAAAATGCCATAAAATATTATTCCACCCCTAAAGAACAGCGATGCAGTGTCCTTCAACATCGTAGCTCAACTGACCTGTTACGACCACTGGATATATTTCCTTAGTTTGCTGACACCATATGCACCGACTTCCATTTCATTGAAGATGAGAAATCTTAGCCAATAAATATAAAGAAACATTATTTAAACTCCTTAGTAAAAGGAGAATGTTAACCTCGATTGTTTTTTTGTTAACTCCACCAAAAGCCATTTCAATATTCACGAAAGTTTTTCTCGTTGTTGCGTTAAGTTATGTCAATATTTTCGGTAAAATAGGATACGAAGAGTCCAAAACTTGCGACTCTTAGGAGAGTCTTTCCCCGTCCACTTTCCCGTTTTCTTACGAACTAGTTGGCTGTCTGATCCAACTATATATCCTCAGGCTCTGCAAGAGAATTGTGAACACCAATACTGTGATGCGAAAGACAACTTACAATTACCTAAATAAAGATGGAGCACCCAAAAAATATACGATTCACACACGCGGTTAATGAGTTGTTTACACCATCATTTCAAGAATTCACTGTGTGTCCCATCCAATCCTGTCCTGAGCCTTATCAGTTTTCAATATTCTCGCTGACGTTGCGAACACATTCTCACTCATCACAACATCAAAAATGACTTCATCCCCGCAATCATAATGCCTAAGGCTGACATTCATCGTATGCACTAATATTGTTGTATAAATGGTGATGAAAGAGTCCATTGGCCATCAGGAATGAATGCAAATTTATTTATTTACATATTTTTCAACTACCCCGAAAACAGCTCACAATGGCCTCTTACATCGGGTGATGTAACATTGACAACAGTCGAACACAAACCCCCAATCTCCTGGGTGGAGAAAAACCCACCCAGGCGGGGCTCGAACACGCGACCCTCGGATTGGCAGGCGTTACCCCTTCGCCATCGGGCCCGCTACCCCTACAACGCGTGTTAGGTGCACATGAATTCAACGAGTGTAGACAATTCGAGGATTTAATTCGACTACAAGTGTTTGAACCAAGGATGTGATCCGAAAATGCACTTAACGTTTAGTTCCGGACCCGGAGAGGCACCCGAACTTGGGGAGTCCCGAGCCTTGTGGCGTCGAAGGAGACCCAACCCTTCACCATAGGTAGTTTATGGCACCAACTGGCCAATCACACTATAGTTTATAACTTCTTAAAGTTGAACATAAATCGCAAAACATATATATTCGTCTTCGTGTTGCACTAGTCACACTGACGAAAATGGTTTTTTAAATCGAAGGTATACGATAGATATTAATAATTTTACGTGCTTTGTAATTTAATATACGAACAGTAAACTGGCTTGGTTAACTAAAGCACGTAAAATGGTTAATATCTATCGTATAACTGCGATTTAAAAAACATTTTCATCAGTGTGCCACACCTGTGCCACAAAAACGAACATAATTATGCGATTTATGTTTAACTTTTAGAAGTAATAAACAATAGTGTGACTGGTCAGTTGGTGCCGTATAGCACCCGCGAGGGTGAAGGAGGGTTGGGTCGCCTTCGACGCCAGAAGGCTCGGACTCCGCGAGTTCGGGTGCATCCCAGCTCCGGCACTTTACCACGACAGTCTCGTGCCTCCCAGCTCCGGCACTGAACGTAAAGTTCCTTTTCGGATAACATCCCTGGTTTGAAATGCTCGAGATAATTACGATCAAGTAACTAAGCAGTCACGTGGTACAATAACGAAGGATTCGAGATGTTGGGAGCATTTAAACCATTCGTAAAAAAACTCACGCAAGAGCCTTTCTCATCGGGGTTTTTCACCGGAGTATCGATGATGAAGTCGAATATCTCGATTAGGGTCGCAATATTCAACATATCGGACGCTCAATTTATCCATCCGAATGTTTCAAACACACCTTTCGTCATTGTGCCACGTGACTCCTTAGTTACGTGATCGAAATTATCTCCAATGGTTCAAATTATACAACCCTCCTGGTATGTTATACCTGTGACGAAGACAATCCCCCAAGAGGAATGAAAACGTCTTTTCTGGCGTAGTACATGTATTCACCCCCCTTCTTGTTTTAGTATGTAAAGAGCCGGACGTGAGAGTGCGAGTGAAAGAGAGAGAGTCAAGGGGGATTGGAAAGGTGGGTTTTGACGTAAGGAGTGGGAGGAGGAGAAGGAGGGGAAAGTGGGAATAGATGGTGGGGGAGTGAGGGCAGAGCATGCCGAGGAAATGCAGCGTCGCAGTGCGGCACAGAGCGGCGCCATGCACCCTCCTCGTGCACCACACGACAAAGTAGGGGAAGGAAGGAACATCCCTCACTCCCACCCGACTAAGTAAGTGCCCCATCAGGACCCCCTCAGGACCCCCCCCCTTATCCCTCCCGGGGAATGAATACTCACTCCCGAGGGCAGAGTTGAGCAAAGCAGCGGTTAAGAGGAAACGCGTGAAGAGACACCTCCGAGCAATGTATATACACATGTACACTCACTTCGCTGGGTAAGGGGCTCCACGCCCTAGAACCCCCGAGACGGAGAAAAAGAGAAAAATATATAAAATTGGCACCCTGCGGGCCCCGTGACAGCTGTCATCGCTCGCCAACGTTTTTTTTCGCAAAAAATGAAAGTAAAACATTTTTGGTCCTCATAAGGACCTTACGAGGCTAAATGAGACCTCCCTAGGACTCAGGTAACGACTGGTTTCGGTCGCCGACGTTTTTTCCGCCTAATATAAATATTTTATATAATATTTAATAGTTACACAGAGTGGCAACTGTACTGAAGAAATTCAAAGCAGAATTGGGCAAGGAAAAGTAGCATTTAGCAATATTAAGGAACTGGTGACAGAAAGGAACATCAAGATGGATATTAGGAAAAGATTTGCAAAATGCTTTATATGGAGTATTGCGTTGTATGGATGCGAAACGTGGACGTTGAAGAAGAGAGAAGAAAATTACTTAGAAAGCTTTGAAATATGGCTATGGCGACGAATGGAGAAGATTGTATGGAAAGATAAGATCACGAATGAAGAAGTGCTAAAGAGGATTGGAAAAGAAAGAAGTATACTGGGAGAAATTAAAAAGAGAAAGGCAAAATGGATAGGACATATTTTAAGGAATAACAGCCTACAGAAATTAATAATACAAGGGAAGAGAGGAAGGAGGAGGTACGGAATGCTGAGGGATATGAAAGAAGGAAGGAGTTATGCAGAGATGAGGAGAGAGAGAGGCCCAGAACAGAATGCTGTGGAGACAACGCTACCGTTGAAACCTGTCTTGCGGACAGAAGCACCAATGACGATGATGATGATAAATGCTTTGGCCCTCATAAGGACCTTAGTAAGCCAAACGAGACCACCCTAGGACCCCAGTAACGGTTCGCTTCGCTTATAAATATATTTTCGGTAGAGGGAGCACGGTTTAATGCATTTCTTTCTTGGCAAGATCGAGACGATAGCAAAGGACGTCTGACACGGCTAAGATTCATAATGTTTTGTTGGTGGTGCCCAATAACCTCGGGTATTATCCTATTAAAAATCAATTCAGACCACTTTCATTGGATTCTGCAATCCTGCAATTCTTCAGCGATTTCTTTATTTTCTTTGCTATACAAAGCAATTTTTTTCGGGAGAATCCGCAGTGCATCTCAACCCTTCCAACAATTCCCTCACCTATTCTCCGAAAACAAACCCCTAACAACCAACCAGACAAAAAAACATTGAAACAATTAATAAAAAATAACTCTTTTAAAGTACCTACCTAATTAAAATGTTATATAAAAATAATAAGAACAAATCCAAAAACATAACGCCGGAGCACCAAACGTTGTACACGGTATAGGAATAGTGGTGGCGAAACTAAAATAAAATACCTCAACAGCGGCAAATTCGAACGACCAAAACGTGTGGTGTAGGAGTCAGAGTCAAAACACATTTTAAAGCTAGGTACTTTCATTTGAATACGTGTACGGCGCTTTCAAATTGAGCGCAATTTGCGAGCCTCTTTGCGTCCAGCCTCACATTGCATTCTTGGCCGTCAACTCGCGAGAAATTTTTAAAAGTGTAACAAGATTGGAGAAAGTTTTAATTTTCCAAATTCGGCCCCCATAGAGAAACTTCTACAAATTGACGTCATCCTTGCCGGTAATATTTTACATTATAGCGAATCAAACAGATAGTGCAACTCAATTTTTGATCAAAATTGTTCCCAATGAAGGTATTTCCCTCCATAGTAACGCTCAGTTAGTTTTTGTAGATTTGTTACACAGACATTTTTAAGGCCGACTCCTTGAAAATTGGTTTTTAAGGTGTACTTTGGGCTTCCATCTGTCAACTCATTACCACTTCGGATGAATTCATCGCGCCCCTCTACGGCACAGGAGCCTGCAAACGTCGCTATGAGTTTAAAAAATGGCAAACTCCAGGCCTTGCCTCCTTCAGTTTGCAGCTATGCAAATTATAATTTTGCTTTCATGAAGTTCTTCTTCCATTTAGATAGGCATACACTAACAATAGATACGTCTCATTATATGGCTCAAAAGCTCATACCTTATGTTAGATTAAAGAATAGAGCAAATGGCGTCTTAAAACAATAACGTGAAGCCTGTTTATTTGCGAAAAATGATCCTACAAGCACTCGCGCACAATATCCCCACAAATTGTATAAATATTGTTGGGTTTTTTTAAAATTGTGTTTATTTTAGATTATTTTCTGGATAAATAACTACGGTCTCGCAACAATTCCGTCGCTAATACTAATGCTTTTGCGTATTGACTGCACATCTGACTCATTCAACACAGACGATTGCGCATTTAAAATGGCTTCAATATTTCCCATTCAACCATAACTAAGCGTCATACGGCGTCATATATTACTTGCTGACAGGTTCAATACGCATACCTCTCAAATTATCGCGCTTTTGTGGATTCTCTTTATCATTTCAAATGCCAATGTGATAGACAATATTTTTTTATATAGAATCAGTGTACATACAAATATTCCCAACATTCCTTCAAGTCTATTTTGACAAGACGCAGAATAAAAATCACGCGCTTACTTTTAAGGATTCACTGTTCGACGCGTATGCTTTGCATGAAGGGCAACTTCGTAGGTAACGATGAATGCTTAGGTATGATCGTAAAGCCCTTGCATAATTATAAGGAACAAAAATATTTTCCTCTACCAAACCCATTTGTCAGCGTCCCTCATGCCAACGTTCTGTATTTCGAGGTTCTCTCCCGGCGTTTGTTATTTGGTTCAATTATATGTCGATGTAGTAGTTAGATAAGAGGTTAGGTTATATGCGAGAGCTATAATATAAGGATCATGATGCGTCGCTGTCTGAGAACCCACAGGTATTTCGGGGGTTCCTAGATAACTTCTTTGACGAAACAACGAGAATGGAATTTAGGATACGTGCTTCAAAGACCAAAATTGCTGTTTAGGGTAATTAAAATGTGAAGAATGATTAGTATAATGAGGGAGAATGGTGAACGTATGTACAAGTGGTTGATTACGGAAGTAAACTCCTCACCACTAAATTTGCGCGGCATTGAAACATGCCAAGATTAGCAAGATGTGTGTGGTCGACATAAAGCGGATATGAGATATCTGAAAAGGGTTCGCGCTACAAGTAGGGATAAGGTTGAAAAAATTGAAGGTTAAAAAAAAAGATGGATAGAGTTAGGAATGAGTGTGATCGATACCTCGATCGTCCACTCCTTCGAGACTCGAAGGAGACGGTCGAGATACCGAACGACCTTGATCGTGTTATCATGCCTTACAGATCTAATCACGGGAAGACGCAAAAACTACGCAACTGCGGCAGTTCAATAGGTATGACTCGGGCCAATAATGACCTTTGGATAATCTAGCGAGGGAATGAATGGTACAACCGGGTAACATCTCCGCCGTCCATCCCCCCCCCCTCCCAAAGAATTAAAAATAAATAAGAAAATAAAGACATCGCATCAAAAGAAGAAGAAATGCCTCAACATCTATCATAAAACTTTCAGACGCAATTAAATTATGTTAAACCCCTCAAAATTAAAATTCAGACTTCAGGGTTGCAGTGGAATCACTCAAAACCTACATCTTAACCACGAAATGTACACAAAATAGGGTGAATTTCGCCATGAAAGAATCATTTGACTTGACCGGGATTCGAACCCGGATCTACCAACTGCCGGTCAGGTGTGTTAGCCAGTTACACCATCAAAACAACTTAATGGCCCGCTTAAAATTCGTCTCGAATTAAAATGGCTGTAACTGGCTAACGCACCTGACCGGCAATTGGTAGATCCGGGTTCGAATCCCGGTCAAGTCAAATGATTCTTTCATGGCGAAATTCACCCTATTTTGTGTACATTTTTGCACGCGTGCAAGAGACCACAACATGTGTGCGATCGCAATATTGTTGAAAAATTGCAAAAACTTTACATTGATTATTTATATTTTATCAAAAAAACTTGTCCAAAACGGCAAAAAATCTTGGTTGATGCAATAAAAATAAACACCAGAGCATCACAACACGACGAATGATTCCCGAGGTGACAGAGTGGGGAGGTTGGAAAGATGGTTTATGCCGTGAAATAAGCATTTCAATGGAGGTGGGGGGGACATTTCTGGCGAGGCGCGTCTGGAGCCGTCCGCCCATAAGAGGGGGGGAGGCGAGGACAGACAGACAGACAGACGCGCGCGGAGGCTGGCAGTCTGCCCCGAAGACGGCGCAGCCTATCTTGAGAGAGAGAGAAAGAAGGCGTCCCTGCGACTGCTGCCAAGGCGAAGGACCGCGACCGAAGAGGTGGAGAGGAAGGTCAGTGACAAACTGGCCACCACCACGGACACACTCCTTCGTTCCTCCTTCCTATCTCCTCTATTTCGTCCACTAAAAAAGAAACGATATCAGAGATTTTGTTCCTTTGAAGCATATGACATAACAATGAGAAAGAATACGACAATGTCCCAAGGGAGAAGATATGGGAAGCTCTTGATATAACTGGAATAAGTGAACCAATTAGAAGAATATTAAAACAAGTACGTGTGAAAATAACAAATGTGCTATTAAAGTCGGTCCAAATATATCACAGCCCTTTATAACCTCCGAAGGAGTTCTACAAGGATGTTGCATCTCACGTATATTATTTAAGATTTATATACCTCGACGTCAGCTTAGGAGATTGGACTAGAAAATGTGAATGAATGGGGGTACCCCTGAATGAAAATATAATACTCTCAAATCTTCTTTTCGCTGACGACCAGGTCATAATTGCACAAGACTCTGAAGACATCAATTACGTGTGCAGAAAACTATCAGATATGGGGTCTAAAAATTAAATGGAAGAAAGCCCAAAATCTAACCTGCAGCAACGAAGATGTAGAAATTGACGGGAATGAGATCAAAAAAGTCTCCCATTTCAAGTATTTAGGATCAGTAGTACAAGTCGATGAATCCTCTAAATTAGAAATAGCCAGAGTAGAAGGGCAATTGGAATATTGAAACCCCTTTACTATGGCGCAGCAATTTCAATTAAAGAACAAAAACATATAGGTACATTTAAAGCAATAGCAGAAAGTATATAATGCTTTATGTAGCCGAAACATGGACTACAAAGACGGAAGAGAAAAAAGTAAAGTACGATCCACAGAAACGGACTTCTGGCAGAGATCAGCCAGGTAACCAAGAGTAGAAAGAGTAGGAAATGAGGAGATAAGGAAAGTCATGGAGGTGAAGAAGGATTCAGTGGAGATTTTGGAAGAAATAAGATTACGATGGTTCGGACACGTATGTACTAAGAATGGGGGATGAGATAATATCACAAGCTGCTCTAAAATGAATACCTGAAGGCAGAAGGAAAAGAGGAAGACGCAAGAAGTCAATGGTGTGATGGAGTGAATAAAGGATAAGGATAGGAGGTTAGGATAGGTTAGATACATATGGGAGATGCATTTGATATGGGGTAAGGGTGGAGAGAGAGTGGGGATTGGGAGATGAACTCAAAGGGTATTTAGGAATTTCAATAATTAAAAAGATGGATGTGTTGGGTTTGGTGATTGAAACTGCTGCAGAGTTGAAAATCTCTAAATAAGAAAATTGCACCTTATCAGGGCTACCAACTGTCCTCATTTTCCTGGACGTGTCATCATGCCACATGAACTTACCGGAAGTAATTTATTCACGTCCGGAATTAACTGAATTATCAACAGTAAGAGGTTAATAGTAAACTTAGACCACTTGATGACGACGCGACTGTATACAGAGAGATTTTGTAAATGGATAGAAGTGATTCATTAACAAAAGCCTGTAAACAAATTAACTATCAAAGCCTGGTGCGAAACATTTAGAGTATGGTGTTGGAACTATGGAACGATTTAGAAATGCGTGGCAGTGTATTTTTTAATTAATAAAAATAAGCCATAGTGATTTAATAAAATAAGCAAATCGGAAATATTCAACGCCGAGTCCGTAAAAAACAACAATTACTCCCATGTTGGAGTAAAAATATTCGGGAAATATGCGGTCAAGCTGATAGAAAGTTAGGGTTAAAAAGAAAAGAATACTGGGGAAATGCGATGACAAAGTTTAGGAGTGCAGTCATTTTTCACTGGTTATGTCCCACCTAGAATACGCGTGGGATTTGGGATCCTTATGAAGGGATCCTTGATATTGGAATCAGATTGCGTGCAACGACGAACAGATAGGTTCGTAAAGAGATTTTATGATTAATTCAATCAGTGCGACGAGGTTGTTAAGAGAATTGGGATAGAAGCGTAAATTCGAGAAGAAGTTTAAGCTCCTTCAGTAAATTTGAGGCGTTTTACTTCTTCAAATACGAAAATAGCTTATTAAAAACTCCATGCTTCTAGGATATTGCACAAAATTAGGATGATCGATTGCAGGACCGACAAGTTTAAAATGTCACTGTTTCCACCCACGATTAGGGACCACGATAGCAATGATCGATGCATATAATAATGTCAGTGTTGACTATAGGTGGCCTTACTTTTATGCTTTCTTTATTTTATATTTTTGTCGGTTTTCAATAACTGCATGGGATACTAGTTAGTATTTATTTGTAGTTCAAGTGTCTGTTTATTTTTAATTATTTGCTATTAGCTTGGGGTTGAAAAATTATTTGTGAATGTCCTTATCAATTAATGCCTGAATTTATATGCTAAGGTGTTTGCACGCGTCATAGGTCATGTTTATACACACATCTCGGTGGAGAATTTGGTTAATACGCTTCAAAGCGAACCGTAGAAAATAAGTTTAGTGCATATTAGATAAGTACTGCCTATAAAGTAATCCACGGTAAGCTTTATATTTCTTAGGGAAAGCGTTGTTTTTTAAGTGGATAACAAGATGTGAGGTACGAAAAGACACTACATTTTCCTTCAAATACATGTTTCTCTTCAAGTGTTGATGATGAGCACCCACATCTTACATTTACCACTTGATAAAGTTCAGAAATTTTGTTCACCGGTTATGTTTTGCCAGGGAAGAAATTTAAGGCATGTTAACACAACGATTTACTACACTAATACCTGTTCTTAGCCACAGCAAAGAAGTTTGAAATATTAATGAATGGCATATGAAAAAAATCACAATTTACAAAGGCAAACTACAAACAAATAAGATGAGCAACGTATGGAATATATCCAAAATGAAGGAATTAATTCAAATTAATAAAAAGCTTTCATTTTTTTCAGAAAGAAGGCTACCACACAGGGTGTTGCAAGGGTAAGCTAAGTCTTCCGGGTTTTCTTCTGCGTCGGAATACCCTTGCGGAAGATATAACATGTTTCGCAGGCGTTCCAGTCTGCTTCTTCAGGTCCTGAGGACAGCGAACTTCCGAGCCTGAAGAAGCAGAGTGGAACGCCTGCGAAACATGTCCTGCACGCAAGGATGAGCCATCGCAGAAGAGAACCCGGAAGACTTGTGACTCATCTTTCTCTAGATGTTATGCACTTGATGACGTCCATGGATTCATAGCGGAATCCATTTCCAAATAAGAATAACTAATTCGAATCAACAGGAAGGGAGGAATCCAACTTTATTAAATTTTATTGATTGCATTCATTTTAAATAGATATCGCAATTAGTAATAAAAATTCATTTTTTTTCTAAACTAATACTTCTCATTATATATATCCAGTAACATGACATTCCCAGCAGTTCGACAGCCTTCCTGGCGTTCGGAGGGGGTCGAACTACTAAGGAGCTTATGTGGCTTCACTCTTAACTTAAGAGAATCCGACGAAACTTACTCTGGAAGCATTACTTATGTTGTCTTAAATCTACCTGATTTTTTTCAGAATTATTTACCGCATATTAATTAAGATATTTGATCGAGAAGTGGACAAAAAATTACATGGGTTCTTATATGGGAACACAAGGTACGAGTAGCTAAATTCATCAAAAAGAACCTTTTTTTTAGTTAAGAATAAGAAAAACAAAAATAATAAAAATAAAGTATGTCAAATTATTTTCATACATTATTCTACTGATGATTTAAATTATTTTCGTTTTTCTTATTCTTAACTAGAAAACGTTCTTCTCGATGAATAAAGCTAGTCGCACCTCGCGTTCCCATAAGAACCCATATGTAATTTCATGCCCTCTTTCCACATGAAATATCATAAGAAATCTGCGGTAAATAATTTTGAATAAAATCAGGTAGCTTAAGGAAAACATAATTAATGCTTCCAGAGCAAGTTTCGTCGAATTCCCTTTGAGTTGAGAGTGTAACCACCGAACGTACTAAAGAGAGCATGTACTTTGATTGGGAGGAACGAATTAATAAATAAAGAGAAAATAATTTTAACTACTGTGCTTAGTTCTGCCTCACTAGAAATAAGCGACCACTTAAAGGAATTTTATTTTTGAGGGGATTACCCGTGTCAGGATTATAAAACGCCCACGTATTTGTTTTCCTTTAGACGGAGACCTGATTGCCGATGGCCCTGAGGACGTGTCCGGCACAAAAGAAAAAGAAACTGCAATTTTAAAAATTCTCAAACGAGTAATACCAAAAGACAGTGGAGTCCTTTTCGAATGTGGACCGCAAAAGTTTTAATAATGTGAAGAGATCACTTGATGAAATGAGACTAATTGTAAGTTTAGTTTTTCCTTGTAAGAATGTGTGACTCTTAGTACTCTCAAAACAAATTAAAGGATATAAGATCCGGCCATTACGTAGCACAACAATGAATTGACTAAAGAACCAAACAAACAATGGAAGAGCGCAAAGTCATATTCGAATGAGGCGCCAATGAGGGCGAATAGACCCAGTATATATGTATAAATATATATAAATTCATACATTCATAGGAAAATGGAAATGGATAGGTACACATAAAAGGACGAACACAGGGTTTGGTGGGGAAGATGAAACCCTGTGTTCGTCCTTTTATGTGTACCTATCCATTTCCATTTTCCTATGAATGTATGAATTTATTCGCGCCTTTGAGCGTCATTTTCGTATGATTGAGTATATAATATATATATATATATATATATATAATAAAAACACTTGACAGGGGGTGGGGAAAGAAAAGTAAAAAGAGAGAGAGGACTTATATATATATATATATATATATATATATATATATATATATATATATATATATATATATATATATATATACGAGTTCGTGGAAAATCACACACGCGATAATTTAAATAAAAATAAACTTTGCCACAGGTGGGGCGGAAATAAATATAGAAACACAAAAAAGAAGAACACTCACACATGAGTGTTCTTTTTTGTGTTTCTATATTTATTTCCGCCCCACCTGTGGCAAAGTTTATTTTTATTTATATATATATATATATATATATATATATATATATATATTTCGGAATTTCATAATATTTCAAGAACTATATGTCGCGACGGCGTGGCGTGGCGAACATTAATGGCCGCTCCAACATCCGACAGGCATCCCATCTTCCGGCATTGTTTGTTACATAATGGCGTACTACTCATTGTCAGACATTATAGGTGAAGCGGAACTTGGTGGCACTCGCTTGTGAAGATCATGACGCGAAGGAGAGGGAAGCATACATGATGTGTGGGATGAAGCGGCCGAGCCTTTTTCCACAGGACCCTGCGGGACTCCCTCGATAACTCTGCCCGCTCATCAACGCTTGGTTTACGGTCAGTGCCCTCTAATACTCCTCTGGTGAGTGCCACCAAGTTTCGCTATACCTATACCTGGCACGGTGAGCAAATGTGAAATTATTTGAGCATGTTTATTTCTTAAAATGTTAATCTCGACCGAAAACAGTGCAGGTCCAAGTTTCTTCACTAATGACGACAGAAGACAAATAAATAGCTAACATAACCCCGATTTCAACATTATTTTTACGATTCTTTGTCCGTATTTTTAATATTATTAAAGAGATTCGCGGAAAAGGTACCGCATCACATCTAATAGAACACAAAGAGCTCACTATTAAAAACGGGAATATTTGCATTGGACCATATAGAAAACTGCCCAAGGGAAATGTGTTTCCCAAACCGGGAATGGTACCTACAGCGAATCTTCGCATTTCCGCAATTTTCAACGTTCCTAATTATTTTTTTTCATCAATTTCTGTTCATCGTGCAAGTCGAGAAAATCAAGGACACTGCTATATATTATGGCAGCCTTTTTACGCATTTACAGTATAGATAGTAAAAAATACGATAAATGAATAAAATATTAAAAATCGATGCCGATAAATAATAATTAAACTCGCAAAAAAACATTTAACCAAAGGTAAACAAAAAGAGAATTCTAAAATGGCATTATTTAAACAACTTCTACACTGTCACCTTCGAATGCGTGTTTAAAAAACAACTGAGTTGCGGAGGGTATTCACAGAAGAACAATGTACAGATTTTTTAAGTGAAACTCAATTTCCTCGAGATGTATCCATCGGTGGCTCCACTTCATTTGTTCAAGAACTTTAGAAAATGATTGTACACGTATTCAAAAGAAGTATTCGCCAAAGGATTAACCAACATCCAGAGGAACTCCGGGAAAATCAGAATCCGGTGAAAATCGTTGTGCAAAACCGCAAAATCGTGGGGGAGACGAGCTTTCACAAAAGCAAGTTGCAACACAGAGGGGAGATTAAGACGATTGGAAGTCCGAAGCAAGCGCAATCGTGAGCTCTCGCAACGGTTCAGAGAACTATTCTGTAATCCGGGTGATGCCCATCACCGGTGATGAACATCACCGAAAAACTCCACCCGTCATCACCGTTAGTGATTCTGCTGCCGTTGGGGGGATGAAATCTCACCACCCGGTGATGACAAGGTGATGGTGATATGTATGAAAACATATTTGTTACGATTCCCGCTAATTCCCATGTAGCCAATGACGGCGTACTCCAAAAACAGAAGACGATCTAATTTAAACAAAACCCCGGACCCAGACTCTCGCAGACTGCTGCAGATAAAAGTGTTTGAGAAGATCACCAAAGCTCACTATTGGTAAATGTTGTCAAAATTCTCTGAAAAAGCCAGTGGAATGGGAGTACACTGAGGAATTATCTTTCCACGGGAATAAAACTGCGCATAGTGAACAGGAATTCCATCCTCGCGTGAAAATATTGAGGATATTAAAAAACATAGCAGCCTGCATACAATTTCAAGTTCCTCTCCTTGCTTGTGTTTAGCGATTTATTCAGTGTTCTCGATCGCCAATTCCTCAGTGATATAATCGACGAATTAATCTGCTGTTACCAGTATGGCTAATTGAGAAGGAAATATCTTTATATATTCCCCCCACTTATATTTATTATACGCACAGAAAGGATTAGCAAGGTATCTTATGGATGTCTGTACTTATTGTATTTATTCTATCATGAGGAGGACTCTATATTTTTTTAGTATTACGGTGGAAGGTATTGAATTGCGAGGGGATACTATTTATTTGCGGTCTAAGATAGCAATAATTTATTAAGTTTGTTATACTTTCCCTCAGAAACCAAGAAGCACTTTTCAAGTGAGTAATTTTGCTTGCTATTACAACAATCGATCAAATCCTTCTCCACAAACCTTTCGTAAGAATTTAATTACATAATCATGTAATTGTCATGTAATACTTTTCTGTTGGGTATCCGAAATCGTCAAATATTTACTTCGCACTTCACGAAGTGCGAATCGCACTTCAAATACACATTACAATAGAGTACTTATGTTCTCATACCACTATCACTGCCGGGCACCAACATCTTGGGTTTAATTAGCCATAAACGTTAAAAAACTGTGACGAACCATGACCAATGATTAAATACAAGTTGTGTTAGAGACTCGGAGAGTCTTTTATGAACTCCTATAGCAGTGATGGAAATACCATAAAGCCATTTCTGTACTTGTGAATTTATATTAGCCTTTGGATCACATATTTAATAACACAAAACTGAAATCTTTACTAGCGTGGGGAGTTTTTGGGCAATTTTAAGGTAGTTCAACCGTAAAATGACTTAAATGTAATTTAATTCATATTCTGTCTACTAGTAGAAAAAGCTGCCCCTATCTGATATGAACAACAAAATAATACCTTCCCACGCTATTTTATTCTATATTTGAAATTGAAATTACATTATGTTCAATGGGGGAATGAGAGAAACACGGGGAAAAATAGTATTTCTCCATAAAATATAAATGCCATTTTGGCGGAAAACTCTTTATATAAATTATATCCAGAGAAATTGAATAAAAATATAATATAGGCATCTTACCACCTTATTTATTTAGTCACGAGCGGAAGATACCCGTTGAAATTCAACGGGTGTGAAAAACATTAAACTTATTTTTTATAATAAAACCACAAAGACCGAAGAAAAACAGTATGCGTGGCCATTTGAGGAGTTCGTAACCTATCTTGTATGCTGTGTTCGTTGTAGTAGACACACTGACAGTTTTCCAGGTGCACGGAGAGATGAGTGACTATTGGTTCACTTTCATGCACGGGAAACCCAAAAATCGGCCTTGCAGACTCATTACTACTTAAATAGCAAAGGTTGATAGATGGTCACCTCATCCGATTCTCTTGAGCCGTCTTCTGAGTGATTAACATCTTGATCGCTTCCCTTGTGTGCATACATATATTTGCATTCCATGACTTAATTCAGTTGCACTATTCAACGTTGATATGTGCGTTGATTATCTTAATCCAGATTGGACAGAAGAGTACAATTCAGCGGTTGACAACGTCAAGAGGAGTGATGGCAGCAGAAGCCATGTTTATTTGACCTATGAATCCTCCATCAATGTGGCCTGGACCTTCTGCTGTGTGGGACTGTGCCTGTGTGGGACTGTGCCTTCGGCATAGCCATAATCATTGGTTTCGGTTGATAAATAAAATATCTATGGTGATTCTTATCACACTTGTCGATTTTCATGCACGGGTGTCGTTAATTGTGCAGAATTTCGGTTCTTCTATCGGGTAAGAAGCATGTAGTGGTGTCATTATAATTTCCGCCATCTTAAAGCAGATTGAAGGTTCGAAACAGATGGGTCTGTATTTGAACCAGATTTAGAGCTGGTTACCCGCCGTATGTTGGGTAAGGATGAAATTTGTGCGGATCTTAGCGTAACCCGAGAAACACCACGGGGAGATTATCATGAGATCGCTGGTGGGCATGTCTTTGACCATCCAAGTCTAACCTTTGTCGTTTTTCTTTCAAGGGCTCATTTTCTCGCAAATAAGGCATTCATTTTGCTCAAGAAGATTTATTCGAAAGGTTACTCTTTTTTCTATTAGGCATGTGGATGGATATATTTTTAAGTCCAAGGAGGGGAAACACAGCGGCGAGCGAGATTCTTGAATGGGTAACTCTATGATTGAGTGAATGTACCTAAGTTTACTGCACTTTAACACTTTTAAACATATAAATAACTCGTGACGTTAATGATGCGGGAATTGGTCTAAAAAACAGTTCGCAATCGTAATGAGAGGCAGACGGTTTCACTACGTGTAATACATATGAGTATTAAACGATAATAAACAACGCCGAGTTTGTTGTAGCAACAGAAGCATTATTACCACTGATATTCGCTGCACGTAAATATTCTTGCACATATAATTGTGTGTGTAATCAATTAATTTCCTTTATGTGTATTGTTTACAACATAAGTGTTCTCTCATATACATGCGATGCCCCTTTGAGAGCTACTTTGAGAAAGACGAAGAGTATACTTGTTGTAAATATGCATTGAATTTATCGATTAACCCCTGAAGCAATCTATCATGGGGCCCTTGGGACTCTGGGCTCTTATACGGATTTTCTTTCTACGTACTATCATGGGCCTGCAGGAAAACGTGATATTTCAATGCTAGAGGCGGGTATATCCTTTGAAAATCAAATCTATGGTTGTCAAGGAAATATGTTATTGTTGATTTCAGATAAAAATGTGAGATTTTTCAGCTGAAAAGATGAATTTCAGACAACTTCGGATGGTAGAAGAAAATCGATTGATAAAATTAGAAATTTCCTTTATTCAGCCATCCGATAAAAAAAATCCCAGGCCTATATCTTGAGTGAAAGTACTTTTAAAAAGCAAAAAATGAAACCACTGCACCGAACCCAATGCTTAGCATGGACCACCAGGGGTGACCCTCGGGGGCTTTTGGGGGCCCTGAGGGCTTTTTAATATAGCATATATTACAACCAGACTTTTTTTCTATCTACGTGCTAAATTTCAGCTCAATCGGTCCAGTAGTTTTTGCGTGATAGAGCAACAGACAGACAGAGACCGTTACATTTTTATATATTACTAAGGATCACACCCTTAACCCTGAAAAAATAGGGTTTCGGTTAATTGAACCCTACAGTGTTTTTTGTCTATCAGTGACAAACTCGTGTCCCAAATTTCATCAAAATCGGTCGTGTGGTTTAGGAGGAGATGTGGAACATACATACATACATACATACATACATTGACTTTTATATATATAAAGATTGAAGAATTAATGCCGTAATTGAAGTCAAAATGCGGTAATTCGTAGGAAATGGCGCTGCAGTCGGCTCCTATGGCTGGAAAAAAGTGCTAATTTAAAATACATTCGTGGAATAATCTGCATTTTTTCTACTTTACTTTTGGTTTTCTGTAGGTAACGCATTTCATCAGTGAAAGCAGGATTTTTTTGACAAAATATCAAAAATGTGGAATTTAATAGTATTTGTTTTGACTCACACAGTCGCGGCGGCGGAACCTCACATTGAGGTAGATCTACCTCAATGGAACCTCGTTAGGGGGACATTTTGGTAAATAAGAAGAAGAAGACGAGTATTCCCAATGAGGAAAGGGGAAGCACATACATACTGGGTACCCGGGAATGTTTTCTTATCGTATATTGGTACGTATTGGGGGACGGCCACAAGGTTGATTTCATCGTTTACTTCCCTCTTGTGATTTCAGAAGCTTCTCAAAGGGTGTTTATCAGCGAGAAAATTTACGAAAGAATGCAGGTTAGACCCAAAAGCGTGGTTTATTATGTCTTCCTATTAAAAAAAACAATTGCCTGGCGATTAATCTACTTATCCCATAATTCTTCCGTGAGTGAAATTTATGTAATGTAAAACATTATGGAAGTTAGATTTCAACCTAAACATCGGCATCCATCCATGTCCATCCATTCACATGGGCCGTGAGCGAACTCATATTTGGCAATGTCACGAAAAGATGAATGCAAAAAGTTAGCCACTTAAAATGGTAGTTATTGCGCACGCAAATTGTACATACCCACGCTTCACTAACCCCTGGATATCATCAACGGCTCATTTTATTTGGCTTCTTAATTACATGCCCGGAACTATAGTTATCCAAATCACCCTTCGGCTAATAAAATGGACTTTTTTTTGGCAGTTCCATTTTTTTTAACTTTTTTTGGCAGCTCCATTAGTCATTTTTATTCCCAATAGAAAGGTATATAAACAATTTAATAGTTGCAGAACGCATAAACCGCTGTTTACGTGTAATTTATTAGCCATCAGACGATGAAAAAAATTGACGTTTCGACGCCATAATGGGAGGTGATGGCAAGGGGTGATTGAATAAGACCGGCTATCCGAACGGTGATGTCGTATCACCCCGTTTTGGGTAAACAACATCACCTCGTCGACTTACAGAATCGGAAAGATGATGTCATACCACCGGCGGTCACTCTTTACTGGAGATACGAGTTACAGAATACGAACGCTGGAGCCTTTATCAAGAAAGACTCGACCTCGACAACATCGTGGTTGTGACGTCACAGCCTCGACCAATCTCGACTCTATAAAGTGGCACTTTGCACTTGAAACTTTCGAGGTTGTGACGTCAAAATTCCGTCTTACTCGAGGCTCGAATATTCCGATGTCTTCGTGAATAGGGCACAACCCACCGGAGAATCTTATCTCTCCTGGCTGCCTTAGTCTTGAAATCTTACCATTACGGCGAAGTAAAAAAGACGGAAATATCTACTCACTGAAAAAGCCACTTGAGGACTACACGGCACAACGCTCCTTACCTGAAAGATAATAATGAAAAAAAAAGGGATTTAGTCCAGGAGTTAAAAGGGACAAAATAAAATACTTTAAATAAGTGCCATTAAAAAATAAAGATACATCTTAAGTAATAATTTCCTGACATTCATTAGAATTAAGGGAAAAGGATGCACTTCCGACCACTGACAAATTAAAGGAGTAATAAATTTTTTTGAAATACAAAAAGTCTAGTGGAGAAGAATTCCTGAACTTTTTAAAAAATGGTGCCAGCCAAAGGTCATAAAAGATCTAAAACTAATTTTCGAAGAAATTGTTAAACCAGAAAATATCCGTGAAGGATGGAAAGTGGCTTGAATACATCCAATGCACAAGAAATTAAACGAACGAGTCCAACAACCATGGAGGAATATCCCTCGCTTTAGTCCCCTCTGCGATAATTCTATTGAACACAGTATTAAAAAAATCTGGATGATCATTCAGGTGAATATCAAGGAGGGCAGACCCTAGCTCAATCTGCAGTCAATAATTCGTGAGCGGTTACTGAGCTCTGAAAACAAATTTGAAACATTTGTAGATTTTAAAACAAGAAGTGGAAAATTTGTCAGTAAAATAATCGAGAATTTGGTGTCAAATCAAAATAATAAATATATAATCTCCATCGCTACATCAGACCTATTCTGATCATTAAAATTCATGGGTGAAATATATCTATCTCTAAAAAAATAATATAGGTGTAAGACAAAGTATTGGCTTATCTCCGGTACTTAACAACTTTGAACAGGAAAAAAAGTAAGAAGTTGGAATTAAGAATTAAAGGAACACTAGAATATAACCAACAAGGCTCGGAATAAGGAACAAATGAATTGAGGTTAACAGCATTGCATTCTCGGACGATAATGCTCTTCTTTTTGATAATCAAACAAAAGCAACGATACAAGTTAATCCATTAGAAGAGATAACAAGCAGAACGGACTTCAGAATCTCTGTTGAAAAAAAGATAACGTCGAAAATAAGAAATGAAATAAAATCTAACAAAAAATACTGGTAGAATAGAAAAGCTTAATATTAAAGAATCTAGGGTAAATAATTCAAGACAATGGTTTAAAAAGATCCAAAATGAAGGAAAGGATGCATGGAGTGGGAAAAGCATACCGTATAACTAATGAAATTTAAAATAAACTGCTTATTAAAGGATATTTACAGTAAAGACATTTAACTACTCTCGTACGCCTTTGTGGCGTGTTGAATGATAAGGTTTTACACCGCGTATGTAGTCAGTAATGGACAAACTATACGGTGGATAACTCGAGAATGCAGCCATCAATAAAACGTACTATAATCAATTTGTAAATTCCACACGGTTATATTTACAATAAACAAGTGTGTTTTAACATTTATTATGCAGATATATTTTGGACTCCAATTTATTTAGTAGATATTTATTTAGTTATTTATTTATGTATGTATGTATTTATTTATTGCGATTAGACATTGTCTGGTGGCAAAATAACATGAGTTTAGGTGTAAATAATAATAATACAATTTAAAAATACATATATATACCTACATACAAAATCATCTTACACTCTTCTCATCTTACACTCTTCTCGTTTTATACGTGTAACATTTTATTTAATATTTACATTCCAAGATAATGGTTTCGTGAGTTCTTGTGGTAATTGATTACATTGAATGACCCAGCGATTTAAGGAGGAGTATTTGGCAGCAACAATGGATGGATGGCAAAAGGTAACAATGGATGGGAATAGACTATCGAAACAATCTTCATACATCTTGGGAAATTCGCCGCAGGGGAGTTTGGCAGTGGGTGTATACTTACTGTTGGCCACCCATAAAAAAATGGGAGGGAATAGGGAAAAGGAATTGGAAGACGAAAGGGACGAAAAAATGAATTGTGCGTTAACTCTGGCCATGTCGTAGTCCACAGATGGTGGGTGAAAAGAAGGAATTTTCGAACCCCGTATCAGTTCCGGAGGGTTCGGCAGGATTTGTAGTAACTACCTGTATCAGTTCGGAAGTCTCCCTCTCGCTCATTTTGTCGCTTCTATCACTTATAGATATTTTTATTCATAGAGGTAAAACAAAATCCTCCACGCCACGCTGAAACTCGCATGATGTGAATTTTCCAAGACAAATGCTACAAACTTGTGCTTGGATATATCTCCGAAGCTATTTGAGCTAGCATAATGAAAACAGACCAAGACGTAGGACGTGATATACCCTACGTACTCTGTTTACATGAACACTCTGCCTTGCAAACTGCGGGAGTTATGCACGTTGATGTTCCTCTGTCTAAGCGAATTTTGTGTATAAGTTGGAGATTTCTCCAAAGCTATTCAAGCTAGGCTTATAACAACTTGTAGGGTCGTAGTAAGTTATATTTTCTACGCACTGTGTTGACAAGAACGCTCTAGCTCGGAAACTGCGGGAGTGATGCAGGTTAA
Organism: Pyrrhosoma nymphula; assembly: GCA_963573305.1. Lineage (NCBI taxonomy): Eukaryota > Metazoa > Arthropoda > Insecta > Odonata > Coenagrionidae > Pyrrhosoma > Pyrrhosoma nymphula. The sequence continues at coordinate 173,576,669 of OY754329.1, read as the reverse complement.
TGTCGAAAAAAACAGTAGAAAATGGGAAATTTCGAATTCCAGGACCTATGGTGAGAGAACTAAGAGGCGTAGAATCACGGGGTTACTCACGGGGTAGTCTCATTTTGTAGGAAAATCAATTTTGCTAAACTAATTTGTGGTCAAAAACGAGATGAGACGAACCGTTCAAAAGATACAGCCTATGAACCGAAGGTCACTTTTTAGAAAGGTCAAAAATTTGCCATTTTTAAGGAGTTTTGCAGTTGTTTTAGTTTTTTTACTAACCTTAGCTTAGCGATTAGCCTCCGAGTCTCTAGCGTATCCCCACCTACTAAAGTCCATCCCTTGGCCGAGTAATACCATAGATTAACCACGGTTAACACACACAATGTTCGCTCACGTGGAAGTTAAAGAAGCGTGTATGACTTCCTTTGTATTGTGTTTGTTTCTCGTTTTAAATCTTTCTGTACAGAGAGCCAAATGCTCGCGGCGAATTTGAGATTTGGAACTAGAGCGAAGTTTAACACTCACTATTTTACAATTTAAATGGAACATTTACGTTTTGAAGCCAAGCCCTGAAAATTTTTCTGACCCACTGCCAAGGATGCCACGAGAAAATACACTTCAAAACACGCAAGTACGATTACTTTATATAAAAAAACATACAGCTTATTATATTGTCATTTTAACGGTAACTTAACCAATAATGTAACCGATAAAACAATGGATTTTTCGAGAAAATGAAGCAATGCGTTTTCAACGAGTAAATGTGGTCTGAGGGAGATAGCACTATTAATAAAATTTAACGAATTTGACCTCTTTATAATAAAGATCTCACCTTTTCAATTATACCAAAGTATTAGCCACTTATCGCTCAACTTTACAAGATATCTGCTGGAAAATAAATATTTTCCATGGGATACAGTTTCCATGGGTTTCCATTGGTTAGGGTTTTTCGGTCTTGAGAGACATAATTAAACAAATGAGAAACTTCTGACGAACATACATTATCCAAATGTGACGTCGTGCAGTTCGTAGGTTTTCTCAATTATTTTTTTAATACTACTCTAAGAAATACTTTTTTTACCGTCTTTAACAAATGGTTATGGAGGCGTTTTCAGCGCCAGGCGTGAAACAAATAAGTTAAAAGCCTCAAATGTGTAAATTTAGTTAGTTACTTAGATAAAAAATAAAAAAAAACAAGTTTTTGCGTCATTTATGTTACTTTATTTTCTTCATCCTTTAAATGGCCGCTTCATTTTTTAAAGAACATTCGAATATAGCATGTTTTATGATGAGAGGAACATCATGCTAAAAAACTATCATCTTAAACGTGATTTTTAAGGTGATATGGAGAGTCTTACAATGATTTCTAGATGCAAAACTTAAAGTGTTACCATCATGCCTCATTCCTTACATAAAGTTGACAGCAAAAAGGTCGAATTTCTAAAAAATGACTTTTTCAGTCTTCCTCTCCAGATCCAGACCACCGCCCCCGTCAACGTTTTCGGGGCGTGAGAAGCTTCGAGAGGGCTTCCGTCTTTTGTTTTCTTGATAAAGCCACGACGAGAGATAATCCCTTTCCCAAACTCGAAACGGTGAATATGGAGCCGGTAGATCAGCACGAAAGATTACCACAAGGCGATAACTGTTAGTCCTCGGAATAATTATTCCTTCGGCCGACTCTTACATTTCTCCCGCGGATTTCCCAATTCACGATGAATCCGTGCATTTCCAGACGAAGCCACGAAGGAAGGAAGGAAGGCGGACGACGACTTATCTGTCAACACGATCCGGCAGAGGGATCGTATATCGAGGAGCAGGTGAAACGGCTGCCAATATTACGTAAGAATGAGGTGGTTAAAGTAAGTTAAGGCTGACGTAATCGATCAGGAAGATTATGAGTGACGAGAACAGACGATATAACCGGGGATACTCTTCCCATTTCCGGAAAATACTCAAATGAAACTTTTGCTGAGGAGAAGAAGGAATTCCTTGCACAGCACGAGCGATATTTATCTCGCAAAGCGATAGCGGGAAGGCATATAGCATCCTAGATACACATGCCTGAACACCAGACTTTCGATCCTCATCAGCTGTTAAATAAATAGGAGTCGTAGGATTGCCAATGCCCTTTGTAAAAATATTCGAACAAGAAGTATTACGGAAGCATAAACTTTGTTGTCACCGCGATATTTTTCTGAACACACTGAATCCGTACTGACAACTGAAGCTGATCAAAAACCGTCGGAATGCGATGTTATCACAGTCAAAGGAGACGAAATCTAAGGAAGCTTTTTCTAACAGAAGAGATTTTCATTTTTCATCGCGATCACACATCTCTCATATATAGGTAAATATTACCTAGCTTATAATGAAAAAGGGCAGTTGGTTGCGTTACAGTGGGAAACTCTTACATTAGGAGTTTTCGAGGCAAATGACTACTTTACATAGGAATTGACTCGTACCTACATCATCCAAACAAGAATTGTCAGCATCCTCTTGAACTCTTCGATTATATGACGTTGGCGCCGAGGCTAATGTTAAGTCACCATCGTCTCCTTCACTAATTTCAGTCAATGTTCTCCTTATTTCATCCAATTTGGTCTCAGGTCGTGTTTTTTCGATCGAGAATGTGATAAGAATAAATAAATTGACTACAAGTTCTTCATAAAAAAATAAACTCACTAAAATAATTATAATGCTTTCCCAGGCCCATACATATTTTTACTGAAGGTTAAGTGGCTCGACACATTCGACATATCTACGACTAGAATGACTTAACAGACAGTTGGGAAATGAGGCGATGATCAAATGTGGTTCGACGAATCACCATTGCGTTTGCTCTGCTCTCTCTCTCATACTTTCCCGAGGGGAATAATTCCCAAAACAAAACCCAATCGAAGTGAAAGAAACAACACCGATGACATCACAGGCCACGACATATTTATTAAAGTCACAGCTTCTACATTAGCTTTAAAAAAGAAACATAACCATCATAATTAACATTGCTCGAATGAGTTCACTCTTCGTTTGATCCGGCAAGAGTGAAATTCCGTCCACTACATTATATTTCCCACAACCCGTGCGGTCACGTGACCCGTGACGCTCTGATGATTCTAATCCTCCATCATCTTTCCCTTTCGAAACTGGACGTCAAAAAGACCGCGGCGAGTGCATTTCTCGCGCTACGAAGTAAGTATATACGTATAATTTTTTAGGGGGCGATTATAGTCTTACAGTCTATACGTATGTACATCTTAGGCATGAATATAGATACTGGATGGAAATCCGCCATCTTGTCCCGTGTAAAGACCCCGGAAGTGTTGTTGTCGGTAAATTCCGCACCCTATAGAAGTTCCATTTGCTAACTGTTGTTAGTTGTTAGGTAGCGTTAGCGTCGCTAAGGTTGTGCAAGGTCGCTATACCCCAGGTGATGACACGCACTTAACTAATGTAATCCGCCATCTTGAATCCAGATCGCATTGGGAATTCAAATTTTCCATGCAAATGAATGGCTGACAAAGGTTAAAAGAACCAAGGATATCTCACTTAATGTGTAATATGGAACAATAATATTTGCGAGGACAATAGGCAATGACATGCTACTTGGGAATATGTTTAGACAACCGGGCTTAAGTCTTCCGTTCGACTCCAGAAAAAATGTGAAATTACCTCAGACTGCGATCCTTGATAGGTAACACGGCAAACATAGGCATAAAGAACATAGGTTTCAACTTGTCCAGTTCAATACCCTTACCTTTCTTCTTGCTGGGTCAGTAGGAAAATAGGTAGGTAATTTGTAATTGCAATTTTGCAAAGGAAACAACCCGGACCATAATGAATTTTTATAAAAGCGGTTTTTTATAAAAATGAATTTATGAATTTAAGGCATTTTTTAAATGAATAAACGTTATTAGTTCCAGACATCAGCATTTAATCCAATCTAAATTTAATCAGTAGCTTCCTTCCAGTAGATTACTTCCTGAAGCGATACTCATTCATTTACCCGATTAATCATGAACACATAACCCTTAGTACTCACGCTCTGTGGCCAGTTTAAACCGCCGCCAATAGTTCTACCAATGCCCGTTTGTTTACAGCGCTGCCTCAGTTGCGGTAGCCTAGCCTGCGGAATTTTCGACAACAGATCCATTGATTCCCATCTGCAATATTCTATATTCATGATCTAGGGGTCTGCGACAGGAAAGGGGACGCGGTGACGACGAACTTAACACTAGACGGCGACACGAGCGAGCTCGAGGATTTCACGCTCCCTTTACCCGCCCGCCATCTGCCGAGACCCCCCACCCCCCTCCCATTAACACACGAATCCACTCCCTCCCTGATATCCCCCTCCCACAGTACATAGTTGCAACGGAGAGAGAGAGGTCTTCCCTCTCCCCCAATCACCAAGCACCAGGAGGGAGGAAGATCGAAGTTTCACTTTCCAAGTCTGTTTCAAAAGGTGGTTCCAACGAGATATTTCCCTAGTCATAATATAGAGACCATATTCCAACGATATTTATTTAATTTCAGCAGCTGTAATGGCCGTATCACACTATAGCGTTCGTCGGAGCATTTAGCGGTTAACTCGTCAACCAATAGGAAGGCGTAGCGGCTGGCGTGAGTGGGTGCGAGAATAGTCCACAGTCTATATTTCTGACCGAGAATCGCAACCGCAGCCAATCACGGACTCGGATTTAATCACGTGACCACGTCGTCTGCTGCCGTTGCGCGCGTATTTGTTTTATTTTTGTTTCTCTCGCAAGTATAGTTCATGAGTGAAACAAAACATGGGGCCTGTTTCCATGTATGAGTTTCATTAGCAACACACAGTTTGTTTACATGTAAGAAGTTTATTTATTCTTTTAATTGTATTGTTGTCACCAAGGGTCTGACGGAATTGCGATATCTCTTATGGATTACTACTAGCGCCAATTGTTTCAGGCGCAAATGGAAAAATACGTAAAACACGTGAAAAAGATAAAGATTGTATGGTTTTGCCATAAATCTTTTATTTTTTGTGAATAAATGCAGTAATTACTCCATTTTTTGTCAGACGTTTATGAGCTTACATTTAAAATACGCCTGGGACCACACGAGACATCGCCATCGCAACCGTAAGTAAACAAAGAAGATGGCCGAGAAAGTACATACTGCGAAAACGCCAAGAGAAGGACTGTGGACGGCATTATTATCGCTGCAATCTGGTTCCAGAATTTTTCAGGATGCATAATTGATTATACAATTGCCTTTTTAAGTTTCCCCTGAGAAATAAATAGGTGATTTCCCACGTAAATCTGCAAGATTAATTCAATTAAAGCGTATGTAACTGTCGCGCTGATAGTTAGCGCTTGACCGCTAGAGTGCTCTGGGTGAAATGCATAACTATTGGTGTATTGTGAGTCTGTCAGACCCTTGGTTGTCACCATCGGTATTGAAGTGTGTAATCTCTGACTCTGGATTAAATATTTTTTATTTTGATTTAATCAAGATATATCCATCCACATCAAGATAAAAGAATATAAAACAGGACCGAAAAAGGTCGAAGGTTTGTTTTCACATGAAAAATTTTTTTTTGTGGGAGATCTCATTGAAGTGCGTAGAGACGGCCAACCGACAACCACGCATCGCGCATTGTGATTGGCGGAACCGACATCCGCCAAACCACTCCCGCTAACCGCTCCGACGAACGCTAGTGTGTGATACTACAATATGAAGAAAATATTGTAAAATATTAATTGCACAAAAGTATTGTTTTACATTAATGAAATTCTCAGAAATTAACTAAATACACATGCATAAGTCTTCATCTTGACTCATTTATTTCAAACCGTTCTATTCCTCACAACCGAGGATTTTTTTAAAATTAAGCAAAAATCACTGCGGCGAGTAATAGATTTATCGTTAAAAATAGTTGAAAATTAATACAAACTACGCACTGTTAGTTTTTTTACGAAATCTAGTCGTTATAAATTCCTCATTATTATAAAATAAAGTCTGTCTGGAGTGTATACCCGTACCATTTCCCATAAAAAATGGCTGTTTTATTTTTTGGGCAAATAGGTCGAAAAGTGCAGTGGTTAGTGGCTTATATTTTGTTACCATTAAAAATGATGAGAACTTTTTCTTTACGCTGTGGCCAAATTTTTCGAATGTTATTTGAAGTAACTTAAGGTATGTATGTTAACCTAAGAGCGAGATTTAAACTCCTAGTCATAATAGACACCATACTCAAATTTTATTTTTTTAAAGTTGCAAGAAACATGAAGTGAACATAGTACTAATAATTAACTGACAACTTGGTTTTTTTTATGATTAAACTTCCCAATAATTAAATAGAAATAAATATTTCAGGCTTAGACTTGACATTTCACGCCGTACGTGGAAAATGCCATAGTAACCGATGTTCATTTCCATTTAAAAATTATAGCGGTGAGTAATAAATATATATTTCCTAATAAGTGTGAAATAATACGAACTACACATCGCTACACTTTTACGAGTCAAGAACGTCCTCCATTTTTTAGTTATGTCACTCTGGAGCGTTTCTCCATTATCAGCTGGAGAAACGGCTGATCATATTATTATTTATTTTCATTTAATGGACAGCTTAAGAAAATGGACTAGAAAATGTGGATGAATGGGGTGGTTACCTGCGACTGAAAATACAACACTCTCAAATCTTCTTTTCGCTGACGTCCAGGTCATAATTGCACAAGACTCTGAAGACATCGACTACATGTACAGGAAACTATCAGAGATGGGGTCTGCAAATTAACTGGCCTTACTAATTACATTACATGTAAAGCAATAGTAGACAGTACATAATGCTTTATGTAGCGGAAACATGGACTACAAAAACGAAAGAGAAAAAAGTAAATTACGAGACACAGAAATGGACTTTCGGCGAAGAACGGCCAGGAGATCACGAATGGAAGGAGTCAGAGAAATGAGGAGATGAGATAAATCATGGGAGGTAAGGAAGGATTCAGCGGAGACTTCGGAAGAAAGAAGATTGCGATGGTTAGGACACGTACTAAGAATGGGGGATGAGATAATACGGAAAGCTGCTCTAAAGAGAATACCGGAAGGCAGAATGAAAAAAGAGGAAGACCCAAGTAGTCAATGGTGGGATGGAGTGAGAAAGGATATGGATAGGAGTTAGGGGTTACATTAGGGATTGGACATTTAAACCAAGAATCGATTTTCGATTAATCGACTTTCGATTTCTGTTTTTAAAATCGATTTTCTAAAAATTCGATTTTGTGTCCAAAATAATCGAGAAATCGAAATCGATATTTATAAATAGTGAAGTAATTGTCTGCTGTAATACGGATGTGATGTTGAAACAAAATGCAAAATATGGGTTAATGGAAGCACTAGGGATAAGAACCGAATACAGTTAAATTTATTAATACAATACATTATTTTAAAGGTATTAATAAGATATACAGGAAAGTATTAATCCATAACAGGTACTTATAAACATATAGGTAATAAAACAAGAAAATTACAAGTAGTTTAGTAGAAATAAGAATTGTATATTGAAAAGTGGGCATACCACAAAATGAAAAATAGAATTTTATTTATTTCTTGCTTGCAAAGCCGTGGGAACAATGTTCCTCAGGGATAGAAAACTAACATATTTATATGTTTTCCGGATAATCGATTTCGCACCTGAGTTGCAATTAACCCGGCTTGAGTAAATAGTCGCTCACACGGCACGGTAGAGGCAACTATAGATCATAAAATCCTGCTGTCTAGTTTGTATAATACGTGGGGAAATTCTCCCTCAATCTCCTTCCAAGCTTGTAGTGGATTGGAGTTGGACTTGCGGTCGACTGGAGGGCGGTTTACGAACTGGCGCAGCTCGATTGGCAAAATTCAAACGCTGTAGCAAGCTAAAAATCGATCGACTAGAATCGATTTTGATCGATTATTCAAAAGAAAAAGTCGACTTCGATTAAATCGAAAATCGGAGTGTGATAATCGATTTTTGATCAAAATCGAAATCGATTTTCCAATCTCTAGGTTAGATGTGGGAGATGCATTTGATAGGGGTACGGGTGGAGAGAGAGGGGTGATGAACTCAAAGGGTATTAAGGACTTTACTAATATATGAAAGATGGATGTGTTGGGTTTGGTGATGGAAACTGCTGCAGAGTTGAAAATCTCTAAATAAAATAAATGATTTTTTTGTATTTTTAGATTGCTATACAATAATGAATTATTGAAGTAGAATATTAGAGATAGAAAAAAAGTCTTTAATAGATTGGAATAATAAAATGCTAACTTAATGCCCTTTATGTGTGCACATTGACACAGCTAATTGATACCAATTTATTTATTACGTTATTACGTGTGCGGGACTGTGGATAAGTTTGCTTTACGAACACATTGAATGCCGAAAGTCTGCGATTTCCGAAATTACCACATTCATCGTTTTATTTCGTCATTCACTTTTTGCGGCGAAGCCGGAAGTAACGTGCAATCAGAGCGATTCGCTGCGAGTAGCGATACACATCGAGATATCACTACACTCGATGCCATCATGGAAGTGAACCTCCATATGTATGCCCGCAGTAAGATAGTTGGAACAAGATATAACTTAATAAAATATCTCGCATAAAAAATAAAATAAAGATATAACTCGCATAAAATTCGATGAATTTCGCGTCATTATGAAGAAAAAATACGTAATTTTCTTGATGAAACCAAATTATCAGACACTACTACTTTACTTCACGAGATATTTACAAAAAAGCAGTGACGGGTCGGTCGTGATTGATCGAATCCCGTGATCAAGTTCTCTTAAAAGATTGATCGATGAACTGGATCCCTCCAATAACCGAGGGGTTCATCTTTTCCGATCACGATAGGAATGACCGTATGAGATCAAGTATCGATCACGAGATGTGAGACCGGCCAAATTAATCTTGATTGATTTGTCTAACGTGAGATGCGTAAGTTACTTGATCGTTCGTGAGATGTAGGCAGTTAAGTCGTGTGAAACCAATCATGAATTATTTTTATAGTCGTGATTACTCATCGATGCTCCGCTCAGTTGCGCAAACAATGACGCCTTCACTAACATAACAGTCGACAATTTACATCACGACGTAAATAACTTGCATTGAGAAAGTTTTGCCAGTTTTGCTGGCTCGCTCTTTAGTTTAGAATAATACTTAACATAATTAAAAATGAATACCGAATACAATACACTGTCGGCAAAGAGACTGCTGGGTTAAGATACAAGAGTAATTCAATGGAAATTAAACATGATCCAGGTAATTATCCGTTTGTTTATTCGTCAAGCGATGCATTATTTGTGACTGCGTTGGCTATGTAGTGCCGTTATTTAAAACGTGCAATAGGTTAATCCTCACCTGTAAGTAGTACAATACAATACTATTTCCTATGAATTGTTTTCCTCTGCCACTACGAGTCGTAAATTGTGTGATATATATATGAGTCCATGGGCGAACCCAGCGAGGGGCAAGGGGGGGGCAGCCCCCCCCCCCCTAGAGGCTCAAAAGTAGAACCTTAAAAGAAGACAAAGCGATTTTATAAAAATTTGGTTGTAGGTTGGAAGACAACATATCTTATTTCTGTTCTTGGAAACACTTTGAAGAAGTAGACCAATGACACATTCTATAACATAAAGTTCCTCTGCGTAATCGAATTTCATCTGAAATATATGTTTCGTTGGTTCTGTCGTCCTGACAAAATGGCTGCATATATTAACCGGTGATTTCTTACACTGCGGATTCTGAAGAACAAGAGAATGAATGAAGCAATGCGTGAAGGAGACTGCTGCGTTTTTTGTGCTTAGTCGTAGGAGTGCGGATTCCATTTTATTAATAATGATAACTTTTATATGAACCTCATGTGGATGCACCGGCCTTCGAGTTTAGCGGGCAGCATTACATTAAGAAAAATTAGCTCTTGTACTTACTTACTATAAGCATTATCTCTTTTTGTTCGTTGTTAATATCAACTAAACATAATAACGCAAAAATTACCCATAGCTCGTTGAATTACGTATTCCTCAATGCTTTCCATGTACACGAGTGTCGGTGCTGCTACGTAGCGGCCGATCGTTTTGTGTAGTCACGTAAGGCGGCAAGGGCGTTACAAAGCGGGAAGGTTCACCTATGGCGTGACCTAGAGCATTGCAGGGCCGATTTATTAGATGTATCACGTCATCATCGACTCTAAGAGGCAAAGAATCGAGACATCGAATGACCTTGGAGCGTTAATGGGAATTTACGAATCGATTCTGGCGACAAAAAATTGAAGAATCACCTAAAGACGTGCCGTCAAAATGCAGTTTATACTTCGCCAAAAATAAAAAATAAAGATATTAATAAGTTTATATGGTGAATTTATTAAGGAAAAGGTGATAAGTGATGTTCAAAAAGCTATAGCTTATGCATTCTTAGCTGAAGAAACAGCGAACATAGCAGGAAAGAACAGATACCAATCAGCTTGTTTTTCTAAGATGACATCTCCAAGGGAAAATTCGAGAAGAATTAGATGGTTTTGTGGAAATGAAAGCACAAGATGCCCCATCAATCGCCAGACCAATCGAACATTTCTTGGTTACCAATAATCTTCCATCAGAATATTGTATCGGATCTGGTTTTGACGGCTGTTCTGCAATGGCAGGCAAAGAGGGTGGTGTAACTACAGGCGATTTTAAGGAAAAAAACATTCGCGAGCATTAGTTTTCCATTGCTCAAACCACAAACTCAATTTTGTGGTGAACGACACAAATAATGTACCGGAAATCAGAAACACTATTGCCATTGAAAAGGATACTATTAAGTATTTCAGGGAATCGACTGCTCGTAGGAGTTTGGCTCTCAATCTATCGCGAATGTGCGAGACTAGATGGTCTGAAAAACACAAAAGCATTTTCCCAAAATTACCCCAAGCTAGTCAAAGCCCTGGAAACACTGTCAATCGAGGGAAACTATGCCACAAGAAAAGCGGCGTACCTGCTGCATTCAGCAGTATCGAAACCTTCGATCATCGCTGTCCTAATTACCATTGCAAAATACTCGGCAGTATTAGAATCAGTGGTTAATGCCCTGCAAGCAAAGAGCATGGAACTGATAAAGGTTGGAACCAGTGGATAATGTCCTGCAAGCAAAGAGCATGGATCTTATAAAGGTAGGAGAACACATTACTTATTGGAATCCTTGAAGTAATCGAAAAAGACCCTGAAGAAGCATACAGAGTCTCTGACGAATTACTTCAAAGAGCGCAAGGCATTCCAATGGAATCGGAAATAGACTAGGATTAGAATAGGAGATTTCTGTTCTACGTCTTGCTCATAAGGAAAAACACCGAAGTAATCCTCCACCTGACTGTGGTAATTACTACTGGAGGCGTTCACTATTTATATCATATCTTGATTCTCTTGCATCATCTACTCATGAAAATAAGTTTCACTCACGTATTTGGCACCTTGAAAAGATGATCACCTGAAATTCGGAACCTCGACTCGACCATCTGCCCTATACTGATTATTCTCCCGGTTTAGACTAAGCTCTCTTGGACTCTTCTCTCTTGGCTTTGTATTCGGCCTTTGCACCCTTTCGTTTTTTCTCTTCTGAATTTTAGTGCGACAAGTCATTGAAGTTCCTCGCTGGATCTCCACTCTTGATAGACTCATTTCGTAGGTTTATTTTGTGTGTGTGTGGCAGTGTTATTATCAAGTGGTATAGCCGAACACGGCACACGTTTCTTAAGTCCCTCCAAATTTCCCTCCCTTGTATTTGTGCCAGTGTTTTAATGTCTTTTTTTGACGACTTCTATGTTACTTGCTAACCAACAGAAATAAAATGGTTATTATTATATCACGCGGGATATCAAGAACTCTACTTGAATGCGCGACCGCATTCATAATTTTGGGGGAAAAGGACACAAACGCAAAGATCGCGATTACACTGAAAAACCAGAACACCAAATAACACGACGAAATGACGTTGTAAACACTTGAGCAACTTTGAGTTAACTCTTCTCGGGTTATCCACTGGTTCAAACTATTCATAATTCCCGACGTAATTATTTCTTGCCTTGAGAATGTGTGACGAGTCGTCTCTCGAAACGTCGACAATTATGAATAGTTTAAACCGGAGAAGAGCCCGAGAAGAGTTTACTCATTAAAGATTATATACACACGATAATAGTTACTTATTATCGACGTTGATCGATCGTATTAGTTGGTATTATTCGATGGAAAAGTTTTTTTTAAGTAAAAGAAAGATCATTTTTATAAACAACTTTATTTTCAATCGTAACACAGGCACCAAAGATTTCGCCATATCTGCGCCATCTGTTGAATAAAACCGGATCGAAATTGTATGATTGTCTGAATGGATTAAAACAGGTTCTATTTTCCGTTCAGTCATTCATACATTCGCACAAGCGTTCGCACAATTTGCCGCTTTACACGGTACAATTTCCTGATACATACGTTCGCACAATAGATTGTACAAATTTACCGTGTAAAACGGCCTTTATAAAGGACCAGGCTTAATTTTCTGTACAGTCATGACGCGGGACAATGAGTAGAATACATTATCTTTTCTGTGCAGCAAATAAAACGCCACTATGGAGCAATACATACGGGAAAGTGAAATTTTTGAAACTTTGAAGCGAAAAAAAAAATAGGTATGTTTGACATGGCGATATATATTTCTTCTGCAGTTCAGAACTTAGCCATAAAAGAAAAATTGGATCCACCGGTGAAACAAAAAATAGGTGAAACCTAGGATTTAAAGGAATCAGAATAAATACTTTTGTTTACTCCTTCAATATCAAAGCTTTTTCCTCAAAATTACGACTTCCTTAGAAATTAGTGACGCATTATCTTCACCAGAATGCCCTGAAGTTTGGAAAGCCCGGCAGGTATATCATAAGTTAGGCAAATCAATTAAAAAAGTATGGTATTTCAACTGTTTTTTCGTCTTCGAGGACTAAAAATGCCATGATGCAGCAGAAGAAATAATTTTTCTCCCACCTCTTTTTCATTGTTCAGTGTTATTCATCGATTGTTTCGAGTCCTTGGGAGAATCGGAGAAGGCCATTAAGACGCTTAACGTTTCACACAGAAACTCGTCGCGCGGCGCTATATATTACTGATACGGCAAACCTCGTTCGAAGACTAATTAACCGAAGGCTAGGGAATGAGGTGAAGAAGTTCTGAGTCAAGGATCAGTCCAGACTGTGAGCAGGGTTCGGGGTTAGGGATAGGGATGGTCACGAAGGCTTTCGTGGTTGAATCGAAGGCACGACTATACCCTTCCAGGGTGAGACAGGAAAGTATGAAATCACAATTACGATATCGACACTGAAAAAAATTCAATATCGGAAAGCGTGCTCCAACGGTCAGTAACTCAAACACACTCGAAGGCACTGCTAAATTAGACTTCATCGACTTGACGTAGATGGAGAGACATTTCGTTTAATATTACTTATAAGCAGTACCACGAGAAAGAAAATTCGGTATTCACGTCATATGCGGTGTTTAAAGGCTGTTTGCGGTCCACAATAGGGCATAATAATTAGATGAAAGAAGAATAATATTTGTATAATCATCTGATCCGATTAATACTTCTTATTTGATGATGGCATATATTGTTTCTCTATATCTTCTATGAAATCGCGCATTTCTGAAAACAGCGTGAAGAATACGTCCATGCGTTCAATTTAAAATAAAACTGTTTCCTGTAGACCGCTTACGAAATCTTGATTTCGACTGAAGACCGCGACGAATACGAATTGAAAATTGGTAAAATACACACATGATTCATTCAGAAAGCATTTAAAGTATTAATCATTTCCAGGGTAAGATGCCAAGGTATAAGACGACCAAACTTCATAATTAGTTAAGCACCGCCACTTATAAGAAACCAAGCCACTGAGGTTAACGGTCCATCGTAGGGTGAATAATTACGTAGTAATGACACGGTTTGCTAAGATAAGAGAAAGATGCAGCAAACCAATCTTCTGATCTAAGACTGCTGATGATGAGTAGGGCCATATTCAGGAAGGACTCGGAATTGTCGAGCCGCGACGATGGCGAAATTCTTGACGTCACAGTCCCGAAATAAATATCTCTGAGTGATGCGTTTAAAAAGTTGAGTACTGTCGCTGATATGACGTCACCACGTCGATAATTTCGGGACCTTTCCGAAAGAGGTCCCAGAGCACACTTATCTCGTCTCCATGGGAATAGAGAGCCATGTGCAAACAAATGAAATCGTTCCTCCGCCAGCCACGTTACCCAAAGGTGGAGTCGCAAACAGGTAAATGAAGAGTAAACGCCGCAGAGGTAGAAGAGAGAGATAAAGACGGCAATCTAGGTCGCTACCTTAAGAAACGTCTCACGCGAACAATTAAAAAGATTCTATCTCGGATTCCAAACCTCAGTAGCGAGACCTATTATGACGCAACAAAGCACGCTCTTGAGCCCACATGCTGCAACTTTATCAACACTCAAATTGGCCAACGGCCGCCCGCTTCCTCGCTCAATGGGAAACGAATGACAGTCGAAGATTCAGATGTATGTATGTATTCACGCGGGCGCTCCACATGTCCACGATACCTACCCTACTTGCACCACACCGCCGCCGCAGTTCTCCGCTCGTTTCATCACACCACTCTTGCCGTCATGGCGCGCCAAGTTAGCGTAGTGTATGTACCTACTACTCGCGATGCCTTCAAATGATAAAGATAAGTATTCTACCAACCTAGTACTCCCATGCTCACAGACTAAAACTAGAGCTGACACCTTGACCGAGCTGCAACATGCAATCGTTAGCATCGTGCTAATGGAGGATTATCGTATTTATAAGGTTCTACGGTGTTTTTGTACTAGAAGCGTGGTAACTCTGGAATATTTCTGTACCTGCCTTCTCCCTTTAACCTGCGTAAAAAAAGTATACCCTTTCCTAAACCAAATTTGACGATATTTAAAAGATGTTTTTTGTATGTAGGACCAAAGGTATACAATCTATTACCCCATTCATGCATTAATTCTAAGTCTGTGAAAATGTTTTCGGAAAATGTACATTCTTGGCTTCTCACCAAAGAGTGTGTAGAGGAAATATTGTTGTAAATATTGTTGTAAACGTGTTTTAAATATTGTTGTAAATATTGTTGTAATTGTGCTATAATTAACTCCATAAGTCTTAGTTAGTAGCTTCTTAATGTACGAACATAAATATTTAAATTGTTAAGAAATTGTCTTATTGTTAGTCTCACTACGTGAGCTTTATGTAAGTTTAAAGTGAAAACATAACATGTTATTATTTGATGGTAGCCTTAAACAGGTTCACCTATTGATAATGTAATGTAATATGCGTAAAAATATTATCGAAAATGTAGTCTTGGCTTCGAGCCAAAGAGAATGAGGAGGAAATGTTGAAGTAAATGTTTTATAAATAACTCCATAAACTGTTAGTAAATAGCGAACGAAAGGTACGAACTTACATTTTTAAGTAATTGTCTTGGTCTCACTACATGAGCTATATGTAAGTTTAAAGTGAAAACATAACGTGTTATTATTTGATGGTAGCCTTAAAACAGGTACTCCTTAAAGGATACCTAAAGTTTCTCAAAATTTGCTATCGAAATGTATTTTGTGTATGGAGTAATAAACTTACTTATTATTATTATTATTAGCGTATTCTCCCAATAATGGAAGACGTTAAGCAAACAACTCAATCAAGATTTCTTCGGGTTCTTCTTGTTGCTCCAATAGGTTTCATTCTTTCCGAGTGGGCTTGTTTTCGTTCTTCCGACCACTTCGGTTACCACTTACATACAAACGCAACTTGTCTTACTTCTCTTGTCACTTGTCTTACTTATTTCGACCACTTACTTATTATTATTATATTATCATTCGAATTCTTTTTCGATATTACCGTTGAAATCAAATTTGCAAAGGTTTTCATAGATAGATTTAAGGAGTTGCCTGTCGAAACATTATAAGGCCTAGTAAGCAAATATCTAATCGTAGAAAGTATTGCATTGTTTTCTGTTTCCGCAAAACGCCCTCTGACGTCATTTCATTTATCGATAAAAAGGCCCGCGGTTCGATTCCAAGTGAAGACGGATATTTTTGTCAAATTATTTTCTAAACCTTTATACAGCTGTAATTCCGACAGAAGTGGACATCTTCACAAAAGCATCTTCAAGGCATCTTTTAGAATGGATCGGGAAGAAGAAGCGATGGATGAATAATGACGTCACGGGCCGTTATCGGAAGGTTACCAATGATCCATTCAACTTTAGACTCTTCTATATGTCTTGCAATTTGTGGAATCTTTAAGAAGTGATTTTAAAATGAACATTTGTCATGGTAACCCCTGCACGACAAAGTAAAAAGCAAAAATCGTGATATACTCCCATTGTGCTAGCGGGATGACACTTTCACACCTGCGTTCAATAACGGAGAATACTGGGAAAATTCTGGGGGAAGACGCAACGATTGTTTTAATGCTTAGACCTTAATAATATAATCTTGAAGTCGGCTAAAAGCCACAGAAATACGTAGTCCGAATATATTGTCAGCAAAGCTAGACAACTGACGAATGGCGGGCCATTATATCTCACTGCAATTTCGAAAGACTTACGAGAATGGGTGCAGGCTTTATTTTGGGGAAGTTATCCATCTCCGATGAATTCAAAATAACTTTGTGAACTCCGCTTAGTGATTATAATTAATACTATCTGGATTTCGACAAACTTAGGAAGCCAAAAATTGTCGAAACTCGGCGTGGTATTATTATTAAGAAAAACCATTAATAGGAGCCCACAAGGTTATTTTCATTTCCTCCGCTTAAGCGAACGTAAATTAACCTGAAGGGGTTGTTGCTTATTTGAGTCGCTGTTCTCTCATGCGTTGCCATCCTTGTAGGACCTTTAAGGGCATAAGATGCAATATGCCCTTGAATCCTCCAAACCATTCCCGCGAGAAATATGACGCCTGGTGCGTATTCGGGACGGCCTCGGGATTTTCGAGCCTCGACAGTGACGTCATTTCGACGTCACAGCCAAGAAAAGTTTCAGTAAGTAGGTTCATGAAAAAGTCAATACTTGTCTGAGGCTGTGACGTCACATCCACGGATTTTCCGAGGATAGTTTTTTTTTTTTTAAGGATTACAATTATTTATTTTTATTGAAGTACATTGGTCACAAAATAAAATAAATAAAAATTCATCAAAACATCCGGACTATCCACTGTACAAAATATGAAATACACTTCACCCCATATAACAAATACACATTTGCATTAAAACACAAGGAAAGAGAAAAACACCTCAATCGGAGTAGATAGTTTCATTAATATTTTTAACCTTAGGAGACCCTCTTGAGCCACAACAGGCTCATCAGAAGGTACTACTCTCTATTGTCGATATAATATAATAAAATAAAACAATGAAACGCTCACATTGTCATATTCACACCGAGCAGTATAAATATGTATAGCCATACAATCAGTCTCTCAACCTCCCTATAGATGTTAGTCCTCCAACAAATACTTCCAAAGTTTTATTTTTATCTCCGTATATACGTGTTTAGTCCATGCATGTCCCTTGGTAATTGGTTAAACAATCTAAGTACACTCAACACCATTCTGTTTGCACCACATTCATTTTATTATTTAGGGACTTTATGGTGGTGCACATTCCGTTTCCCCATTTAATAACAACAATAATAATTTATCTATACGTAAATGCTTTCGCAAATTATTATCCATTTATTATATTTCCGACACAACCATGTGTTGTATTATGTCACACACAACCATGCCCTGGATGAGGAAAAACCACCCAGCCGGGACTCGAACCCGCGTCGAGTTCTTACTGAATACGACTTCGACGATTTCATCCAGTTCTTACTGAATAAGGTCCCTGGGTAGCGCAGAGGTCAGTGTATAGGCCCTGCAAGCCAAAGTTCGGCAGTTGGATCCCGGATACAGGTGGATTTATCTTACGGCATTTCGTATTCGGAATTATTTCGTAAGTATTGGGAAGCGGGTATTTTAGGCAGGAGCGAAAGACCTCATTCGCACGAAATTTTATGACTGGGAAATATTGCGTTTTTAGACAAACCTTTCTCAAGAGTGAATTATCATTTTGAAGTTAACCAACTTAAGAGCTGAGATGATTCTGTCCTGAGAGAGCGAAAAACGGAGATTTCAAAACGAGTCGTTAACTTACGACTACGTTTGAGTTGCATCATTTGTATGTACTCGCACCACCTCACTAACTTGTTGATTCAACGGGAAGTAAGAAAGACGTAACGGAGAGAAAGAATCCTCGAATGTAACTATGCACCTTAATCAGCTCCTCGATGCCATGGAGACCACCTCTGTGAGCCCAGAATCGGTCAAGTTGGTCGATTATTGTGTCTAAGAAAATGCTTAAGTCGTCACTCGCAAAAATAAAACAGGTCCAGAGGGAAACATCAGCGAATAGGACCCCATTCTGAGAGATTAAATCCCCTTCAGTGGCCCCAGAAGACTTACAGGTAGTTTGAGCGAGATAAGAGTTCCCTAGTCATAATGGAGACCATATTCGAATTTCACATTTTTATTTCAGCGTCTGTAATAAGTGTGAAGTAAATATTGGAAATATTAATGGTTCGTAAATATAGTTATATATGTTAAACATTCTCAGCAATTAAATAAATATAACAACATAAGTCTCTAACTCGACTCATTCTTTCACGCCGTACGGCTAAAAAGCCTTCAAAGCAGGTTTTTTTCGATTCTTTAAAAATTACAGTGGTAAGGAGTAATTGGTTAATTTTTATAAATAGTTGAGAAATCATAGGAACTACGCACTGTTAGTTTTTTGACGAAATCTAAGTGTTAGAAGTAGTGTTGCCGCAAGACTCGAGACGAGACCGTTGGGTAGAATTCGAGACGAGACTCGAGACGAGACCACTTTTTGACGAGACGAGACGATACCACTTCCACGAGACTCTCGAAAGTCTCGAAATACAGATCTTTGTCCTTATTTGGTATTTGGTATAGCTTTATCCCAAAAACTATGTCCTTCTGTTAATACGAAGTAAATTTTACGTTTTTCTAAGTATTAAATTTGAAATATAATTCAATAATAACTTTTCGATAAATTATCTAACTATAAAAAAGAATTTTTACCGAAAAATCAATTTCTGAATGGATGAGCGTGACTTCTGGAGCCAAGTAAGGGAGTGTTAATGGCTGACTAGTTTTCCTTGTTTCCTGCGAAAATAACTTAGGAAAATTTATCCAGCAAAAATTGGACTATTTTCTAAAGTGGTAATTTTCAGTGCTTACTTCTACGACAAAAATATCTTGGATTATACTCGCATATGTGTAAAGTATCGCCCAGCGGCACTTGCAATCCTGCTTATAGTTTGCATGCTAGGAGAAAATGATGGCGCCATTTCGAATTGCGCAGAGCACATCACCTCGTCAGAAAGACGAATGATAATTAAAATAACTATGTACCTCTTCCTGCATGATACATCTTCCGAGGTTAGTGAGGATATTTAGCATAATGTCGCTAAATTGTGTTGAGGATGTACAATAAAAAAGTATAACTACAATTGGCTTTCCTTTGATTTTCATTTCTTTCATTTGCCTTTATTTTGCTAACCAAAAATCCAATTAATCAAAAAGTCCATTACTGGATCATCTGACCGGCATTTATTCATCAGCCACTCATTCTAACTCCATTCATCATATTTTCTCCAGAAACACCTGTTAGCGGCAGGTAATCTTATTTCAGCAGATGCAGTCCATTCTAAAAGGGGCCAGAAACCTGCCGAAAAAATCTATTTGCAGACTTGTGCGAAATTCCTGAGAGGAAAAATCATTCGCCCTGACCGGGATTCGAACCTGGATCCTCGATTTGCGGCCGAGTTCTTTAGCTTAAATGGCTAAAGCACTAAGTTTTGATAGCACTGATCAGCATTTTAGATGCATAGCCCATGTACTAAACCTTGCAGTACAGGATCTATTAAGAACATTATCTCTGGAGGACGGGGTTTCAGAAGACCAGCTTTATTAATTGACAGTGACGACGTGGATTTTGTTTTTGAAGAAGAAAATAAAACTTCAATTGCCAAAATAAGATCAATGATTTAAAAAATTAAAAAAGTGAGCAGTTACGAAATAAATTCCGTTGCTCTTGCGAAGCTGCAGGGGAACCATCACTGAACCTTGTAATAGACGTCCCAACTAGGTGCAATTCAACAGACGATATTATTGGAACAGCACTTAATGTGAAGAGAGGTATGTCAATCCTATGCGATAGTATAAGTGACCTGAAGCGCCTCAAAATCACTGGATCAGAATGGACACTGCTTGAAAATGTTCACAAAGTTTTAAAAAACTTTAAAGTTCTGTCGAATAAATTAGGAGAAAATTACGTCGCCCTTCCACTCGTTACCGTACCATTTAACTTGCTGTTGGATAAGCTAGAAAAATTATGGAAATACTGGACAACAAGCCTGGAAGGAATGAAGGTGATGAAAAACTGTTGCTTGCCTATCAAGCTGCTCGGAACAAGATGCTAAAGTACTACCGCCTGACAAACTGGATTTATTGCGCGGTATTAATATTAGATCCACGTCATAAATGTGAAACTTTCTCCATGACGCCATGGGGAAAAGAGATGCAGGAAAAGTCCCTATTGAAATTTGAGGAAATGTTCAAAGTCTATTACTGAAGGTATCTCACTCAAATGCAGTCCGCTCAGTCATTGGATATAGAGAATCTTGAGAGGTCTGTTTTGGTAGAAAGTGACAAGGAAGACCTTTTAGATGTATATTCTCTCTATAAGCAGTCAAGACCCAGTACTGGTAGGTATTTTCTCCTTTTCGACTAATTTCACTTACCGTAACTATTTTGACCTAAGAGAGAAGTTCAATCAGTCTCAGAACTTTTATTTAATTTTTTTACTTTTAAATAGAAATTTAACCCTTTTTCTGTTAAGACATAATGGTTTTCATATATTTGCTCCTACTCTATCATCCCAGCATGAAAAATGGAGGAAAGAACTTGCAGAATAACTTCAACTGCCGAGATCCCCTAGTGATGTAAACATATTGACATGGTGGAAGGCAAATGAGACAACTTTTCCAGTGCTATCAAAAATTGCGAGAGACTTCCTCAGTATTCCCACTACATCTGTTCCAGCGGAAAGGTTGTTCTCAAGAGCAGACTTGACAATGGAAGCATAGAAACCGCTTGGGTCACGAATCAGCAAGAAGTTTACTCTGTGAACTCGTGGGTGACGTGCAATTTGGCCAGTCAAATAAAAAACTTATGTTAATTAAAATTTTTCAAATCTGAAAATTATTTAAATTTACTTATTAAAGCGAAAATTATCTCTTATACCACTCACATTATTTTTTCGATTATTTTCTTAAACCTTATGTGGAGATCTCTGCAGTAAATTTGTGTCTACATTCCCTTTTTAGAAATTTGTTGTTTTATGTTACTAGTTTATTCATTGAGTATCAATAAAATCAATGATTTTACTAGCAGTTTGATGTATTTGGTGTCCAGATCAATATATATTTAAAATTTATATTAATGGCTTTCCTATTTCGAGTGTACCGATTCAGCGATTAAGTACGCAAAGGAAACGGCTTTTAACGGTGCTAAATTTATATTGGGGGAAACGAGACGAGACGAGACTGGGGTTCACGAGACGAGACTCGAGACGATACCCGAGTTCAGAAAACGAGACTGAGACGAGACTGGCTCAAGTCTCGTCTCGCGGCAACACTAGTAAGAAGTTCCTAATCTTTTCAATGTTCTCCCTCTGGAGCGCACAGCCGTAATCTATCCCATGTAAAACAGCTTATATTTTCAGGCAAATAGCTCGAAAAGTAGTTCAACAAGGGGAGTAAGGGGAGGGGAGAGAAAATTAGTTCATATTTTGATGTAATTGGAAAGATGGGAGTTTTTTTTAATTAAGGTTAAATTCATCGAATTCTAGGTGAAGTGATTTATCGCTCCAGCTACCTAAAGAGCGCCAAGTGCCCAGTCTACACGGTAATTAACTATATATTTAAATACGACCGATAGCCCGTGTAGAGGTTGAAATACTTATAACCAGCGCACATCACGCCATTCGTTCGTATGTTTCGCTGGAGTGCGTCTAAATGAATGTGTTCCTCCGATCCTCGCTTCATACAACTTCACCACCAAGGATACACTCTGCAGATAAATTCAATTGCCTCTGGCGTACTTCTATGGAAGGACAGCATTCTCACTATGAAGCATAAACACGTAGTAACTTCCACACACAATGTTTTAACCATGGAGTCTATAAAATGTGTATATCTCATTATATAGACTCCATGGATTTAATTAAACGATTTTTAAACTTGCAAACACTTTCACCTCAACACGGGCATAATTAGCATTCTGTAGTTACACAGTGGTGGTCACGGCGGATTCTTACGCGAGCATTAATTACGTGTAACTGTAATCGCAAAAGCGGCTCTTTAACGACTTTGACACGACACCATATCATGTGGGTTTTACTCGCAAAACTAATCGGCGTCTCGTTGGATACCCTTGAAGTCAATCGGCTAACAAACATTATGCTTATAATCACCAAAGATTGACATACCTACTGTTGCTAATGAATAGAGAATAGGGATTTATGTATTTTCGAACATAAAATTATGCACCAAAATTTGATCAAATTGTGCGCCTTTTATGCGGCCAAGAAAAGGCCGTTATGCGTCTTTTATGCGTGAAAATTTCCAAAACCATGTGAAATTATGCCAAAAATTGATTTTTTTGGCGCTCACTTACGCACAGTACTGACCGATACAAGTTTCCCTAAATGGCCATTTGCCATCTTCGCCAAATCTTCCTCAAAGCACTTCATGATATTGATAAAAGCATAAACATATAGGTACTAACAGGACCGATAAAAAGGAAGTAAAATGGTACTGTCTGAAAATAGTAAAATAACAGAGCGTTTTTTTTTGTCAGTTGAATGACAAATTAAAATAATTACATAGCTACACAAAATGACAGAAATATCTTTGAGTAAAATGTACTAAAAATAACTATTTCTGGTCAATGATCTATGTGTATACCATACATTCAAAGCATCAATCATAACACCATCACATTAGTAGACTAGACTGCTGTTTTTACAATATTTCTATTTAAATGGCGAAGGCCACAGCTGTATTTTTAATAAACTGCTGCTTTTCTGTTTTGATGCGGTTCGCGCTTTCAACGGATTCTCACACAGATACCTGCCATTTTTCAGAGATACCGATTCGGTATCAATCGGCAGCTGACTTGTGAGTTGCCGACGCACAATGGTTGCCAACTGTACTTGCAACCTGTCCCACGCCACTCTAACGTTGCTAAATCTGCTTCGATTTGTCGAAAACGTACATGCTGCATTCTCCAGAAAACTCGAAGGCACGCGAGGAAATAGTTGTTTTGGCTATCCCGGAAATGTTGCAACATGAAGTCCAACGATATAGGGAAGTGCAGTCTAGCAACAACGTAGCACCACCGTACTAGCCGAGCGAAACATCTAAATCGGTTTTCGGCGCTATGCGCAAAGGGCAGGCGAGCAGGCGCATTCGAAGAAAACAAATGAGAGAGCTTCCCCCTCCCCTTACTCCCTCGCCGAGTGTAGCCGCCTAGCTCTGCATTGGGCAGACGTGCATGGAGTAAAGCGTAGCAGTGCGTAGGGAAATACTCCTATATCCTATCTGCATGCAGCATGACACTTAATGTTCTTCAGGCCTCGAAACTCGCACAGAAAATTTCCCGGGCGCGATAATGCCTTTTTAAACATCAAAGTGTGACAAAAATAGCACAAACGATCACATTTCGGGTCATTATGCGGGAGAATTTGGGTATGCTGCAAAAACCTCGTGATTATGCGTTTTTGTGCGATTGAATTCAGTTCAGATTTTGGTCTCACATGTCATAAACATCATTTTTGGTGCATTTTGTACGTTTCCGAGAAATGATGCGTTTATGCGGTCGCATAGATCCCATAGCTCTACTCATGTGTGTCTACGCACAGCTAGAGAGGCGACATATATCTACTAGTAATAAGGGAGGAAGGCGGTAAACTTTTCAGACGTCTCTCAACTCTTAAAAGGACAGAGCAATAAAATAAAAAGAGGGCACACCAGCAGGCAGGCGGTCTCTCGAGGAGGTCACATATCCTTCTTCGCGAACTCCGAGGAAGGCGCCTGGGCTCCGAGATAACAAAAGACAGCGTAGAGTGTCGCAAGGGTATCTAGTTGATAAGGAGGAGAAACGGGAAGGAAGACAATCCGCAGACCGAACCTGGTTAACGTATTTTTATTCGGAGAATTTTTTTTCTTTTTAATTCTAATTTCAACATCGCGGAGAGTGTCAACGATGAAATACATCCACAACGAGGGGAAGGTTATATAAAACGGAAATAATAATATTTATAAAAAATACATTGTTAAAAAACCACGCTTACATTCAAGTGCACTAAAAAGTAAAAATGAATGTTGTCATCACTCTCCTAATGTAAAAGGTGGACGCTTATGTGGAATATATTGTGTCGATAATATAAATAAAAGAGGTTGGGTGTTGATTAAGAAAGAAAAGAGCGTCCACGCTTTCATTTTGTGAATGATGAAAAAATTACTTTTTACTTTTTTGTACACTTGAATATAAGCGTGTTTTCTTAAGAAAGAGTTTTTTTTACATAATATTCTAATTTTTACTCATTATATTAATTGTGCAACGCTTCTTTGAAATTCAAATTATTAGCATTTCTTCTATCTTTATAAATGCTAACCAGCGACATCTATTGGAAAAAGACCTTTTTCCGTATAAAATGTAAACATTTATTTTTTTCCGTAGATTAACTTAGTAATTGGTGAATTTAATGACTAATTCATGCATGGCCATCGAGAGTAAGTAAGTGTGCCTAATTTCGCCTCGACTGAACATTGGGACGAAGTGGGTTTGATTTCGATAATACAAGATTCCATCCAGACAATCAAACAGGGCAAGTTAAAATAATCGCTGGTAAAAAAGGGTTAGGAACAGGAAAGGACAACTGGTGAAGTGCATGAGTGCATTAACACTACTGGAAATGCCCGGTCTTAAGAATACACAAGGTAGTCTTTTTGACTACCTTCGTATTTTGTTACTATTTTTGGCAGTTTTACGCCATGCATTTGTTACAAATTACAGGTATGTCTTTATATAGTTTTCCACGATAAATAAACAATATTTTACAGGAAAGGTATATTCAATATTCTATGTTAATGTGGAGTCTTATCAAGATGCTGCAAGCATTTTTTTTTCTTCTTCTATTATGATGGAAAAAAGAATTTTATTATTATTATGGTTACAAAATGTGTAAATTACATTTATTAGGTACCCGTTGGAGGGATGTATTTATTATGTAAATATTATTGTAAAAAAATATTGAAATATTTAAAAAGAAACATAGTAAATGAAAAAAATACATGTAAAAAATTCACCAAAATTAAATTTTAAATTTCTTACATGCGTGGGAAGTCACATATATAATGAGCAGTAAATTAGCCACAAATTGGTTTATTGCACGAATTACAAATACCGATACTCCTGTCTCTTGTTCATTCTACCTTTATTTGGAAAAATTTCGTTTGCTCAATCCCTGTTTCTTTGTTTATCGTCACATTACCATTACGTGTGAATTAACCTCTAGACATCATAATATATACGGTCCTGCAAGCCCTTCTCTTATTTTCTGAATGAATTTGATATTTTATGATAGCTTACATCTTTGTATACAAACAGAGAATTTATAGCTGCTAAGTCTACTGTTTTATGAAAAGAATGCACAGGCCATCTCCTAATGGCTGTCCGGACAGTGTACTGATCCACAACGTCTACTCCATACTACGACTCATTGTAACCCTGGACTGTTCCCACTATGTTCTTCGGGTTATTGACGACACCCACATCTGAGTGAAAAGTGCTTAGGATAAGCACGTGCTTCTTTATTTTACCCTGATGTACGGTGAGGGTAATGCTATTTTCATAATATTTTAATATTTTTGTGGAATACAAGTTTTCTTTCATGTTCTTCATCTCTTTTGGAACCAGCTTCCTCATTTTATTTGCAGTTCCTAACAAGGTAGTACCAGCACTTTTTAGCTGCTTTCTTAGCGTTACAGACGTGAAAACATTTTGGTGGTAACGTAGCGACTCTTTCTCAGATAAGGATGCACAAGTCTCATCACGGCATTATCGGTTAGACGAATGCCCTCAGAACGAGTAGGATATTTGCCTGTGTTCAGCAAAACCATTCACCAGGTACTTTCTATATTTGTCCACAGCCAGCCAGAGTTTTTGTCCAAATTTATCTGGTTTGTTCGTCATGAATTATGTAAATGGGCACCTAGCTCTGTTTGGAAAAATCTGTTAATTGGACGTAATGATTGCCCCTGGCCTGTAGCATGCAATAAAATTGTCAAACAATCTACTCCACTCGTATTCACTATTTTACAATTTTTTTGTAAGAATGGCATTTTTATGAGATGGAGAAATTCTATTTTTTCCTGTTTGATCTACTCCCGAAGTAAACACCAAGTAACTTCAATTGAAATTAGCGGGGAAAGATGGATTTTGTTGCTAAAGTCACAAAGAGCACACGTTTTCTAAAATTATTTATATAAATAGGTCGTCAAGTACCATTAGGCGATTAGCCTGGTGGCAACGGTAAAGAATATTACATAAGAAATGAAGAATTTGAAAAAAAAATCAAAACAATATACTCATTGTGAAACTCATGACTTATACACACAACTCTTAGTATGCAACCTGGAGTAATTTAGCTCTTTTTACCTTTTTTAAATTTTTAGGAAAGGTCTTAAAAATATCTCCAGGCAACTCATTCCATTCTTTAATTCCGCGGCTTAGCAAGGAATTCTTCAGCACATCCGATTGCTGTGGCATGTATTATGTTTTGAAAATGTGGTCCTTCCTACATGTATCGTTGGGTTTGTTTAATCTTTTAGTGAATTCCCCCCCAAGCCTTTTCTTTCTTTATCGATTTGTAGATCCCAAACAATATCCCACACAATCCCTAAATTGGAGTTATTTCCACCCCAGCAACACTAGCATTGCTGTAACACAGTCCGTCCTATTGTGCTTCCCTAAGACATAGATACCTGGCTGCTTTCCTTCTGGACTTTCTCACGCTTCTAAATGTACGTCTTTTCCTTTGGATCCCATACCGTTGTAGCAACTTCCGTTGTAGGACGGACAAAGGAGGGGTTTATCACGATTTTTGCTTTTTACTTTATCGTGCAGTGGACCATGTCAAATGATCATTAATTGCAAATTATCTCTTAAATATTCCAAAAATTGCAAGACATATAGAAGAGTCTAAAGTTGAATGGATGGGCAACCTTCCCATAACGGACGTGACGTCATTTCATCCATCGCTTCTTCTTATTCTATTCTTCTATATTTCTTATCCATTCTAAAAAATAACTTAAGAAGGATTTTGTGAAGATGTCCACTTCTGCGGGAAATACAACAGTATATAAAGGTTTTGAAAGTATTTTGAAAAAACATCCGTCTTCACCGGGAATCGAACCACGGGCCTTCGATCGATGGATGAAATGTCGTCAGAGGTCGTTTTGCGAAAACAGAAAAAAATACAACTGTCTACGATCAGTTATTTGGTTATTAATGTTTCGAAGCAACTCCGTAAATCTATATGAAAACCTTTGCAAATTTGATTTCAAGAAGTAATATCTAAAAAGCATTCGAAAGGTAATCCCCCTTTGATTGACAGGCTAATTCTTTAGTGGCCTTGGAACTCCCCTTTATAGATTCCTCATTATACCCCAGTGCAGGGATTTGTAGCCAAAATATGAATTACATGATATTCAAGTAATTTTACGCATGAGTCACCAAATAGGGTAAAGATAGTCTCACTGTGGTCACTGAGAGACGAAAAAATAGGCGAAGAAAAGACACGTACGCAATGTGTCTTCTCTTCGCCCAACCAATATTGTGTGCGAGTTTGTGTGTGAGGGAGGACCCTCTCGACGCGAAAAGCATCTTCTTTCTTCAAGGGGGCATTCACCACCGGGCCACTCTGCTTTCCATTCCCTCAGCGACGATAGATAAGAATTCAAACGCGGAAACGAAAATTTTCTCCCGAGTGAAAATCTCGGAAGATCTCCTCCCATTGTGCGAATACAAGTTCTTCCGGGACGGCAGTGGCTCGGAGAAGAAGAAGCGATGTATCTGGCGCTCTCCAATAATCCGAGGTCGACGATGGATACATATATATATGACTGCTTAGCTACAGAACTCTTTAACATTGGTGTCACTTGAATACAACTCTACATTAACAAATTCCCAGAGGTGGCGCGAAACATGTTTTCAAGAAACAAAATATTACTTCAAGATTAAAAAAATTCGTTCTTGCACTACGAGTCCTATCCAATATGATATTTAAAGCCCATTGGTGGCCTAGGGTGGGTAGAGCACTTGGCTACTGATCGAAGGGTCCCGGGTTCAAATCCAGGTGCTCAGGAGATATGTCAAACGTCCAGGTACTTAGGAGATATGTCAAACGATAGATCTAACGGAAATCCCGCATCAAACATTTTCAAATCACAGACAAGGACGACAGTATTATCTATTTCGTGGCACAAACTGAGAATCTTTCTGTGTAATTATTTATCGTCAGTTACTTCAAACATCAGGAAACCGTTTTCAATCGTTGTGGAGCGATATTTAGATTTTTTTTATTTTTAGCAATCTACACGTATTTTGTTAGGGCATCCCCCTCTCAAACGAAATTGTTCTGCAGTCTAGTTCCCTAATTTTTTTCTCATGATCTCATCTCCCGTAGTATGTCGGATTTTGAAATATATATTATTACAAAATCCGACATTGCGGATAACAAATCCTGAACAAAATAAAATCCTCGGAGTGATAGGTGGCCTTGGGAAAGTAAATGGGCTCCCTACCCAGAATGTGTTTAAAATTCACTCGCCTGTGGCTTCCAACTATCCAATCCAACCACCCTTCGGGTTGAATCACTGAGTGAGTGAGTGTAAGGCTTTTAAATAGATAAATTTTGATATTTTCGGCGCGAACTTGCTCAGTTTTTAATTTTCATTTCGATATAAAAAAATAACTTTTCTTCAAATATGCATCAAAAAACTTTTTGGTTGTGGTTTCAGATTTCTCAACAAAATAATTTCTTAACGCGTGCATCAATCTGACGTCACGATAGAAGAACATATTTGAACGAACTAAATTTTCTCATAAATGAACATTCTAAGTTTACATCGAAGTTTATAAAAAAATAACTATTACATTACTTGAAATACTTACAGTATAAAAGATTCGTTTAATTGGTACAAATCCAATAAGATTTAGTTTATTCGCGTGCTACCAATTAAAAAAAATATATATATATATAGTTTTTAAATTAGGTAAGTAGGCCCCTGGTTTTCAAAAACATAATTTATTGTTGATACTAGAGTGATTGATATTCAAATTCAAAAATTACTATTTCTCATTTTTTATAGTAGATACCACAAAATAACCGCAGGTGAATACTAAAAAACGAATTTGCATGGTGGGAAATTTGAAAAATTTTAAAAAAATTCTATGTATGCAACAATTGTTGTTCATATGTTGTTTATAACGTATTATGCATGAAATTTTGTTTGTATTGTCCTATGAACTATTATAATATCATAATATGATTATAACATGACTTGTTAAAACTTTAATTATTTTCGACTAATTGAAATAAATATGATGATACAATGGACTGGTAAAGTGTGACGTCACATCCCCCGGTTGCCATGGTGATCGCCATCTTTCTTTCCAAACAAATCTGCGTTACAGCAGTTTCTCCCGTAAGGAAATAATGAATGGATTATTTCTGTTTACTATGATTGTGTTAATCACTATTTTCACAGTAGATAGTTGCTTTGAGGTGTCAACTACTCTCCTAATTTTTTTTATTTACCTCGTGACCAATGTTGATTCATAAAACGCATTCGTATTACCGCAGCAGACGACGTCGTTGGCAGCGGTCCTACAAATTACGATAGTTTCAGAAGTGGGCATGCAAATACAAAATGCGGATTTAATTTAGTTATAATGGCTTTAAGAAAAATCTTCCAAACCTAACACTTCCTCTAAATACGTGGTGTGTACTTGCATATGGTCCCAAATAGTATTTTGTATCTTTTGTTCTGAATAATGCCAAAATGTACCGACCTACCATTATTCCTATAGTTAACGTATATTCTGAGTGAGAAAATTGAAGTTTCTACGTATGGAACTCGGAGATTCATCGAATTTTTCCATCGATAAACTCGATCTGGCAGCGTATTTTTTCCCAAAGCTATATACACATAGGCTGGCATTTTTTATCCTGCCCGCTTTCCATACTTTTAATGGAAATTCACTTAATGGATGTGTTTCGTGCCAGATTGCAATTTTTTTATTTATTTTTCCGGTTGGAGATAAAGGTTGACCCCGAAGTTAATGCACTATGCTTTAATAGAGGAAATCATCCCAATATCGTAAAAAAGTCGTGTACCACAACTTAGTCATGTCCTTCACAATGTTGTTGCAGATTATTTTAATTTTAATACTAATCGATGGAATGACTAAATTATACTGCTATAATTTGATAACAACTAGTTGACTATTGCTTACTCCAACATCGCGCAACAAAGATACTAAATATCTTGTTGCATGGCGCGGAAAGCGTCTAGTTTACCATCTATAACTCTACTCAGAAACTCTAGTTCAGTATCGTAATTTTATGAGAAAATTCAATACATCTCGTCATCGAATAATTTAAAAATAATTAATTGCAATAAATACAACAAAATAGAGTTATCGAAGGTCCGTAGAGCAGCTAATAACATTTGTTTAACTAGAACTAATTTAAAGCCGTAGATAAGAATCATACGATTCAGACGCTTACGGAACAATTTGTAACTATTAGGGCTTACATCTCGGGAACATGGCGGTGCTGCGGAAATTTTATGTTTTGAAATCAAGATCTCGTAGTTTAAAACGCCTGTTGATGCTTAATAAAAACAGAAATCATTAACGCCATGATTAATGATACTATTTCAGTTAAATTTAATACTAACATGTATCTCTATGAGCGAAAAAAAATTGATAAATTGTCGAAGTCCAGATTTTCAATGCTATTAGATAGGCCGTCTGAAGTTGTTTGGAAAATGAAACAGTTGACTAGCAATCGGCTGACGTCACCACTTTACCAGTCCATTTCGTGTAAAAAGTATATTATTATTTTAGTTAAAAACATAACTTAAAATTTAGGAGGGGCACTATGATTTAATCATAATTTGGTCACTGTACAATGTTTATATCAAATTTGGTGAGCGTGCGTCAAAAATAAATTTATTATATCATTTCAATACAAATATTAAAAGTTTTGTAGATACAATCATATATGTGGCATTGCGCATTCCCTTCGGAGTAAATCCCAATGCGTCATATGCCGCCAGAATGAACAAATTGACCTCTATCGTAACGGAAATTAGATTTTTTTTCAAAAAGGCGTTTCAGGGACACGCACGTGGGATTTACGTGAATACGTCTGCATTAACGGGTACATCTACATCTACGAAGTGCCGTGCAAGACACCACTAGGGTGTGTGGCACAGGGTGATTCCACACCAGGATTGCAGCACTCGTCCAAGTTCAAATCGGGACCTCGCACGATCCCCCTGGCGCTAGGCGCAGACACCAAAAAGCAGTCAGGAGAACAGTGCGCAGTCCAACCGGAAACTGGGAGAGTGATACGTAAATGAACATGCAAACATGCATTATAATGCTAAAGAGACAATTACTGGTTAATGTTACAAATACTATTAATTTATAAAAGCTACGAGATGCTACTACATGCAGAGAACAAAATAAAATAATGCCGGACATATCGACCGGTGTGAAGTATTAGTAATGATGTTATGTCATTAAACACAAGTGAAAAGTATACTCTACCTAGTGAGGGTGGGAGTTTCATATGATTGATCTATCGCTACTATTATGGTCTCTTCTTGTACGTGGAACAAATGACATTTTATAATAGGTAAAATGTGCATACATGATATTTATAATAATATAGCGGGAAAGTTGGATGAATTTTAATCTCACCTATTTCCACATGTAGTTTTATTTTTCACGACCATGGTTTAGCTACAGAGTAACATCTTCAGGTCTTCTGTATAAGTCTTACAAAGTAACATCGTCAGGTAACATGTTCATCTACATCTACAAAATACCCTGCAAGCCACCACAGGGGTGTGTGGCAGGGGGTGAGTAGTCACCAACATGCATTACACTATACCCTATTAAAGTTAATGTAACTACGACTAATTATGCATTAGCATACATCTCTAATGCTTGTCCACGAGGCGAAGCCTCACAAGCATGCAGTACACTACAGATATTATCACAATGGAGAGGGACCCTTAGTATTTATGCATGTTGCAACTACACAAATGGACAGAGACTCAAGAGTTATATTGAAAACATGCACGGCGTGCTGCTAGTACTAAGTAACAGATAAGGATTCAAGTATTACGGAGTACTACTACGAGTAAGAGCTATACTACCTATCGACAAACCTACATAAAAGTCTCATTGGCAGCTGTTATGGCCTCTTATCGTTCGTGGGAAAAAGGACATTTTAAATCTGTCCGTTCTGCAGTCTAGTTCCCTAATTTAATCTCGTGATCTGATCTCCCGTAGTATGTCGGATTTTGAAATATATTATTAACGTCGTCAAAGAATAAATTGGTTTGGAACTTGCATAATAGATTAAGTCTACATTTCTTCAACTCCATAACGAAACGTTGGTCGAGATATATAAAACTAAATGTAGAAAAAGCTGTGTTGTGAATTCATCTGACTTTCCTTCTAATGAAAGACTTCCACGAAGTTACTCCCGAAACCGTTTCTTTCTATTCTAATATATCGGCGGTCAAGGCGGTTGTGGCTTGAGTTTATGTTTATGTCCCAGTATGTCCACGTTTATGTCCCAGCATCACGTGTTCCGCCATGGACATTACGGCATTTCGAATGATCGATGACTAATCAAGACACCCTCCCTGATGACATACGTTCCCTTGGATTTCATTTTCAGCTTTCCGGTGAGTACGGGCCGTCATTTGAACTTTTTCTTGAAACTTATTTTTCATTTGTCTCAAACGAGCTATTAATGTATCTCAACTAGACTGAACTAGACGAGATATTTCGTATGGAATCGAAACCACAAATCTAGCTACCACATCGGAGATAACAGATATTCCCCTAACACTAGTATCCTTATCTAATACCTAGTACTTACAGCACGCCGTGATTTTTTTCAGCATAGCTCTTGTATCTCTGTACGTTTATGTAGTTGCAAAATACCAAAATTTTAACGGTCCCTCAACGTCGGTAGCATATCTGTAGTGTAGTAGTGCATACAATGTGAGGCTTCGCCTTCTGACAAGCATTAGCGATTTATGATAATGCATCTACAGTCGTAGTTACTTGACCTTGGCAGGCTTCACTTCGTAGAAGTTAATTATATAACTAACGTTACTAAGGTATAGTGTAATGCATGTTAGTGACTACTCACCCCCTACCACACACCCTTCTACATCTGCATCTACAAAATGCCCTGCAAGCCACCTCAGGGGTGTGTGACAGGGGGTGAGTATTCACCAACATGCATTACACTATACCCTAAAGTTAGTGTAACCTTAGGGGTGGCTTGCAGGGTATTCTGTATATGTAGATGTACTCCACGAAAATGTTCTGCGCATGCGTGGAACCAACTCAAGGTCATGCTTGCATGGTGGTCATATACGCAATCGAACGAAATTACATCTATTTCGGTCGTGTGATTTGTCACGAAGTTTAAATAGTCGGAACGGATAACCCTGCCACCACTTACGGTTTAAAAGAGTCCTTTATCCTTTATTCAGCAAACCAGTGACAGAAATCGACTGTGCTTAAGTCGAGGGGGTACCAACGAGATGCAGTACACAAAATTCCATCACTCAACTCACGTATGTAAATGTACTGAAGAGCAAAAACG
Source organism: Pyrrhosoma nymphula (assembly GCA_963573305.1). Classification (NCBI taxonomy): domain Eukaryota; kingdom Metazoa; phylum Arthropoda; class Insecta; order Odonata; family Coenagrionidae; genus Pyrrhosoma; species Pyrrhosoma nymphula. Next base: position 173,542,521 of record OY754329.1, on the reverse strand, counting down.
ACACACAACGGTCAAGAGAAGATTCGGCCAAAAGTAAATACAGTTCAAGAATCTTCATGTACGCCACACGCGGATAGCATGAGACAAGACAAGAGCATAAAGCACCGTCTCCGTGCATTCGATTGTTGCGTTTCTGCGGGCGGCGCAGCCAATCAAAAGCGAGGTAATGAACGCAGGCTGCGACTGGCGTCAAAGAGTTGAATGAATGGTACAATTACTTGGCAGTTAGAATTGAATTCTAAATAGTGCGTTGATATGAATTTTTGGAAAAAGAATAATTCGGTCAACGAAACGTTAATGAAACCAACTTATCAAATGTAGAGTCAGTTAATTACTTAGGTGTGACCCTTACTCAGGACCTGTCTTGGAGGAAACACGTCCTGGAAACTGCGGACAGGCTAGTCGAAAATTGGGATTTATTAAAAGAATATTAGGAAAATGTGACGAAAAGGTTAAAGAGCGATGTTATTTTTCACTCGTGAGACCTCACTTGGAGTTTTCCGCTAGCACATGGGACCCTTACGAAGTAGGACTAATCTCTTAAATAGATCGAATACAAGGGAGAGAAGCAAGGTTTGTGAAAAAGTTGATACGATAAATTTATCAGTGCTACCGAATTGTTGGAGGAATTAGGGTGGGAATCTCTAACTGATCGAAGGGAGAAAGACATGTTAAATCTTTTGCGCAAGTTCTAAGCAGACAATTTTTTGCCGGACGTTCAACATATATATTGCTAGCGCCAACGTACTACGGTAGAAGCGATCACAGGAATAAGATAAAGGAAATTGACTGCAGGACCGACAGATTTAAAATGGCATTTTTTTTCCACGTACAATAAGAGATCATAATAGTTGCGACAGATTAATCATATGAAACTCCCACTCTAATAAGTAGAGTAGAATCTTCACTTGTGCTTAATAACACAACATCATTACTAACACTTCACACCGGTTGATTTGTCCGGCATTATTTTATTTTGTTCTCTGTATGTAGCAGTATCTCGTTGCTGTAATAAATTAATAGTAGTTATAATATGAACCACTATATGTGTGTATAGCATTGTTCTGCATGTTTGCAAGTTCATTTACATAGCACTCTCCCAGTTTCTAGTTTGACTGCACACTGTTCTCCTGGCTGCTTTTTGGTGTCTGCGCCTAGCGGGCGGGGGAGCGTGCGAGGTTCTTACTTGTACTGGGACGAGTGCTGAATGCCTAGTGTGGAATCACCCCGTGCCACACACCCTAGTGGTGGCTTGCACGGTACTTCGTAGATATAGATGAAAATACCACTCTAATACCACCATGCCTTTTACGTCGGACAATCAACAAATAACAAACGCATTTGGCCAGGCCCTGGATAATGTACAATCCACTACCCATGAGGAGCTCGAATCCGTGACGACACTGTTAGCAAGGACATTACCCGAACACAACACAGGGGCCGGTGCAGCAAATTATTTTGGTTATAAGCTATGGTTTATGAATTTTAAAATACGGAGAAACTGGACAAATTCCCTAGGGTGGCCCCAGCGGCGTGGGGTCAGTCGAAATCTCATTAGTGTTACTGACCTATTGCAGCAACTGGGATGGGAAACGCTTTCAGACCGTCGCTTAAAATTTAGACACAATCTATTATGTAAGTTCCAAACCGGTCTAATCTCTGACGACGTTGATAATATTTTACGAAATCCGACATACTACGGCAGATCAGATGATGAGAATAAAATTAAGGAACTAGATTGCAGAACGGACAAGTATAAAATGTCCTTTTTCCCACGAACGATAAGAGACCATAACAGCTGCCAATGAGACATTTAACTAGGTTTTTCGATAGGTAGTGTAGCTCTTAGTAGTAGTAGTAGTACTCCCTAATACCTGTATCCTTATCTGCTACCTAGTACTTGCAGCACCCCGAGCATGTTTTCAGCATAACTCCTGAATCTGTTAATTTACGTAGTTGCAAAATACATAAGTACAAACGGTCCCTCTACCATTGTGAGCATATCTGTAGAGTAGTGCATGCTTGTGAGGCTTCGCCTCGAGACAAGCATTAGCGATGTATGCTAATGCATAATTAGTACTAGTTTCATTAACTTTAGGGTATAGTGTAATGCATGTTGGTGACTACTCACCCCCTGTCACACACCCTTGAGGTTGCAGGGTATTTTGTAGTTGAAGATGAAAATTAAATGCGACCATCGTATCTATGTGTGTACTATGTAGACACAGAGAAACATTCCGGCTCTGATCGGGGAGAGGGATGAGGAACGACCATATGCGATGGAGAATGAAGAGGAAGACCCCCCCCCCCCCCCTTTCCCCTCCATGGGAAGTCCGGTTCCTGCCCCTCCTTCCCGTCACTTCCTTCCCCTCCCCCTATCCTCCCTCCCCATATCCTCCATCCGCCGTCTTCTTCTTCAAGAAAGCCGCGAGCATGGCATAGCGTTTGTGACTCTGCACAGAAAAGATTCAATATGCGAAATATAGAGGAAATCCGCTCGCCCCTTAGAATACTGCCACGAGCGAACAGTTGCGAGCATGCCAATAGCAGTGTACAGACAGAATCTGTCGGCGCAGAAATTATACGTGCATTCTTGGGGTACAAATAAATAAACTGACGAAAAGACAGAAAAAATAATCACACCAGAATTTTTCTTTTTTAATTCTGCGCTATTTGATGGTAAGCTTTGAGTTTAAATATTTCTTTTTTAAAACGGGTGTAACATAAAAAGTATCGGTTTTGGACGGTGGTCGAGCAAATTCGAGCTCGACTTTGATAATTCGTGACTCAATAACAAGTTCTTCTATTGCAACCAAGTTCAATCAGTGTTAGACAGGCATTTTTTCTATGCATGTTTTTTATATAGTTTTAGGTTTGCATCACTACCAGAAAAAAGGTTGTTATCAATTTTGTAAAAAGCTAGCATTTCAAAACTGGAGCAAGGTAAAACTTCGTTCTTGGTTGTCTTGTGATCCACATGCCCTGACCTTTTCCAGTATTTAATTGTTCAACATATAAATAAATGCGTTTAGTTTATATCGATTGGTATTTATACTGATCGAGGTGAGCGATCTTGGCAGGCGAACCGTTTGAATGTGACAGTAGTAACAGAGGTCATTGAGTTCAAAGGCTTCGTCTACCTAAAAGACAACCTAACAGAAGTTTGGTGAAAAGTAAAGCTACACTAAAGAAATCGGTGCAAAATGAGAGGTAATTTTGCAAACAATTCTCGAGTTAAGGTAGTTTGAGCGAGATAGTTCCCATTTAGTCATAATGCAGACTATATTAGAATTTATTTTTTTTATTTCATCGTCTGTAATAAGTATATATTTTAATATAAATGGTGCAAAAATATAGTTATATACATCCAACATTCTCAGTAGTTAAATAAATATAACCAAATTTCCAATCATTGCATTAACAAATGAAGTGGTGCGCAGTCAGGCGCACGGGTGCGAAGATATAAAAACCGAAGACGATGAAATTCGCCATGAACAAAAATCATGAATTAAGATGGTTGTTTGGTGGTGTAACTGGCTAACACACCTGACCGGCAATTGGGAGATCCGGGTTCGAATCCCGGTCAAGTCAAATGATTTTTTCATGGCGTATATCATCGTCTTCGGTGTATAAATATATAACCACTTTAGTCTCTAACTTGACTATTTTTTTCACGCCGTACACAATGCCTTCACAACAGATATTTTTGCGACTTTGTAAAAATTACTGCGGTGAGCAATAGATTATTTTTTTATAAATATGTGAGAAAACATGTATATACTACACACCCTTAGTTTTTTAACGAAATCTACGTGTTATAAATTCCTAATTTTTTCAATATTCTCCTTCTGGAGCGCACAGCCGTTATATATCCGATGTAAAACAGCTTGTGTTTTCAGGCAAATTGCTCCAAAAGTAGTTCAACAAGGGGTTAATATATTGATATCATTGGAAAGATGAGAGTATTTTCTTATTTAAAATTAGGTCAAATTCTACGTGAAGTGATATTTCGCTCAGACTACCTTTTAAAAACCTACTACACGCGTGGAGAGTAACCAACAGATTTTTACACAACATCCCTTAATCTTAAAAATCAAAATTTTGTTTGATTCCATAGGGTCATCACCAAGTTCTTTTTTAACCTTCCCGTTCCCAGGAGCAGTGATTACATAACCGACGTGCAGCGGCACTAGTGTGCAGCGGCACTAGTGTGCAGCAGCAATAGTGTGCAGCGAAAGGACAAGGTCGATAGATATCTCGATTCGTTGCCTCTTCGATATGCACATATATCGAAGATGCAAATATATCGAAAAATGCAAACATATCGACCCTGGCGAAAGGATTGAAAGTGAGCCGCAAAAATTATAATTACTAATTGTAAGTTTTGAATGAGAATTCACTCGTTTCTGGAAAGTCTTTCCACTTTCCATTTCATTCACTGTCACAGCACGTTCAAAGTCTAGGTCAGGAAAAATAAACATGATTTTTATTAATACAATTTTGATATACATTTTAAATAAAAAATGAGTGGAAGTAAAGCAATATCAAAATATAAAATTGTGTGAAGTAGCTTGCACAGGATAATTCGTTCCCTTATTCTTAAAAAAATAGTTTAATATCTTATTTCCGAAGGATTTGAACTTTGGGTTCTCTAACGTTCCAGCGAGTATTGTATAAACTCATTTTGAGGCAAACACTCGAAACATGCCTTTAAAAGTATAGTAATATATATATATATATATATATATATATATATATATATATATATATATATATATATATAAATAAACTATGCCACAGGTGGGGCGGAATGAAATATAAACACATAAAAAAGAACACTCACACTATAAGTTGATATTTCGGTTGCTCTAGAACCTTTCTCAAAGATAGACGGATACAGAAACATATATATATATATATATATATATATATATATATATATATATATATATATATATATATATATACAGAAACACATATATATATATATATATATATATATATATATATATATATATATATATATATATATATAATATATACTGAATATCTAACTTGACCGCAAAAAAAGTAAGCTACGTCAATGACGATATATATATATATATATATTCGTCATTGACGTAGCTTACTTTTTTTGCGGTCAAGTTAGATATTCAGTAATTGATCCGCATTATCCTAGCACTGTTTTCCGTGTTACTATATTTTGTGTTAAGTACCATAGTTATAATATCAATTTCATATCTTCGACTACAATTTAGTCTTTTTAGTTTCGTGCATTATTATTTTTGCATGCATTTTAAATTTAATTTTCATTTGTCTTCAGCGGTGTACAAATATTAAAATGCAAGAAAAAACTCAAATTCGTAGGTCCAAGAAAGTCAACAGAAATATTTATGGTGCCATACACTTAGATTATACCTATAAAGAGGATCGTCTAGGATTTAGTTTCGTGTCCTCCGATGATTTGTCAGTTCCTCAAATGTCTAGTTGTATGTACAATGCGTGAAAAAGGGTCGAATGAAGCGATAATGCATATATTAAACAACACCGACACCTTTAAGCAAAGCATCATTTGAATTATTTTAAACAACTGCGAACTCAAATCCAATCGTTTAATTCATTCATGAGATTTGCCATATCGGTATATACGATCAAGCTATAGAAGTAAATTAATATGTTGCGAGATAAAGACAAAGTCGATATCTCAAGACAAAATGCCTCTCACAACTGCCGAATAACTCATTTTACCAACTTAAGTGTAAATTGTCAAAACTGTGCTCGGAATCGGTTAATTGACATGCATTGAAATGGTAATTTTAAAAAAAAATACAATCAACATGCGAATCGAAGACATAGCAATCAGCATACAGAGAACTTTATTCAGAAAATTAGCGAATTTAAGAAATATTTCCCACACATTGATGAGTCAACATACAAACAAACACAGTCAGCTAATTTCTTTTGTTCGAAATAATGAGGAGAGGTGATTAAAAGAGAATATTTTTTATTCTGCAAAGAACTTCATAGGCAAACAACAGGGGAGGAAGTATTTAAATTGGTCAATGATTTTTATTAAAACGAAATTCCACGAAAATATTGCGTAAGTTTAAGCAAGGACGCAAGGACGTACTGACATATGCAAGGACATGAAGCGTCAGAGGTTTGGCATGAAAATCCTGGTCCGACAACTCAGATACTGAAATAATACACTACTATAAGTATTCATAGATAACCTCCTCTCATGTCAAATAGTTAGCCTCCAGAAATAAAGCATTATTAAAATGACAAATTTAATAAAAATGCACGCCACTCTCCAATCACGTTGAACGGAAACGACAGCCTTCTTATTTTGCCATTTTGAGTGACATTTCGATCCTGCGATAGTATCGCATACAACATCCGGATGTGGAATCCTGATTGCATGGCTGCTAGCGGGGATTACTAAACTAAACAACGACTTATCCTTAGAAATGTAAATGTTTGTTTACTTTTAGTTGATTGGTGCATACGTAGATCACTTAAACACTAGAGACGCCTTGTATTGAATTATAAGAAATAAAATAATTCTCATAATTATTACGCCTTGTACCTAAATGCGTGCAAGTATTTATTTAATGCATTGCAAATCCTTAAATTTCATCATTCCCTATGAAACTCGGATCATGGTGACGGACGCGATCAGATTCTACCTCTGGGTTTCTCAGGGTCTCTTTCTAGGCCCTCTTTATTTCCAAAAATGCCACAGGGTTTATCACCACTCTCTTCCAAGTTTTAGGGAAGAGAAAGAATTTTCTCGACTATCGAGCATGAAATTAACTGTAGGGCAGTCAGAGAGTTTGAGCTTATACATACATATATAAAGGGATTCAGTCCTTGACTCAATACCTCCCGTGGCTGTATTGATTGCGCAGAGCTCTGCAGTAAAGACGCTACAGAAAATGTATTTTTCAATTCAAATCTTTCCGTGCATTATCCCAAATTTTCGCGTCGTACTTCATCGATTAATGTGACTTAACTAACTAGAACAAAGTAAAAAACGAAGTAAACAAATAAAAGTAACAATGTATTTTGTCCAAACATTGCAAAAAGCTGATACATTTCATTTTTCATACATTTACTACTATGATAGAAAGCTAAATCTTAAATGTATGCATTTTTCAAACAGTGAAGAAATAATTTACAGGGAAAAAAACAAATTAATGCTATTATAACTTGAAAACATAAAACACTTCATCCAATTATAAAAATATGTTGCATTATGGCTACAAGGGGAACATGGAAGCATATATACATACCCGCATATGCCAAAACGTCTGCTCCTTGAGAAACGAAAACCCGCGGAACCTTCAGTTCAAGCTCCTCCACCTCCACCTTTAACACGTAATTATTCCGCAGCCGCTTCTTCTTCTGAATTTCCTCGCCTTCCCGACCAACCTATTCCTTCAACCTCTCCTACTTCCGACGCCCAAGAAATCATTTCTTGGGTCCAGGACATCTTCCCGAAACTCCGCGCCCTCACCACCGTCATTCAGAAGAAAGAATTTATTTTACATCAGCTATTCCTCCTCTACACGTAAATTCTAACAGGGTCTTCAACTACTAAAATCATGCCAGGCTAGACGGCAAGTAAATTCATTTCAAGTTATTTTTATTTTTTTTGTGACCCGCCTACAGCACAACTCCACTGCCACACTCCAACACTTCAAAGTCATTTTTTTTCTTAAGTTATCCCTGATTTTTTGTCAATGAACCGGTTGGGGTGGACTCTTGTCCACCGGTACGGTGCTATTGTGCGCGCCTTCGGCGCCGAGATAAAGGACCTTGCCAAATATTGCAATATGACATTTGCTTACAAATTTTAATAATAAATATATATTGTCAGAATAAAAATATTAAAATTCATAAGCGATAACGAAGGGCGGTGGTGATGTAGTGGTTAGCGTGTGTGGACTTCCAATCCGAAAGTCGCAGGCTCAAATCCTGGTGCCTCCAAATCTTCAAATATTGAAATTTTCAAGTTATTTTCTGGAAATGTTGGGAGTCGTAAACAGGCTATCCACAACTACTGGGGGGAGGCAGCAGTTTCACCAGAAGGCATTGATGGCGAAGATCCAGAAGATCGGTCCGGTATCAACTTCTACAGCTTCCGGCGAGAGTGAAGTTCACGGAATCGGTCGGAATACTGCGATGTGGAAGGCAACGAGAAACCACTACATTAACCTCCCCTCCCTCCCCCAATCGGATCTGCGGGTGGGGGCTACTGGGAAGGGTACACCACTCAAAGATACAGGATAGGGACATGGGGGACGTGAGATCATTGGGGGTGTGCGGGAAATTGGAGAACTTGAAGATGGACAGACTGGAGTTAGACATCGTAGGAGTGTGCAAGATCATGTGGACGGGAGCGGACGACTTCTGGAGTGACGGCAATACTATGCCTGAGACTACTGGTAGAGAAAATGATCCACGTGAGCAAGCCATTGTATATATTCTTCGTGTACTTACGGAAGGCATTCGATAATTTCGAATGGAATATGACGTTCAATACTAAAACTTGGCTTAGACTACAATGACAGAAGAATCATCTACCAGCTCTACAAGGACCAGGCGGCCACAATACGCACGCAATATGGAAGAAATATGGAGGCAAAAAATAACAAAGGGGTCCGACAAGGATGTAACCTGTCACCAGCACTCTTCAATATGTACATGGAGGAAGCAATAAAAGAATTAGAAGAACAAGGAATAAAAGTGAATGGAGAGGAAATAAACATGCTACGCTTCGCTGATGATATCGCCATCGCAGCAGAAAACGAGGAAGACCTACAGAACTCACCGAAAACAATTGAAAAAGTCTTCCAGGAACACAACATGAAAGTAAATAAGAAGAAAACCAAGATACTTGAGTGCGGAAGAGAGAAAGTCGTGGCCGACGTCCGTCTCAAATGAGAAAGATTGCAAAGCAAGTGGAATCATTCACCTACCTCGGGAGCACCATTACCTGGGATGGAAGAAGCACGACAGACATCAAGCGTCGAATAGCCCAAGCTAAGACGGCATTCATGGCCAAAAGGCCGCTACTCTGCTCGAAGAACATAAGACTGGAGACAAGGAAACAGTACGTGAAAACATTCGTGTGGGCAGTGGCACTCTACGGATCAGAAGCATGGACCATTGGAAAAACTGACCAGAAAAGAATAGAAGCCTTCGAGACCTGGTGAAGGAGAAGGATGCTAAAGATCAAATGGACGGATAGGGTGAGAAACGAGGAGGTATACAGAAGAATTGGGGACGAAAGGGCACTGTGGAGCACCATACGCCAAAGAAGAACACGGTGGGTTGGCCATGTTATGAGACACAGCGATTACGTGGGAAGCATAATGGAGGGAAAAATTGGGGAAGGGAAAGTCCCCAGAGGAAGACCAAGAGACAAGTACTTGGGGAAAGTCAAGAGGGATACGGGGAAGAAGAACCATAGGGAAGTGAAGGACATAAACATTTGGGCCGGAAAGCGTTAAGTCACATCAGGTGCACCCAAGGGAAGTCTAATCGGGCATGTACCAATAATTCCTTTAGTATATTTTACTTAAAATTAATTAAAATAACTAGCAGAGCGACCCGGCTTCGCACGGGATTTCACGTACTATGAAATTTGAGGAATAATTTCCATAATATTAAAAAAAAGGCGTATTCTTTTGACATTCCAAGAGCAGAAAAAAAAAGAAATTTAATATATTTGGTAAGACGATTACGTACTAGGGGCAGAAATAATGGAAATAAGGGGAAAATGAGGGTATCAGTTGAATTTCATAGGGAGAGATAGAAAACATGAAAATCGTTGCATATGGTTTTTTAGAATCAATGTGACATGACGTGCTAAATGTGGTTGACGGTTTGAGGCATAACTTTATGGAACTCCTTCATAATTGAAAAGAAAAAACTTTGTTAGTTCCACATAAATAATTTTATTGCCGACCTATGACCTGATGATGTCGCCCAGCGACGAAACTTCGGTCGGCAGTAAAATTATTTATGTGAAACTAACAAAGTTTTTTTTCTTTTCAAGTGCTAAATGCAGTTACTGAGAGGCAGTCGTTAAAAGCAAATGGAAAGGTTGTTGTAAAAACAACAAGTTTGCTTGTATTGATCATTTAATCTAAATATTGAATGAAAAGCCGTAACTTTGTGATTCCACATATATTTATTGCAAACGACCCGGGTTTCGACGTGGCACGTCATCATCATCTCACAAAGTTACGGCTTTTCATTCAATATGCTAAGCAAATTCCACAAAGTTACGCCTGAGACAACGGATTTAATCTAAAGCCCGTTTTACACGGGGCACACGTAATTGCACAATCTGATGTACGCACGAACGTGCATATCAAATTGCATCGTGTAAAGCCGTGAATTGCAAGAACGCATGCACGAATGCATGAACGCGAGATGGCATAAAATATCCCTTGCTCTAATTCGAAAATGATTGCACGCCCGATTGAGAAAAACATGCAGTTTGAAGTTGTGTGCAATTTCGTGCACCGTGTAAAACGGCCTTTACGTAATCCATTAATGCCCCGGGAATAAGTTCCCATTAATAGAAAGCCATTGCCCATGTTGCCAAATAAATATTCTATTGTTACGATCAGGGAAATGGTGATAATTTTGAAATGAAAACGAAATATTCTTCGGCAAAAACGAAGCGTTTAAAAATTCGTATGAAACAATGAAATAATTCATTCTTTCAGTCATCCGAGAGTGAAAATTTCAATTCAATGTCATGAGTGCAAGTTATTTATAAAAGCAAAAAAAATAAACCCTTCCACTGACATCAAAAATTTTCTTATGAGAGTAAAATATAGGGAATCATCCACATCTACATACTACCCCGCAAGCCGCCTCAATAGGCGTGTGGCGGGGGGTGTTAGGACACCAGCCGTTTACATATAAAAAGGAAACGCTCTAGTGAAATTACGCCTAGCATTTATTAAAGTCCCTTATAATGTTCGGGGGAAAAACGAATTCCCATACCTATCCGTTCGGCAAAATATCTCTCTTAATTTATCGTTTCTGTCGGACCTGGAAATATAGTGGGGGTTCTAATATGATGTTCTCCGTGTCGCTCTTAAAGATATCTATTCGTAATTGCTCAAGTAATCTAAGCCTAGCGCGCAGCCTCCGAGTCTCTAGCGGCTCAAACGTGGGTTTAAAAATTCCCAATTGAATTGTATTTGTCAACACCCTTTGAGGGCCCACTTTCCAATCATGGATGCCCCAGGACCTTTCTCAAATGGCAAATGTATTTCTTAAAACCATCATTTACCTACCAAGTCTATTATCGATTAACAGGCGTACTACATATGTCATTAACAAAGTGCAAAATTCTATTTGAGCAATATTCTACGACATCTTGAGGGCTCGTTCAGGGGCCCCGGGGTCTTACGCAAAGAGTCCTACAGCAGCACTCCTTAGGAAGCATGTACGGTAGAAGTATGCAAAAATTTCAGCTCAATCGGTTCCGTAGTTTTCGAGGAGAATAGTAACAAAGATACAGACAGACAACACTCCATTTTTACATATATGTATAAGTAGGTACACGGATACCATACCGTGGTAATGAGCTACATTCGCCTCTTCGGAGACGATGCAGTACTGCTTCAGGATTTAGCTTGTGAGTCAGACAAGAATTCGTTGAAAAAATACCAGGATGCTATAAATAAATGGTGCAATTCTTGGAAATTAAAATTGAATTTTAATAAATGTTTTTTCTTCTTCATGCATGGTTCCATACAATAATAGGATTGAATAGGAGTTGTTGAGTGTAAATATCTCTTACGAGGCTAACAAGTTTGGCAGGGACGCTTCTATCAATCACTATATTTATAGTATCTTGTGATTTTACTCTTATCTAAATAAATTTTTGGTTATGGATTTTTTGGAAAAAGAACAACGCAGTCAACGAAAGGTACATGCATTAACAATCAAACGGAATTACTAAATTGTGTCAGCTAAATGCTTAGGCATGACCCTCTACTCATGACCTCTCTAGGAGGAAACACGAACGGGAAATCTGCGGACAAGCTAATCGCAAATTCGGATTTGGGAAAGAGCTATGCCACTCCAATGTGATGCAATACATATAAATATGCAGCCCATCGCGTTCATTGATGAAGAGAATCACCCTCGAGCTATTGAAGGCGCTTTCAAAGGAGCAGTTTAATGAGTCTCTTTCATCTACAAAATACCCTGCAAGCCCCCTCAGGGGTGTGTGGCAGGGGGGGGGGGGTAAAAAGAATCACTTGGGATTCGAACCTGCGAACTCAATAACTAAATCAGATATGAACTGGTGCCTTAACCGCCACTTCGTCGTGGTGATACAGTGATACTGTTAAAGACTACTTAACCATTTACGTTGGCCAATAACTCCACGTTTGAATATTAACCCTGAAATTCCCAAGCGCAGGATCAAAATAATTTCGCGTTTTTTTTATTTTGATTCACCTATTATTTTTTCCTTGAAGTTTCGCAGAGCACAAGGCCAATTTGGTTTCGAGCATTTTGAGCAATAGTTTTTTTCGGCCGTAAACCCGATCGTTCTGTAACCAGATTTTGAGGCGTTAGTAAGGGCATATTATGCGAATTCCTCCGCCTACAGAGTTCCCGTCGCACGTCGTTCTGTAAGCACCAGCGAGGTTATTCATTCTCACGTCTGCGTTTTCTTGGAGAACATACATCCACACATCCCATTGCGCAGCATTTGTAAGACACACCTCAATTCTACTTCGGTGATTTCAACAATTGCACACGGCTACGAATTCTGAGAATGAATCTTTCAGTGTCTCTCCGAATTTAGCGAAGTCACACTACTCGATCAAGTCAACATTTCGTTTCATCTTTATTATGAACTGTAACAGTTGTTTATTCATTCACTGGTTTCCGCAGTATTGATGCGAGGATTCCTGAATGTTTCCTGGTATTCACCGCATTCGTTGCACATATCTGCTGACAACATCCTCGCCACTTCCGACCAGAGGACACGAAAGGCGAAAATGTTGTCAGAAGATTCTTCAAAATAAAACAGCATAAAATTTATTTAAAAAACGGACTCAGGCTATTTTTGCATTTATTCTAACTTTGTATGAGAGGGGTAGGCCACCTTACTTATATCGAAGAGTCGCAAATGTTGAACAGAATAATCAGTGATAATAATTAGTACCAGCTAATCGATTACTGATTGTAATCGAAACTTTCATCATCAATTAAAATACGTAATTACATTGAGTGAATAATCAATTAATATAATCGATTATTATCATTCCCATTTTAGATTTAAGAGAGCCTATTATCATTCTGCATTAGTATTATGAGCCATAACGGCGTACGTATATACGTTTTATTTGTTATAAGGTTCATTTCTCTTATAAGTGACGTCATTTCTAATTGCTAACGTCGTAGCTGGTGTTTAAGTTGTATCTTTTTAGATGATAGAAGGTGCAGAGAACCGGTTGAAAGACACGAGTATATAAAGTAATTTTGCTTTAAAAATTACGTGATTGAAACAAAGATCAGGACGTTTTTGCTTGTTTCGTTAATTTCTAATGGGAATTTTACAGAATGGATTGGGAATATACTCATGAAAATAGGAACAGATTGGCGAGATAGAAGCAATGGCGGCTCCAGGGGGGGGGCAATTGCCCCCTCCAAAACCCAGTGTATTTTATTTATTTTTCTTCGCTTTACACATAGTTTTGTTACGATTTCCCGGGACAAAACCCCCGGACTCCCCTTTTCTTGGGAAGTGTTCCATTCCTCCAGAGCCAGGAGTACGCCCCCCTCCGGTCTGGAGCCGCCCCCTGGATAGGAGACTCATCCTAAAGTTGTAATTGGTCCAGACTGCACAGGAAAGGGTGGCTGACGGAGAATCAGGGTGTGCAGGGTCGCGGGTAGTGGCAAGGATGCCCGTTGAGGCCTTTGCTTTTTTTATCATTTTTGCCGAGGATATATTAAGAAGCATGAGAATGGCTAGATGTGGGATTAAAAGTAGACGAACAGCTGATAAATTCGGTTAGATTCGCAGACAATGGTTAGACGTTGGTTAGTCGTTGGCTGCATTAAATAATCGGTGCTTGAAATGCGGAATGAAGAAACATCATAAGAAAACAAAAAAATATATTTTCTATGACAACGAAATCGAGGCTGGCCATAAAATTGGGATAGAGCACTAACCGGAGCAGGTAGAGCAATTGAATTTTACTTGGGTAGTACGTAAGGAGGAAAATGGGAATACTTAGTAGTATGGGCGCAAGAAGGAGAATGGCGCTAGCGAATGAGGAGCACTGCAATAGAGATAGAGCTGATGAGAAGTAACTTGAGTAAGAATGTGAAGAAAAGGCTGGCGAAGAGCACATTAAGTATATGGAGGAATAAGAGTACGATAAAAACCGTTGTACGGAGCAGACTCAAGAGGATAAGGGGACGAGTCTCTTCCATTTATGTAGTTGCAAAATACTAACGATCCTTCTAACGTTGGTAGCATACCTACAGTGTATTGTAAGCTTGTGAGGCTTCGCCTCTTGACAATCATTAGCGAGTTATGCCAATGCATCAATAGTCGCAGGTAACTTTAATTTGGGTAGAATGTAATGCATGTTAGTGACTACTCACCCGCTGCCACACACCATTGAGGTGGCTTGCAGGGTATCATGTAGATGTACCTATCGAGGCTATCTAAAACTCCCTATATTTGAGATTGTATTCTACGTATATTGTTTGGGAGTAATAAACACATATTAATATTAATTAATTAATATTGGCTGCAGGCATTTGAGATGTGAACGCGGTTGAACCTTATGGAGAATGTGCGGGGGGTGGAAAGGAATACAAAGGGGGAAATTCCAGGTAAGGTAGATGAGGAAACTTCTTGAGAGGATTAGGAGGAGGTAAAGTAGGTGCGTGGCAGCTGTATCGAAAGAGGGAACGAAGGCTGTGATAGAGGGGATGATGCTGGGTAACCGGGGAAGGGCAAGACGGAGAATTGGATTCATGGACGGGATGAATAAACAAATGCTTAGATGAAGAAAGGCATGGGAAGTGGCCACCACCAGTAAAATTGTTGAGGATTTTTAGCGTCATAAGTTATTTTTCATTTTCTCCGTGAAGGATAAATACCAACTAATCAAGCCTGATACCGTTTCCTTGGTTTATTTTCATTTTTAAAACTCCTGGATGAGATGCTGATTTCATGTTTCATGCATCGGTAATTTTTGCAATAACTTTGGCATGTTTGCATGACATAACTCTTTAACTTGCGTCGTAACCCTGACTTATGAGTGCAGTGTCTATCCCGCATGAGCAGAACGATGGTTAGAAGCAGTATTGCATGTAAAATGTCCTTTCACTTGCATTATTTAATTCAACATAACTGTTATATTTAGTAAAATAGCTAATAACCGGATGGAAATGTGTTTCACGGTTAGTACACCGACTGTTGTAGACGAAAGAATAGATTGCATTAATATTTAAATTGCATGATATCAGGTGAACCACACTGATAAAATCGTCGGGCGATTATACGGCATGTAATCGCTTGCGTAAACAATAAAATTGTTCGCTAATAATACATTAACTTCCAGGAAACAAAATCAACACCAATGGTGAACTCGCACAAGATTTGGACAAAACTTCGAAATAGTGTAAACATAACGGCTTAGAATTAAATGGTATAAAAAATGGCAGTCGTGAACTTTCGGAATAAAGGTTTAGGAAAAATCAAAACAATCGCGTACGAAGCTATCGAAGATAATTGTGCAGAGCAAGGAAAATACTTTGAAAAAAATACCCTCGAATCTAACATATCCTGTTTGGCACACGTGAAGAATAGGCGGCAGGCCAGCCACGAAAAAACTAAGATCCGTAAAACGAGAGTTGCGCGAAAATTGTGTGTTCACATCGGCATAGCCGCGAATTTAGAGAAAAACATTAGTAACGAGTACATGCGACAGAACAAAGAAATAGTTGGTTAAATAATAATAAAATATCGAAGAATCTCTGCCATGTATTTTTTTTCAACTGACACGCGAAAAATAAAATGTAACGTACTGAGTAATTGGATGTACCTATTGCGAGGGAATTTTCGAGATAAAAGGAGAAAGCATGCAAGTGGGAGACTTCTATGGATGTTCGCAGGGGATTACTTTCGACTCCAACAAGATTATTACGCCACCTCACAACAACAGACCGTACCGATAACATAAGGATTCATAGACACCTGTACTAATTCTAGGTTAAAATATTCCTAATCCATCTTACAACTCACAACTCCACAGGGCCGTAGCCAGGTCATGTCTTTAGGAGGGACAATCAATTTCCTAGGAGGGGCAAACGTTTTATAGTTCTATAATAATAAATAAAAAGACACTTAAAGCTAGGGGGGGGGGGGGGGGGGCAAAATAAATTCCAGGAGGGGTGCCCCCCCCCCTGGCTACGGCCCTGCAACTCCACCAGAACTGCGACGAAACGCCCATAAACTTGAATACAATACGTTACGCAGACAGGATTAGCTTTTTTCCACGCAACGGAACGGAAAATGGGGGTCCACATACCCCTTACCACATGCCCTTGAGGCGGCCAAGGGGGGGGGAGGAGTAAAACGCTGTGGCATATGTTCACCCCTTCACTCCTTTGCTAGGCCCTGGCTATTCAAACTTATCCTTCAATAATCACTGCATAGAAAATATTTATTTGCAAAAGGTTTGCCCATTGAGTAAGCCTTACTACACTGTTTTTATGTACCGCTTAAGTATTCTTGAACGTGCTGCACCGAAGAGACTTAAAACGCAGTCGCGAAAACAGTGTACAACCATGGAAGGTATACAACCACTAAAATTCTTGACAGGAAATCGGCAGTTGAGGGCAGCCCAAACGTCACAACTGTCAACGATAAGAGTTTTAAATTTTAAAATCCAGAAAGTGCTCTCAGCCCAACATTAGTAAACACTGAAAAGTGTAAGCAATGAGACAAGTAATATTTGTCAAATCAAGGGAATTATAACTTTACTTTGAGAAATTTGGACCATCAACCAAAAACAAAAATATCAAATGAAGCTATAACATAAGACTTGAATTTTTTTTATTGAATTGTGTGTGTTTGCTTAATTATATCATGTTTCATGTTTTTTGTCTTTTTTAAAGGGTGTATCCCGTCAATAAATAAACAAATAAATAAATATACCATAGATCTCATGATGGAACATGGATGACATGGAACATTATTAATACGAACCTTTACACGGAATTTCTTCGGATTACAATCCAACTCCCTTAAAACTATCCTAGACAACGCCACAAACATGAACGTTCAAGCTTCTACATGGTAACAACAACTGGCATTATTTTTATATTCCACCAATCACCCTACACGCTGAATTTCACAGTTCACGATTCTTTAAGAATATATCTGAGAGAAATTTTAACCAGTGGTTGACGCCAGCGATAAGCAGCTGGCACGTAATGAAACCCGAGGATGTCAACAGCAACCTGGTCCTTCAAACACTAGCACACATTACGTGAACTGAGGGCTAACAAAACCAAGGAAAAGACAACAGAATCCGAAGATCGAGCTCCAGCGTGACCTAGTAATTTACTTTAACCATAACGCGAAAACTTTAGATTCCGATACGCGAATCACTTAGCTGTCCGCTTCACCAATTTTCAACTATGCTATTTACATGTTTGGCACACAATAACCACAGTGCAATCAGGGATCGGCAAAACTGCTATAGCAAAATTTCCAATGAGAAGTTTAATCATTTAAACTAGTATAATACATTACTGCGAGTTATAAATCCAGGAAATAAATGATTTGCCTACAAATAATATTTACACATCAGGAAAATAAAGCAATCATGTATACGATGCAACCAAAATACTGACGAGTGAACCATGACCGTGGACATTGCGAGCATTAAAACTTGCGCAGCATCAATTGGCTGGAACAATCGCAAAGGGAAAGCAAGACTCCAAATCATATCACTGTATCGAACATATTCCTGAGATAAACTAGAGAAGTGATCTAATTTACATACCTTGCAAACGGCGTGTGTTCAACATGATACTCGGTGGTGATTGGTTCCTTCTTGATCAATGTTGACAGCCGTTCTTCTGGAACACACAACAATCCTTCCCGAGTGGAGTTCATTCGCAACATGTTGTCGCTATCACAATTGGACATATTATCCACAGCAATACTCGGCAGACACCAGCCGTAAACACATTCAAAATCTCACACGGTTATACCAAAGACACTACCACGAGACACCAACACTACGGAACAACCTGTTCTCTCAACGAGTAAACAAGTATACTGCCATATACAGCGATCAAGACGAGACAAAAGCGTAAGACACCACTTGTTGCACGTAGCAGTGACACCACTGAAGACGAGGTTTATCCTTCCACCGTTCAGAACCACCTTTAAGGCCGAATGTCGCGAGACCACATCCACAATTACGATTCGATTCACGAGCAAAGCCACCCCACACTAGTTTGAAACTTCAGAGTATGAGTAACGACGGGTAAGTACTTCCTGATCTAACCTGGCAGATTCCTTTCAAAAGAGTGTGGCGCTGTTGTCGGAATTCAAATTTGGCCGCCTACCGCCATCTAGTGTGAATACTCAAAACTACTTAGTGGAGGACGAAGTGGCAGTTCAAAACTTCAAATTACTGGACATAACACACATTTGAAGAATTTCACTCTCTCATTCAATGAATGTAAGCAACTACTATCGAATTCTGTGAAAAAATACAAAAAAAACGAGGTAAATTAATATAAAAGGTGATGGATAAAATAATCCTCTTGATATAACCTTCTAGTTATTAAAACAGAAATAATCTGAAGCGTGTAATATATTAGTTACATATCATATTAGAGATCTAAATCTGAGGACCAAATTTCAAGATATAAAATTAATTAATAACAATAATTCGGATAAACTAGCAATAGTATAGGCTACAAGAACGATTCATATATATAAATATGAGTGCTGGCCAAGGCAATTTATTCCTCTAGTCCTAATAAATAATTGTAAGTCTCAAATTTAACATTCCTAACATATCGTTCCCCATATTATACTAGCAGCTGATATATTCCCAGAGAATTCCAGAATTAGTTACATTTTTCTATGACACAAAAAAGTAATAAAAGCAACATTATGAACTTTATATATAGGAACACCATTTACCAAACAATCTGCAGTAGCCAAGATATTTGAAATCCGAAAGGTCGATAAATTATATCCAATGGACAAGAATACATTCCAGCCAAGGAGAAAAATGTATATAGCCCAGGGATCCCTGGGACTTTGGCATTAATATATTCAATGCATGGAATAAAAATTAAAAATAACAAAAATGTTGATGATGCATGACCTTTTTCTTATCCGACATTTTCGTTTATTTTGGAAGTTTCAAGGAAAATTTTCGCAAAGGAAAATTCAAATAAAAATGGAGGATTGTAAATAATAGATTTTTGTTGACTGGACAGCCATAGGTGATGCACATGGCAATCAATACCCATCAAGCCTTTTACATATTTCCCTTGTGACCGATAAAGAGGGCATACTGGACTGTGACCGATTTACAATTTTGGCTGCTGACTGCATTCATTGCTATTGACAGTGGGAGAAAAGGAAGATAATATGGTTGAAAAAAACAACATTTGATGGGAGAGTCGAAAGAGTGGGTGAGTCAAATAAAAGACCTGCAGATCACCACTTTAGAGCCGAAGATGGTAAAGCTGCCAGGGTGGTGGAGTGGAACTACGAAAAATTACGTAATCTTCCGTATTTTATGACGTGTTCTCACTTAAGTGAGATTGCAAAATAACCCCTTAGGTCATCCGTTATGAGGTAGCATATATGAAACACCGATTTGGGGCCCCATGGCCGATCAGGGTCCCAATCTTAAGTCGGAGCTCTTAAGACCAGGGTTACACGTAAAATTAACACGTACGAGCTCTAGTATATTTGCATGGACGGTCTCACGTACGTTTGAGTGAACGGATATATGTACGTATTTTTCTCTTTATTAAGCGCATTCAACCGATCAAAGAGTCAACGAATACCTGCTATGAAGCAGACAATACTTTCTCAAATTCAGCTTCCGATTTTCAGCAGTAATTATCTCAAATTCCGCTTTCGTTTTCCTGAGTGGTGGTTCATCATACGAAAGATAATCGAATGGTGCCGCATTGTCGGCGAAGTTAGTGAACTCATTGCCTAGTGCACCGGCAATCTAAAACGAAAAAGCATTTCAAGTTGACGGAGTATACGCCGCCGATATTGGGTTTTTAGTTCTAACTGAACTATTCACTGTCTGAGGCTGAGGATAGTTCACTTAAGTGAATAGTTCCTTTTGAGTCGTTCGTTCGCGAACTACCCATCTCTGCAGTGTGATTACGAATGTGCCTGTACATGTAGAACACGTACGTACGTGTTCACCAATCCGAGGCGCCAAAGCTCTTGCGTCACACAAATCCGAAACGCCACGCCGGTGTCCCACTGCCTCGCTAAGTATAGGTGTAGCGAAACTTGGTGGCACTCGCTTGTGTGACACAAGTATGACGCAAGAGAGAGGAAAGCATACAAAAGTGATGTGGGATAAAGTGACCGAGCCTTCCTCCAGATATCACTCCGGAAGTTCTTCGGTACCTTTGCCCACTCATCAACGCTTGATTCAAGGTGATTAGAAGGTATGCACTTCTACTCACCTATTCCTTCTACTCACCTTGCGCTTGATTTACCCTCAATGACCTCTGATTCTCCGCTGGTGAGTGCCACCAAGTTTCGCTATACCTAGTATAATACAATCAGAATATATTAGAACTAATATAGGATTTTTTATTGTGTGCTTTACTTCTCTTCGTTTTGTACTTTCACTTAGCATGTTCTTTTCCCCGTTTCGTGATTGATAAGAAAAGATTAAAACCCGTTATTATTGCAACGGGAGAAGAAAAGGTGTTCGTTTTTTTCACCTCGCTTTGCGCTCTAATTGACTGCATTTCAGATTCACTTACGAGTTCAGAAACGAAAGCATTATTACGCGTGCTAAAATAATGGGAAAAGAGAGAGGGTATAAATAGAACACCCATTGTGATTGAGCTGACAAATAGCATATTATGTGAACGGATAAATGTTGAGCACAAGGTCCACACTGACATCTTGCTCCAGTGGCCTAGATAAATAAATCTCGCCTACTAATTCCTTCATGTAATTGTAGTTCTTTATTGTTTCATATCCAGTTTCAATTGGCCTATTTGTTTGTCCCGATCGACTGGCTTTCCATTCTATCATGTTCTTAACGAATCCGTTGTCTCTCTTTTAAGTGTGTCCCATCTGTCTGGGCCTGGGTCTTCCTGATAGCTCTCCATATGGTCTCATATATTGTATACTGCCTCGTTTCCAATCCCATTCCGATCCATAGCAGCTCCAAGGGGGGAAATCCCCCCCCCCCCCAAAATAACCCGGCGTATTTTTTTCATAGACCTAAAACTAAAAGCAAAAATTATTTTATGCTGTGCAATACGATGGTAGGCATATGTCTTAAGCTAAATAAGAGTTTATTTTTCTTCATTTTACACATAGTTTGTTACGATTTCCCGGGACGAGACCCCCGGACTCCCGGACCTTTTCCTGGGAATTGTTCTATACCTCCAGAGCCAGTGGTTGCCCCCCCTCCCCCCGAACTAGAGCCGCCCCTGTCCGAGACGTAATGCAACTTTGGATCACCGTTATGTTATCACCTTAGTGATCACCGATCACCTCACTTGCACAATTACTCCAAACCAAATAATGATACAAATATACTTCCACTCCATAGAACTATACGTCAGTATTTTATGCGATTTTTTTTCTTGCAAAAATTGAGATTAAAGTGCCGCAGAAAGTCACCACCGTACAAAATTGCAAAAATAATCTTAAACAGCTACAATAAACAACATTCCTTCAATTGAATTTCATACACAATGTCAGATGACTAATTTCAGCATATAATATCGAAATCACAAGAAACTTACTAGTGTATATCACACTCTGTACATGTCTGTAGAATATACTTCCTTAATAGAACAGACCCTCGTTAATCCGGACTGGCGTGTACTGTGGGTGTTATTTTTTAGGAGAAGGGAGATGGCGCATCAGTACCACACCATTCAAAATTATTTCCTGAACCAACTCTGTTGGTTGACATGGTTAACTTGTCACTAAAACTGAATGTCTATACCGCGTCGATGTCAGAAACTGTGCGACCCCAAGTTTGAGACATACCAGTAAGAGAACGCCTGGGCCGATTTGTACAAAATAGACATAGGAATTAAATTTGTTTCCACTTTTTCTCAACTCTATTAAAAGTCTGCTTTTTGGGCCAAAAGGAAAAATGATAGTCAATATTTCGACCCCCGAGAAGAAATGCCCAAATTTCAGGGAATACCACACAAATATTGTGAATTTCATGGCAGTTAAACCTGAACACAATTATGCTCCAGCATTCTATAAATATATTTCTCAAAATTTAGCACAATATAAATTTACCAGTTTTAATGTTGTATTTATTTTTGCGGAACAACTTTAGCTCCGTTATCACTGCTTGGACATAAATCCACGTAACACTATTGGCATTGTTGGGAGTTGAGGACTATGAATCAAGTGCATATTATAAAAACTTGGAAGTGAGTATTTTTATTTGTGTAGAGTTTTTGTCAGCATTCAGTGCTCTTTGAGCCAAGGAGGTAGGCTCTCAAAACTTATTTTACCCCTCAGTTAACTAACATGGTGTTACCAGTGGTAGTACATAGTTTTTTTTACAGAAACAGATTTTCCTACGTTCCGGTATAAGATGGGGAACAGGAGCGAGGGACGTGAATGTGGTATGTGAGAGCAAAATTTGTGCAGACTATCACCAATCTCGGGCACCAGGAGAGGATAAGATGACAGTGGTGGGTATCTGAATGAGACTTATAGTCTTAAGTAAAAATGTAGCTTAAGAGGAAAATTCAAACTTTCCGTCAATGAAAGTGAGCCATATAAACCGGCAGTTGTCACTAAGCCACAAAATCGTTTTCAAATTTACCATTTAAATATCGCGTGGCATACTTTTTACGTTACTGTTTGCTTTCCATTACAGTATCAAAGTATGCTGTCATCAGCAGATAAAATTTTTCATAACACAGTAACAATACTCAGTCGAAGTTATTCAGTTCCTTAGCCTGAACCACGGGACAATATTTGTGACCATCCCCTATAATAGTCACGAATTAACTTGAAAACAACCATAACATAAATGGAAGCACATCTCATTAAATATAGTTAACCATTAAAACACAGTCGTACAAAATGGGGGGAACAATTCCCCCCTCCTCCCCCCAGAACTAAAGACACCGGGATAAGTGGCTATAAGAGGCGATGCATTTTTTGTTCACAAGGCATATTCTAATTGTAAGTACTAGTCGTTATAGCAGGATTTTACACCTTAAATAAAATAAAAACAATAAGTATTCAGAAAATTTCATTAACAAAGACAAACTTCCATTCATTTTTTTAAAAACATGGTGTAATAATAGACATTAATCCCATTGACAAATATTTGAATGAAACGATAAATGAAATTTTAGGGTGATATTTTCTTCCTCTGCTTCCCCTGTACTTGCAGCATCCCTCTCATCACTGTAAAGCTATGAAAAGTCTGAATCAGTAGGGTTCAAAATAGTTAGCACGTCTAAAGGGATGGATGACAATTTCCTCCGTGGAGGTCTACCTAATTCAATCTGACGTAATCAGGAGAATATTCACTGCAAGCTAGCCTAGAAGCTTTCCTGGTGTGGCTTTCCCTGAACCTCCTCAAACCTTTATTCTGAGCCTCTTTCGCTTCCTCTGAAAATTGCCCAATTGGGAGTGGAAGTGCGCTGATTAAGTCTGCTCCATGAATGAGCACCTTATATGTAACGATAGTGGCATGGGGTACCACCCATTCATAATTAAGCCACATCCATTGCGTAGACTTTGAATTTTCTCACATCTCTCTCAAATGGGCCAAAGCCTGCAAGGTATCCGAAAGCTTCTCTATCAAATTGATGTTGATGTCAGTGGTAAGTGCTGGATTATAAAAAACATGGCACACTGTATTTCCATTGTTTAATGACCCACTTCCTTGTTTTGGTTGGTCTATTATCAGCCCTGTCCTCTCGCTGAAGTCGGTTTGAATGCAAGCTATCGTCAAGGCAACATGATTTTTGTCAACATCCGAAGATATTCTCAATTCCCTCACTTCTAATCCATAAACAGTACGAAGGAGAGATATTCAAAGCTTCGGATAAGGGAGTGCGCAAAGGGGAAATTCCACACTCATGAGCTGCTCCGAGATCGATCGAGGTCTGAAGTCTAGGCTCTGCAAACATTGCATGTCCGAGTGGATTCAGTGTCTGTCAGAGCGTTGCAGACCTTACCATCAAGCATCGTACGGTGTAATTGGTGCATTACTAGGAATGTTTGGCTGTTGGGTACATCAGCTGAATATTTGCTGGAATCTAAGGGTGCCCTCTTTAAGCCTTCATACAAAATATTAAACATATTGAACACATTTACTCCAAGTAATCTCAGAGGCCAATGTGTATTGGAAAAAAGTAAAAGTTTATGCTGGCTATATGCAGAAATATTAACCACAAAAAAGTCACCTAACTTAGTTACTAACATATGAGTCAAAGGTAGGTTCTCATCAGCCAAAAAAAGCTATAAATTTCTTGACTTAGACTCGAGTACATATGGTCGGTGTCAGCTCATCACTGCATTTCTCCAACAACCCTAAGAACCATGTAAATATTGAAGGAATACACACCGCTGTCCCCACTCAGAACGAGAGGGACAGGTAGTCGGCGAAAAGAGGGTAACTTCAAGTAGTTTTATATAATATGAAGCAGGAAACTTTATAAGGTGAGTGAAGCCAGAGATTCGCACCGAGGCCACAGGTAACAGCTTATACTATTAAAATTCAGCGGGAGAGAAAGAGGGGAAAGCAAAAATAAGCCACACAAAAAGGAGACAGTTATTAAAAAATAAAGTATAGGACTCGGAAACAACTGTGGAATTTTATTATAAATTCAATAATTTTTTGACTATCAATTAGAACTTTACAGCTCGCTTGAAAATCACTTGAATGCTTAAATAATATTGAATTAATAAATATGTTTTTTGATAAGTGGAAAAATAAATTAACACGAATAAATAAAAACAAAACATAGTAAATATCACAATCAAACAGTGCACACACA
This sequence comes from Pyrrhosoma nymphula, assembly GCA_963573305.1. Taxonomy (NCBI): domain Eukaryota; kingdom Metazoa; phylum Arthropoda; class Insecta; order Odonata; family Coenagrionidae; genus Pyrrhosoma; species Pyrrhosoma nymphula. The sequence continues at coordinate 173,517,207 of OY754329.1, read as the reverse complement.
CTTTTCACAACATATTATTCCTGATGTGATTCCTGAATAATGACTAGCTCACTACGATCACATAGCCTTCAAAAATAAAACTACCTAATAACAAAGTGCTTGCATACGTCTCATCGGAATACATTGAAAAACCAAGAGAAATTGCTGCTCTGACTAAGGATATGATTTTGGTGAAACAAAACTCATTTCCAATTCACAGATGTATCCCTGGTAACTGTCGAATACTGCTTTTGATACTAATAGAAGTTAAACAAAGGTTTTTCTAGCTGCAATGAGGATTAACACACATTGTTTTTCAAGTACATGAGGGCACTGTAATATGTGAAGCGACACAGCCACAAAGTTGTGCAAAAGATACTTTTAACAGCCAATGTTCAATAAGAAAGAAACATATTTCAGGAGACACACTCTTTGCCTCCAATGAGTGAGCGCACACGCGTGCGCATCGTCACATTTTAAATGAAACTTTGAATGCTTTTTTCACAACCTATAAAAATCTATCATCAATTTTTACAAAATATTGTAAATGTAATGACAATATATTTATATGAAGACTATAAAAGTGCTTCGTAACCCTTGATGCTCAATAAGTTAATTATAGCTCATCCAAAAATGGACACGGTATGCATTTCCAGCTAATACGACTCCAATGCCATGACACATAAATAAAACTGTTTAATAAAAACAATATTGCAAAAAACCTTGCAAAAATACACAATTTTTTGCATGTAAAATGATTCAATTTAGAATAACTCATGTGCTCTACATTTGAAATAAATGGTGATTGGCACAAAAGGTTTCTTGTGAACGAGGAGAGACAATGGAGATATGTGCAGGTTATCTCCTACTGACAGTAAAGGCAATGCATTTAATGCAGGTATCACTTATGTCGCACTTGAGTCAATGGATGGTTCTCCTACTTAAAACGTGAGTGTGTGTGTATATAAAGTATATACATATACATATATATATATATATAGCTCAAAAATTTTATGGACATGTGAGAACTCCAACTGCCTTCTTTTTTTTTGAGCACATGAGATTAACGTTTCCCCCATGTCAAGCAACTCCCAAAAACTCAGCTATTAACAATGTAATAATTATAATAAAGATTCTCTTTTGAAAATTCACTTGAGGTGTTCTCTATATATCCCTTCTGAATTGTTAGGTCCACTCCTCAGAGTCACTGTTACGTGAGCAAAGGACCTATCTGAGGGATTAATAGCGATGCACTGCTTCACTCATCACTCGATGCCAAAGGTGCTGGTCTCTTCCACTGCCAGCAGGAGCTTCTCGTAAAGTATCTCGGAGGTGGGGTATGGAGGGAGGTCGAGACGATTGAAGCATGTGTGAGCACTGGAATAATAAAACGCATTATTAATTGAAACTTTCAAAGGCGAAGGAAAGCATGGTTTAACCTGGAAATTATAGTTAAAACAATTTCTACTCCCATGAGCCCTTCACTTATAAAATAAAGAGGATTATAGCTCACTATGGGCAAAAATGAATTTTTATTTCATCCACGACTACATACATACACATTTCCAATTGAGTTTACTTGATAATTTCGAAATTTTGGGTTGTTTCACAGACTTGCAGAGTCAAACTTCACATACATATATAACCATCATGAATTGACAAGTACAAGTTTCATTATGTCCACAGCTGCAAGCCAGCTGAATTACATGAGAATAACAATTTAATTCGCATACATATATGTACAAATTAAATAACTACCATTACACGCCTCTCACATTAATGGATCAATCAGTTTCACTTATTTCACACTGCAATATAGATTCAAACAAACATTGATACTAAGGTAACCACATACTGAAGACAAGATACTAAGACGGGCATCCTCCCTTCTTTAGAGCTTTTCAAATCATTTATGAAAAACACAAGTAGTTCTCACTAATTTATTTCATTACAAGTTGTCTCCATAAGAAAGATGTAGGCATGCTGTTGAGTCTAGGAAGTCTTCAACTCAAGGGTTTCTATCTGCATTACAAGAAAAAATAATCAGATCTTAACAGTTAAGGAGAGCTTTAAATCCTTACACTACAAAAAAGATATACCATTACAGTAGAGTAGTATTCCATGAGACCATGCAACTCTCTACTTTATACTTCAACTAAAAGGGTCATTCCAAGAGAAAACAGAAAATGGTGGTAAAGTTGGGCTGGTTGATTTGAATGAGCTCACCGACCTGAATACCCCTCTGGGCAAGGGTGCAAAACTACAAGTAGGTGTTTCATTTTAGCGTGTACAAAATAGAGTCATAGCCAGGGAACTCTGAATTTGATGTGACGTAATTTTTTTAGCACTTGACAATGTTTGCAGGCTCCTGTGCCCAACAGGGCAAAATCAATTAATCAAAAATGATAATGAATGGACAGATGCGAGTTCACAGTAGCACCCAAAACCAATCTTTAAGTGCGGACCTTTAAATACCTTCATATAATAAAACTACAAAATTGAGCATCATTATGGCATGAAACACTAGGGGATGGGCGGTATTCAAAAAAGTAACAGTATTTTTTTAATGAGTATTAAAAAGCAATAATACTACTTGTAAGGTTGTACCGATGAAAAAATACCGCTTTATCCGTACTTATGTGATTCATTAAATATTTTAAATAATTACAAATTAACACAAATTTGGCAAATTTTGGCATTTGGCGTATTTTGGCAAATTAGAATATCAGACCATAAAGATACGCATAAATTTCCATCCATTGGCATTTTTAATTAACATTCATCGTGATTGAAAGATCTCTAAGGCTTTCCTGGTGTATAGGAATGGGTTGTTTGGGTTTCCGACCGAGTGGTCACACTCACCATTTCTGCTGACGCTTCGATGAACGAGTCGTTCATCGAAATGGTCGGAAACCCAAACAACCCCCAACATTCATCGGGAACACGTATCGGCTATTCAGTAAATACTTTTTGACATTGACACTGTATGTTTGCACTCATCACTTTTCGTTGGAATGATTTTGAATCATATGAAGAACAATAGGTATTGTTTTAATGTTGTGGTCAGGTAAAATCAATCCTAGCGGTCGCACTAACGTTTAACTTACAGGAATAAATATTTCTATTTATACGGTCCAAAATCATTGATTATCTGGTGCTCAGCATGTGTCAAAAATTAATCCTTACTTATTAAAACAATAATGATAACAAACATATCTCAACTTCACAGTTATGTAAATAGGAAAAAAAAAAGAGGCACATTATGAGAATATTTGAAAATTTAGAGTAGTTATGTAGTATATTTTCGTAGTTAGTTCCGTTAGTTGACGCAAGAAGGCAGCGCTGTCTAAATACCGGTATTTTTAGTGCCAGTAGTCTAAAGATGGGAAAATTAGCGTAATTTTCATCCACGAGGTAAATTACCACCACCACGTGGTATATTACGGTAATTGTCGAAAATTACCGTAATTTTCCAGTATTTTTTAGTTTTAAGCATTAAACAGAAAATGTATGGTTAAATAAGAATGCCATTAGCAAAAGGAAGGGAATAACGATGTTTAAACCATACCTAATACAACATTAATGTATTAGAAATTTTTAAAATTGTAAAAGGAACTACGGCAGCAACACGCAATCTGGTTTTCTTTTGTCAAAGTATGAGAAATTTTCAATGAGAATATTCTAAAGCTTTACTCTTATAATGTTATAATTTAAGTAAACTAATTCCAAAAATGAGTTGTGTACATGCCTCAATTTATTATTAAACACGTAGGGTATGTGAACTTGGCTTAAAAGAACATGTTGGGAATTTATCTGTGTATGAAAAGTTATCTCAAACATAGGTGTCTAGAGAATTACGGTAATTTTCAAGGGGTGCAGTAAATTACGAGAAATACCGTGGTAAATTGCGAAAATTACAGAGGTAATTTTCAGAGTGGCCCATCTCTAACTGGTACCATCGGTAGTACCGATTTTAAATACTGGTCGGATTTAAAAAAAAATGGTAATTGATACTACCAAATACTGGTATTTTTTGCCCATCCCAATGAAACGTCACATTTAGGTACAATTTTTGGCAAAAATACAGTTTCACTGTTGGTTCGAATGACCACAATATGGTCAGAAATAATCAAGCAGTATTATTCACTTATTTAATGGCATATATCATGATGCCTGGTTGAGGTAGCAGCACTCCTAATTGCGATCATCTCAGGCCTGCCAGACATTGTTGCTGCAATGATTAGATTTAGGAGGGGGATGGATAATTGCAATTTTACAATCAAAAGGAGGAAAAGTTTGCTTCGTGGCCCAAAAATGTAGAGAAGTATTTAGCAAGAACTTTTCCTTATGGAACACTCGTACAGATTTGATAGGATGTGATTCTGGCAGGGAAACTTTGAGCGACCAAATCTTGAGGAGGGAGGCTAAATGACACATTTTGAACCAATTTACATTAGGTACTCCCACAAAACTTGCGATTGAGTGCAATGGTGACCCTTCTATGTCGAGCCCCACACAAAATTTTTTTGCCTTCAATTCCAGAGAAATTTTACAAATTAACATGGTTGCAGCGGCTTAAAACTCTCTGAATTCGCCAGAGGCGAGTTACTTCTACAAATTGATGCAATCATCACTGACAATGTTTCATAGTGTGGCCATTCGAACCAACAGTGAAAGTGTATTTTTGCTAATTATTAGTGATGTGGTCAGGACTGGAGGATTTGATTGAATCTTATTGAATCCACGAATTCGAGATTCCATCAAATCCTTCCAAAAAAAGATTCGAGCCCTGGATGTGCGAGTGGCATATGTGCTACATCGTGGTAAACTTTAAATCGCTGAATCACTGGATCACCCGTATCCAAACTTGAACTGAGCCCAACAATGCTTAACTTCCGTGATTGATTGGGAACCAGTGTTTCCATCGTGGCAGACCGTTGCCCTCCACTTCGTGAGCAAAAAATAACAAGTCACTTGCGTTCACTTAGCTTTCTTAAGCATTCTTAATTTAAGAATTAATAGATGCCATTGTGAAACAAATTGCGGGTCAATTTCATTTCTTCTTCAAAGCTAAATTACTAGATTTGTGTTTGAGGGAAAACAGAGCTACTTTTTGGTTCATAAATTTACTAGAAAATTAAAAATGTATTAGGATTTGTTTCATGCATATACATATGTATTGACAATGAAAAGAAACTGGGAATCATAAATTAGTGAAATCAGGATTCAGATTTGAGATTTGGTATTCGATATTTGATTAAATAAAGAGATTTGGATTCGAGATTCAGATTCGATAAATTTAGGATTTGACCCATCATTATGGTATTTTAAATAAGTTTCTTTTGGTTTTCTGCGATATAATTATACTTTTTAAGCAACAGTTTCACCATAAAAAAGTATGATTATATCGCAGAAAATCAAAAGAAACTTATTAATATTAATAATATGAACAGCAAAAATCTAAGAAAAAAGTTAATTATGGTATTTCATGCCATAATGATGCCTGATTTTGTAGCTTTACTGAGAAGATATTGCCGATATTTCAAAATTTGTTTTGGATTTTGCTAAAAACTAACTTCTATTAATTCATCGTTTTGGATGAATTGATAGTGCCCCTATTGAGCATACATCATAGTATGGGAGCCTGCAAATGCATTTAGTGACATCATCCCAAATTCAGATTGGCATATTGCTCTATTAAGAGTTTAAACAACATAATTGCTATTTCACTCCCTTGCCTAGAGGTTCTTTCACCTCCCTGAGCTGGTTCAAAGAGGTCAGCCCAATTTTTCCACCATTCGCTGATTTTGCTGGGAATCACCCAAGAGAAAGTAGGAAATGAACACCAACAGATACATAAATTACACCTACGTGAATTTGACTTGGAATCCACCTTTTCCAATCATCTCCTCAGCATACTTACCATTAAGTATGTACATAACTTACGCACAGAGATATAACGCTACCTATAAAATTAAAAAAATGCAACTAAAGCAACTGCAAATAAATACGCTACCACACTTGAAACTTTGCAAATAGAGCTGATCTACACACCATGTGCTACACGGCATCAAGAGAAGCACCAGAAGGTACCAACGCCATTTCAATGATGCCAAGAGTAAAGATAAAATATACATTATTAGCACAGTGACTGCGATTCAATGAAATCATGTTGAAAAAGTAGTGTCAACCCTGGGCAATTGGCTGACAAGGGAATGAACATTTTGCCAACACTGCCACATACTTAATCAGCACAACTGACTGCAACGAATGAGTACAAACTTACATTTCCTGGATATACAAGAACTCTTCGTGCACTTTGAACACATAGGGCTACATCAGCAGCAGCTGGTTGTTAAAAATATTCCTTTGTGTTGAGGTCAAGCAATTGTATTTTTCATCACGCTTTCCTAATCACTTTCCATCTACCTTTAAATGTATGCACATGGGTGACAAAACTTCCATTCCTATTTCATCAATTCTTGCATGTAACATCAGGTGGAAACATTATTAGAGAACCCATGGGAAGACAGACTGCTTAACCACAGACACGAGGATCCTGTGTTCACAGACATTCATACAAAACCCAACCCTAAATTATCTGAAACTGCTTATACCTCAACCACCCCTCCTGCAAATTCGCCAATTGCACCAATTCCAATGTCTTGACTTCAACATGATGAATCAGCTAAGGTCATCGCAATGAGCTAACCAGGATATTTTATAACATTTAACATTTATTTGGTGAAAAAGCAATCCAAGAAAGCTGAAATACCTGAAAGAGAACGTGAGACAAGTGCATTGTTGCGAAGACAGGGGATGGTCCGCAGTATGCACGAGCAATTTCTACTATCGCATGTGATAAAAATCAATTATGTACTTGTATGTTGCCAGGCATGAGTCATTGAAGATTAGCAATGATAACAGTGTGGGTAAGATTTACTGATGCATTTGTCAATACCAAACTTAGTCCTCGAGGGAACCCTTTTCTCTGGAGTCTGGAATTGCAGTGACAAATACCACGTGATTTAATGCTACGTATATGTTTCCAAGTGGCTTAGTACTACTCCTGTTGGTGTCAAGAAGAGGAGTAATACGCCTGAAAAATAGCACAAATGGAATACTTTCACCAAAGAGAAGCCAACATTTTGCAGGGTGTTTCGGCAGAGGGTGACTTGGCAATGCCACACAACAATTGATTGAGATCGTGGATTGTTTTCCAGAATAGATGTAAACTATTTAAGAAAAAACTAATAATTCTACATGAGCAACTGTTGCCCACATAGTATGTTTTCAATGACAAAGAATTCGGTGAAAACTATATGTTTTTATAACTTCCACTGACTGAGATGGCACACATAGGCATACGAAATTTATCCTAAATATAACGTTTTTTAAAGATATCTACATTAACTCAGGAAACAGAAAGATAAAACTCAATTTTCTGTTGCTCAGAAAGTAAAGAGCAGTATCTTACATCATTTTTAATTATGCACTTCATTCCCAGGAATGAGTATCTTTTGCATTCAGAGAGGAAAACTATTCAAGTATAGAATTTAAAAAGATTATTTTCACACGAAACAATTCAAAACAAAGCAAGCTTCAATTTGAGATTATGTATTATGTTTAAAAATGCTTAAGCTGTTTTGAAGATATCAGCTCTCAAACGCGTGTGACAAAATTTGGAATTGGACAGTAGTCTTTGAAGAGGTAGAATGCTGGTGCAAGGTTATCTTCCTTGTTTCTGTCGAACGTGGTCGTGATTTTTGGCCAGCATGCCTATTCAAGGAATTGTAGGCTCACAAATGAAGCAAAGCGATTCCATGCTTTTAAAACTAAAGGATCTATGTATTTCTATGTGCTCTGGAAATGACAAATAAAATTTGGTAAAAATACCCAACATAATGTATTCACTGCAACTCTTAAAATGTTTAAGATTGGTTGAATACAGACGAATGCTTTTCTCTATGATTATGTTGAATTGTTGGAAAAAAAATGTAGAGCACTGCTCCTGCTGCACCATTGGAGAACATAAACATGAATAACGAAGAATTTGCCTCAAGTACTGGAGCAATTATAGACATAAAAAAGAAAAATGAGGCCAAATTATGACGCACTTTGCATCATGACCCCCTTTTGTGAATACCACTGGTTATTGATGGAAGAACATGTTATCTTTAGTTTTCACACTGAAAAAATATTTGAACAGACATTGAAAAACCATGTCACGGTTTATTTCTGTGTATAAAATCACCCTGGAACTATCTTCTCAGCAAAAATCATACGGCCTCATTCAAGGAACATCTTTGCCCTATGCTAATTAAGAATAAATAGATATCTGTCTAAAATAAAATCAAAATGCTTTATTTCATTAGCTAAATCTTCATAAAGCTCAATCAAGATGACTACATTTAAGGAATTCGCAGTAAGTATGTGGTGGTCATTAATCAAACAGATCCAGTTTATGGTATTGAATACCAAACATCAAATAATTCTGACGGCAACACACAGTAATATTATTAGAACCTTGACCAGCCACTGATTTATATTAACATCTAAGAATATTTTAGTACTGATCCCAAAATTAGACAGGGCACAGAGAAGGAACACGGAACAGTATGAGCTAAGAGGGCACCTTCTCTAATCCTGAAAGGTCACACTACTCAATTATTTATAAACTCATACCAATTAAAAATTTACTCATAACACACAAAAATCACTGAATTTTATCATCTTCAAACAGTATTAAGTCTTTTTCATAAAGTTGATAGATACAATTGATGCTTGACTGTCATCAATCTTACCACATACCACATAAAACAGACCACAAAAATGTCACCCACCCATTTCATTCACTTCTAACAAGAAGACATCGTGAAACTGATGTTCGGGATCCAAATGATGCAGTTTTTTTCTGAAACTACAGAGAGAATGAGGGAAAAGTGTCACGGCTTTCTTCCATTTGGGCCCAGGTTCGAGAGAAAAATACAACCATAGGATTTCCCTCCATATAAATCCTTTGCAGTACTGTGGAAAGTGGAGCGAGCCTAAATTCTTTTACTGGAGGAAAAACACATGTACACATGCAGCTCCTGGAAATGCATCCTTCTACGCATGAGCCGCTCTTCATATCGTAGCATAGCGATCGTATCGAGCAGATGCAAATGTTCTGGTGACAGAAAACAAATTTTCTTGGTGCAGAAATATTCTTTGCTTTAAATTTTTTTACAATGAAAGTATGCAATTCCAAGTCTTGAATGAAATGTTAAATTTCTTCAATTGAAACAAACATGAGGTGGGAAAAAAAATAGCGTTATCATTAAGTGATATTTTTTGTGCTGGAATCTAATATCTTCCTCTCCCCCACGATACAGGCTTCGCTTCCATATAATATGTTGCTTCGCTTCCATATAATATGTTGCTTCGCTTCCATATAATATGTTGCTCCGCAAAAAGGTCATAGCAAATATTTTTTACATAACCTCGGAAACAGTTACCATCTCTGTTCTACTTTTATCATGTTCACTATTGAACGACAAATTGAGTTACAAAAGTCATTATTCGATCGTGGTTTCTGGGAAAGTTTAAGTGCATGCATCGCAGTATAATAAAAAGTAATAATCCATTCATTGTTTACCGCCTTGAGAAAGAGCCACGACCAATCGAAGCCTATCCTATTCACGGAGGTACCCTTGTATTTTCAAAATCTAAACATATATGGCCTGTCGGCATGTGAAGCCTAATTTCGGCTGGTTGATTGAAAAATAGGCTGAAAATTAAAAAATATTTTTGTTACTGCGGTAAATGAATGGCATTGGGAAATTTACACTGACTTTGTAAAATATTGGAAAGAAAAAATATTTGTTCAGACTGGGACTCGAACCCACACAACATAACTGGCCCAGTCAGTGCCTCCAACCACTTGGCCACGGCTTCTGTCGGTGAACAATAGTACTGCAAAGGATGTCAATGGAGGGAAATCCTATAGTTGTATTCGAACCTGGACCCAAATGGAAGAAAGCCGTGACACTTTTTCCACATTCTCTCTGTAGTTTCAGAAAATAATTGTGTCATTTGGATCCCGAACATCAGTCACGCAATGTCTCGGACTTTTAAGTGTACAAATTTGACTAACTGGACCAACCGTAAAAGCAGCTGACTGTAAAAAAATTGTCCAAAACTAAATTTATTTCTAATTCCCACGGACAAAGTAACCCTAACACTTCTTAAATTGTAACCATAGGACACTTGATACTTATTTTTAGCAATGCATCACTATTAATTGAGCTTGACGATTTAAAGACAGGTCAAATCACACTGGGTACTCACCGTGGTAGGCTATCAGGCTTTCCCCACTTTTCAATACAAAATTTTCGAGGGCCGGTGGATCCACGCAATGCAGCAAATCCTTCGTATGGCACACTCGAAGTCCCAGTCACAAACTGGAGTAATCGAAGGCGTTGCTCATTCGAAAACCTCTCCATGGCCTGCCAGAACCACTGGATCACAGGGTGGTTGTCATGGTAACCTACAAATGGATGAAAGCAAACTATGAGGGTGAAAGCCCAGACAGCAGAGCAAAATATGTACCTAGATACGAGGGTGTACAAATAGGATACAAAATTATCCGAATGAAATGTTAGCAAGACATTTTTAAGAATACTATGGCATTAGTTCTGATAAGGATGAGCATGAATTTTAAGTAGACCCTTGCACATTGCTTGTACTATAAAACAAATTTAACATGCACATATTTAATTCTGAGGGGCTTAAACAAGTAAATGAGTACTTTGTATCCCCTGGCAAACACCAGTTCCCATCGGATCACCAAAGTTAAGCAACGTTGGGCACGGACGGAGGTTGGAGGGGTGGCTCTCGTCCATACCTCTATCGGGAGACCGGAGAGTAGTACATATTCAATTAGAAGTGCAATTAGAAGATTTGGTACATGGTTTCAATGATGAATGCCGAGTGAGATGAAGCCAAATATTAGAACCACTAGCCACAGCCAGAAAAGATGAATGGAAATCTTGTACAAACTGGAAACAAATACCCTAATCAGCAGACACACTAATTTATGAATCTAGAAACACCCTCACCAGATCTGTACTCAGTGTTCTTCCTCCAATCTGCAAAATCAATCTCGGCCGTGCCAGCAATCACAAGTTCAAGCTCACGGGCATCAAATACGGAGACAAGCCTCGGGTCCACCACTTCATAGAAGCCCCTCACAAGCGACTCGGTTTGCTCTCCAACGCCCCTCTCAAGCCTCCACCTCACCACACGCTCCAGGTATTCCTGTTTTCACGCATCCAAGGGAAACAGTCATGATTGATGCATTGGGCTTCATAGAAATTAAATGTGTTCCTTTCATTTGTCCAATATTCAAAATAGGCAAGATCACCAATTTATCTCGACAAATTATCACTTGAACAGTGCAACAACTCGTGGTAGAAACACATCTCCCTTGCACTGAATGAGAAATTACTGTCAACGGAGCAAGTTCAAAATGGGAGACAGTGTATGACACTTAGAAAAGGATGAATATAAAAGGGAGTCTCAAGATAAGGAGAGCGTGCATGAAGCAATGAACTTTAACCCTCAACATTTATTATGGCAATGATTTTCAAAATGATATGCTCATTGATTCTCTGCCTCTTTCAATTTTGAAGTTCTTTTTCAACCTCTGATCATTCAGAATCATTCTGATTTTTGCAGGTAAAGCAATGATGAGTTAAATATAAATCCAATGAAAATTACTTCTGGCCACGTCAGCTAACCTTCTTATTCTTCTCGGTGATGGGAATGTTACGACCACCAGCCTTGAGCTCTCTCTCAGCCACTCGACCAAAAACCTCTTCTGTGACTGCAAATGTTAAATCCAAGAGTCCCGTGATGTCATTCTCCTTAATCCACAGCAGGGACTGATGAAACTCACCATCGAGGGATTCCAGGTCACTGAGTGACACCGGTCTAGAGAGACAGAATTTCAAATTTTACATCATCACTTAGGTATACACTGCAGGCAGAAAGTAAAGGTGCATTCAAATAGCAGACAATGACAGCCACGCACCAGACTCACTCAAGCACCCCATATCAAATAAAACAAAAAATATGGCATCCTAAACCAGATTGATGGTTTCAGGCATTACTTTGTGGAACTTGGAATTCATCTTGAAAAACTTTAAACTTTGTATTTCCACATGAAATTTATTTAGCTACGACCATGGTTTCGATGTCAGGGCGTCATCATCAGGTGATGACGCCCTGATGATGACGCCCTGACGTCGAAACCATGGTCGTAGCTAAATAAATTTCATGTGGAAATACAAAGTTTGAAGTTTTTCAAGATCCTAAACCAGGTTATCCTAAACTTTACGGAGTCACCCGCAAGTGCACATAAGTGCAATATTCCACAGAGGAAAAATCATTTGTCAAAATCAATCCCGGTCAAGGCGAATGATTTTTCCTCTGTGGAATATCGCACTCTATTGAGAAAGTCCAGATTGACTTTAACTCTGTCTCCGTTTCTCTGGTGACCAGATGAATTATTTGTCTAAATAATCCATGGTATTGAGTTCTAGTATTCTTTCAAGGGGACTAAAATCCTCTCACCTTGCACCTCTCGGAATCACCATCATTATGAGCAAGGAAATTATTAACCCGGCACATAATAGAGGGATCACCAAATCCATAACCTCCACAAAATTTAATCAAAGCAGTCTGTAATTGTTAATTTTACATTAAGGTTGAAAAATAACACAAATGGCATTAATCAGATATTTAATACATCAAAATAATGCTTGAGCTGGACTATTTTTTTAAATAACTACTTGTAGAACAAAGAGAAAAGGAAATAAATAAAATTTCAATAACTAAAGACCAAGAGAACTTTTAAGTATTATAAATGTATCCTTATTCGTCAACATATCAGCTTAATGTGTCTTAAAGTATGCAATGGTAGAAATTACCATGAATATATAAACTATATACTTACAATCGAAGGAGAGCCTTGTAGAAAGGGCGAGTGAAGAAAGCGTCCAGCAGATACTGATGCACAAGAGCAAGTCCCAATACTCTACCACTGAAGCGAAACCTGAAAGCAACAATAGAAAGCATTTTTAGGGCATAAGAGAAAAGCAAAATACAGCAGTATATGAGCTAAAATATTAATGAGCAATTATGAGCAAGGCTGAATAAAAAAATAGAATATTCCAAAACTAATTACTTTAGATTCACAGTGAACCTTGCTACTCTCCTGATTGTCTTAAGATAAATAAGAGTAAAACCTTTATAAAATGAACAATGCCATTGGAAAATATCACGAGAGTGAACTGCTATCTCCAGTTCCCACAAAGTTTACGTCTATGTACTTGTATAGTAAGGCTTTGAATTGCCAAATTTATCAAGCACAAATAACATGAAATGCAATTATTAAAATTATTTTTTAAATACAACTTAAAATCTGTAAATGACATCACCATCATATTCATTATTTATGTACATATTTGGCATTAGACTCACACCTGGTTTCTTAATTCCATCCTGAGGCAGCCATGTTTGTCGCATACCACAGTTTACGGAGGCAATGAGTGTCAAACCTCTTCACCATTGGCAGTGACAATAACTCCAATGCGATCAAAGTCCCCCTTTCTTTCTTTCATACACATGTCACCCTAGTCCAAAAAGTTTAAGCCACATTTAAACACCATGGACCAATGAAAAAGCATTGTAATTTTAATGGGCATCACTTGCTACATACGTAAGCGAACGTGCAAAATTCCAATTGAAAAAAATCACTCATCAGTTTAAATATGGCTTTAACCCCTAGGACTGTGGTGCTATGCCCTACAACACTGGGACTTTTTTACATTCTATGTACAGTGCCTATCTCACTACAACAACTTGTTCCGTTAAATCCCCCCTGGCATAAACACTGGAAGAGCACGCAAGGGTGGCTCAATTGGTTATAAAGCACCCGGAGAAAATTTGAGCGATCGAGGTTCAAAGCCTAGTCAAGGCAAATAATGTTTTCACAGAGAATTTTGCACATTCTTGTATCTCCACGGAAAGAGAAACCCGTTCAAGCAATATTTCTTTGAATTTGGTCAAAAATGTAATTCCTCTCTTGCTGTGAGTACAGATTCCTCTGCCCCTTCAGACACATCCTTTTGCTTCCCTCACCCTACCCCCCACCCCTCCACCCTCGTCCCTTCACTTTCAAAACCTCCCTACACATTGTAACTGCACGACCAGTATGTATCGTAAATCCCTTCCTGCCACTGAGTGCACCCCTCCAATCTTCCTTCTTTCCTGCAGGTACACTCATTCACTTCCCCACTCATGCACTACGCACATTCCTCACACTTTGCAGTGAAGATGGTTGAGACGTATAAGACCAAGTCTAGATATTTCAAGTAAGTTGCAAATTTTGTAAACATTGACGAAAAGGTAGAGTGAAAACGGTGTAAAACGCAAAACAAAACAATCCCCACGACACTATCAGGAGTTTTGAATGAAAAAAAGAAGATGGTAGAGGATACTTGCCGATTTCCAACGCATGCAAAACATCTGCTCATAGGATGATGAGCATGAGGATGTCAAAATTGAACTTTTTTTAAAATGTTTAGACTATTTTGTGTCCATTAACTACGTCTCTCTGGCCCAACACTACTGCCGAGCCTTTTAAGTAGAGCGCCCCACGGCAACATGTGAGGGGATCTTTCCTTTCTAGGGAATTGGACAGTTCCTTTCCCTGAGAGCCAACAGCGTTTTCCCAGAAGAAAGCCACATACATTCAGAAAATCACACACCTTGGGTTTCGGCCAGATGCACCTGATTTGGCTTCTCCCCTGATTTGACCTGAGCTGATAAGTGCTCTCCCCAACTAGGCTGCCAAGCCACATCATCACATTTCTCCATTATGAGAAACATTTCAAATTGCCACTATCTGAAAAAATCAGGTGTTCTCGGGATTCACACCGGGTAAGGTTGGCTGCTGAAAACGTTTTGACATATGTAATACTCTTCTGGAAGACTGTTCTGTCAAAACATTGGCAGCTACCAATTACCTTACCCAGTGTGGATCCTGAGAACACCTAATTTTTGTCATCTGCTGGGAAAACACCTGATCTTATATGCCATTAACTGAATTGATAAAAAAATTTTAAAATGACATATAACAGAAAAAAGGGAAGTTCTTAAATTCATCATTCCCCTAACGTAAATCAAAAGAGAGCTTTATTGGCTGGTTAATTTATTATTGAGGGTGAATTCCAATCAAAATTGGACTCCAACCTTTAGCACTCAATAGGCTACTAGTATTTATCCCCAATAATGAATTCCCCTAAAGACTCCTAACCTTTCCATAAAATTTTCTAAAATTGAATTACGTTGCAATTGTTCATTGAACCTTTTGAGCAAGGATTTCCACTGAAGCTTTTAAACGACAGAAAAAGATTCATTTCCCTTTGCAACCAATTGCCAATATATAAATAGAAATGTTCATGTCCATGTTTTACAGCAAAATAGGAGCTTTGTTAGTTTCTTGAATGTAAGTATTTCAAAGTAAAATTCACTGCAATTCACATTTCATTGCACACAAACCCATTAGATCTAATGAAGACAATTGTGATGAAACTGCGTAGGCATGAACCACCACAAAGGAATGAAAGTCTCACCATTCATGGTGATTGTCCACGAATGCAGACATTGGTGACACTTGGACAGTGTACGTGTCATTGGCCGAGTACTCAAAGAGGCCATAATAGGGGTTGAACAGTTCTCTGGAAAGAAGAAAGAAGAATTCGCGAGATGGCCCTCCATAGTCCAATCCTTCCTCTCGATCAAAAGTGACGTATAGTTTAGACTTCTGAAGCTCTTTTTTGGAAGCAGACATAATCTTGTTGAATGCATCTTCAAGAAGATGTTCTCGGCGTATGTGCAATCTAAAAATAGATGAAAGCAACAAAAATGAACAACAATTTCAGAAAGTTACTAATCTCAATTCAAAACTGAATATGATTGGAGGATTATAACAGGTAGAGAGAGAGAGAGATGTGTCTCGCATTTACTTACCACATGAAAAAAATGTTGACATTTTAATATCTTAGCAAAATGAAAGTCTGCCACACATCTCCCATACAAACATCAT
Organism: Pyrrhosoma nymphula; assembly: GCA_963573305.1. Lineage (NCBI taxonomy): Eukaryota > Metazoa > Arthropoda > Insecta > Odonata > Coenagrionidae > Pyrrhosoma > Pyrrhosoma nymphula. Next base: position 173,501,075 of record OY754329.1, on the reverse strand, counting down.
TATAATCAGGTTCGTATTTGGCTTAATGAGCCTAAAGAAAGAAAATTAAACTACATAAGTCAAACTTACTTAAGTTTTCCTGGTCCCTGGCCATATCCTTTGGATTCCAGCTTGCGATAAAAATTTCTAAGCTTAGCTTCAAAGTCACGTCGATATGGAGCAGGAGCTCTGGCATTGGCCCTTGAGAGCCCAGGAGACGCTTGGGGCGATGGCTGTGGGGATCCTCTGGGGGAAGGGCGGGCACCCGATGAGACAGAGGACGGGACAGCAGGCACGTATGACATGATCTCCTGTTCAAAGAGACTGACCACACGAACCAGAGGTGAGACAGTGGGAGCCATGCCTATGAACAAGCACCCTCTGCATTGTGAGTGGCAAGAAACACTAGAAACAACGAACCCGATTCAACGACTCGCCGACTTTGCATGGCTAAGGAAAATGATCATGAATAATTAAGATTGTGAAAATGCCAAATATAAAACCCTTATAAAGAGAAAGGAAAAAAAATATGATTTCCTTGGTTTGTTGGTTGGATATTTGGCGAGGCGACCAACATCTGAGGTCATCTGAATCATTGGGAAGTAGGTGGGTCACGGAGGGATGATTGAGGGGAATGGAGGAAGGGTGGAGAAAAACCTGGCAAAAGATGCCAAGGGGTCCACAGTTTACTGCATCCCTCAAAGCACCTGAGTAAGGATCCAGATTCTGCTGAAAAATCTCCACCACTCAAACCCAGATTCAAACCCAGGTCCTTTGGGATGGGACGCCAGTACTCTAGCCACCACAACAACCCAAACCACTATGATTTCCTCCATGCATTACCACATTCAATCTAGATGTAAATTGCATACATCAACTATAATCAATACAATAGGGTTGCTGTGCATGCATACATTTTTCATCATCATCTCATCTGAAGTAGCCGAACATTTAAATGATTATTAACATGACACATTGCATCAAAATCCATCACCATAGGCTTAAACATGTCTGCTTCAAATCAGTGGCATAAAACAGGAGAATGACAGCAGGTCTGCTACATCAACATTTACTATTACGTCATTGGCTAGCAACTGGTTATGCTGATGATATGAACAGCACATGATGGAAAGGGGTGTAATTTAGATCAGATATTAAGCTCGCATTTTTGCATGAGTTTCATGAATCCCACAACTACTATTTATGACAAGCCATGAGTGTAGTGATGAGAAGGAAGGCTGAAATGACCATGCGCATTTAATGAAATCCTCAGATTGACAAACATTGAAAATGAAACACCTCCGGAATACCTTCCTGCGAAATAGCTACAGAGACTGGGAGATCAAATTGGCACTCAAAAGGTCCTTCAACCCCAGAAGAACTCCCAACACAGGGGTGGATGAAAAGACCAGTTGTCAGAGCGTATATCTCCACCATATCAGGAAAAATATCCAGACCCCTCAAAAAGTTTGACTACATCAAGTTTGTCAAGATGATCGGCAAAATTCACATTAAAATAAGGAACATCTTGATCAAAGCCAAGGATCCCATTGATCTCGAGACATCAGGAGTCTTATCAGATTCCCTCTTAGTGAGAAGTTAAGAAGAAGGTGAGACATGCTGCATTTTCAATGACACCTTAGGCTTAGAAAACTGGAAAAGTTGGCCTTTGCAGAGCATGGTTTCAACTGGAAATACCAAATTATTTGGAAAAAACAAAATTGCTTTTCAACTTGCAAGGATATTTGCAAGAATAGTTCTGCAAAAGATGCCATTGAGATGTGGCTGCACCAAAGACTTCTATAAGGGATTTAGATTCCAAATTGAGCAACACATGAAATCTTCTTCTCAAAACTATAAGAAAATGCAGTTAAATCATCTGGTTTGTATTTTCGTTGCCACTCACAACTCCACAAGGGCCCCCATCCAAGAGGGGCCAGTTGTGGGTGGCTTTTCTGGTTTTCAATTTTAGAATCAGTATTACTGCATGTGGGGTTGTCAGCCCCACAAGCAAACGTCCACCATTAGCCGGCAAAAGCCGTTACTGGGTACAACAAGAGGAGGCTGGTGGTCTGCCTTATTATAAAAACATCAGCAGATATGGAGGGCCTGACCTATAATGTAACCCAAGAATATTTCATATTCCTAAAATTTAACGGATTCTCATGACACTACATTGTTATTGTGCAATCAAGCCAGCAACTGGCCAACCTCCCTTTGATAGGGCCTGGGTGGATTGGAATAAGGGAATTAAAGAGTGGAATATTCTCACATGTTAGCTTGCCCTTGGCATACCAAGCTGTCACCATGAATCAGAAGATTTATCAACTTAGGGCCACAAAAAGATCTCAGGCAAACTGATTTTCACGACAAAATAAACAATTAAATCACACTATTTCGCTCGCTGGTATCAAATATATGCAAAAATAAATAGTAGTGATGGGTCGATTCGATTCCTCGATTCTATGCCAAGAATCGGAATCGAAAATGAGTATTTACCAAGGTGAAAAATCGATTCCGATTCCAGTAGTACTTCAAACCACAAATTTATTTACGACCGTGCTTCCAAAAGTCATTTGAATTTTCGCGCCATGTAATCGTAAAAACAAAACACATTCGAATCAGCGTAGTGACCGTTTCTTCCATGCCGTAGTCCCGTAGTGACGTTAAAGATACATACGTTTTCTAGGTGCACGACATTGTCATCGACTTCTACTGAGCGTTGTAATGTCGATAGTGTGGAATCATTTTCATATTGATCCTATAAATGATCAAATTGCCGTGTGTATCCACTGCCACGCAAGAATTTCCCGAGGTGGAACTTCAAAATCTACCTCAAATGTATTAAAACATTTTAATAAACAACATAGATCCCTAGTAAAGGCTTCATCACCGAAAGATGGGACACTTGAAATTTCACCATTGACGATTCAAATACCTGAATTGTCACCTCCAGTTCAAAGTGAAGTACTTAGTGATTCAGTGAGTTCCTGTTCAAGAACAGATGAGAGCAGCCTCAGTTCTTCTTTTCTACCAGCTACTCCCTCATCTCCTGATGTCGAAGTTATTACGGCGAGTAATGCAGTTAAGCGTAAGCCCTCCAAACTTCTATCTCCTAATCAGCCTACTTTGAAGAAGTTTATGGATAAAACTTCTAAATTTAAGGTTGGAGACGCCAGGTCTACTATGATTACTCGCAAAATAGGAGAAATGATTTGCTTAGACCTGCAACCCTTCTCTATTGTAGAAAACGTAGGATTTGTCAAACTTATGGAATTACTGGAAATGTACAACCAAACCAGAGAAAAGGTAGAAGATATGATAAAAATGATAAAATTTGCAGGAATAACCACAGATTTGTGGACTTCTAATGCGCAAGATGACTATCTTAGTGTAACGGTGCATTTCCTTGATGAGGAATTCAATCTTAAGCACTTATGCATTGAAGTGATCCCATTCCCTGAAATATCGCATTCAGCAGTGAATATACGCACATTTTTGGAGATGACTTTATCTGATTGGGGCCTACAGGAAAAGAAAGCGTGTGTTGTTCGTGACAATGGACGCAATGTTGTTGCTGCTTTAGAAAGATCATCATTTAGGCATTTTTCATGCTTTGCACATACATTGCATCTTGTATTAAAAGAAGGATTTTTAAACTGCAGGTCAATAATGAATCTAACAGCAGCCTGCAGAAGAATTGTAGGCCACTTCAAACATTCTTCTAAAAACGTTTAAATTTTGAAAAAATACCAGAAACTGGCCCAGATTCCCAATCATAGACTAATTCAGGATGAGCCTACTAGATGGAACACAACTCATCATATGTTTAAGAGAATTCTGGAACAAAAACAAGCAATTGCACTGGCATCTGGTGAGCTCAAACTACCAATAGATTTAACCCAGGGACAGTGGGATATGATCGAGAATAGTATTTCTATACTGGAAGTTTTTGATGCAGCAACTCTGCAAGTTAGCTCTGAAAATGTAACCCTGTCTGAGGTAAGTTCATTTCCTTGATTATTTCAAAGTACCTCGTTTCTTTGTTTATTTTTTCTGAATTCTGCATTCTATGGTATAATTATTGGTCCTCACAAAAGATGAATGTTATTTTGATTAAAGGTAATTCCACTGGTGCATTTACTGGAACATGAATTGAAGAAGCCCGCTCCAACAGGTTCAGGCCTGCAGGGATTAAAAAATGACCTGTTAGCAGCACTGTCCAAACGTTTCATGAATATAGAAGATGACTTTTGTTGTTCTCTTGCAACAATATTAGATCCTCGGCTGAAGAAGGAGCCATTTTCTAACCAAAGGCATTTGGAGACTGTAAAGATGACACTAATAAAGGAAGCCAAAAAAATTCAGCAGGTAAGGTGATTGTAATTGCACCTAGTGAAGCCTCGTATTTAAAAAAATTGTATTATTTCCTGATTTTTTTTTCAAATTAGTTTGAAGGCAGTGGCACACCACATCCGGAGGAGCAAATTCAGCCTAGGGAGCCTGTGACAGGTATATGGTCAAGGTACAGTGATGTGTTTGGAAAGGTACCCAAAGACACCATAGCAAATACTGTTGAAGCTGAAGTGGAAGCTTATTTATCAGAGATGAATGCACCACCAAATTCCTTCCCTGGGGAATACTGGAAGGCTTGCTTCTCCTACCCAAGGCTGAAAGTATTAGCCAAAAAGTTTCTTGCCATATCGCCATCCACTGTGTTCAGTGAAAGGCTTTTTAGTTCAGCAGGAAAAATATGTGATGTAAAACGCAACAGGCTTGATCCTGACAGAGTGACGATGCTTTGCTTTCTGAGCAAAAATTTAAAATCTGTAAAGGGAGACTAAATTTGTAAGAGATTATTGATAATGATCAGATATTTTCAATAAAAGATAGCTATTAAAGATGATACTTTTATTTTAAATTTAAACATGAGTGTTAATATTCTTAAGTAATACCTATGAGATAACACCACTTTTCAGGTATGTTCTGTTCTGAAATTAACAATTATATTTTAATTACATAGTGATGATTTGAGTGATGCTTTTGTTAACTGATTCTTTCACAGAGGAATAATTTTTTACGTGGTTGTCTTGTTGTCTGGAATTAAGTGATATTTTTCATGGAGCCTATGGCATCAGAATCGATGGAATCGGTATTGGTAGAATCGGAATCGAAATGTCAGAACCGGAATCGGGATCGCTAAAATTTTGGAATCGACCCATCACTATTATTAAATAGTGACATGAATTATATATTTCAGACAAACAGACATACCTCAGTAAAATAGTCAAGTCAATGTCATCGCTCAGACGGTCCAGTGCCGGAGTCCCCTCTACTCGCACAGCATTCACCTTGTCCCGCAATGCCTGCCGCGTCCCCACGGCCGGCTGACGTTCCTTCAAAATGTCGAATATGTTCGGCTGGCGGAGGAAGGCGACCACCTTTTCATTGTACGCTGTGGGGATGTCAGGACCAAAAGAGGAGATGCTGCCACCTCCACTCGCGCACAACACACCGGCCGCCGCCATCCGCAAACCCTGAGCAGAGTGCCCACCTGCGCCAAAACCACATCCTCCAGGGACCAGAGAAGTCCCCGTTGGAGGCCGAGGAGGAAGTGCTGGAGCCTGAGGGAAAAAATCACAGAAACATTATTTCCATGAAGCCCAACATGTGGAAGCAAGAAATAAATCAGTACCTACTCTTGTAACGTTACTGAGAGGTTAGATTTTAAAAACTGAAGGTCTCAACAGTTGAAACTCTGGTACAACACGATCATTCTCATGTATAGTCGGTGATTCATTGGTTCCATCTCCTCCAAAATACTTTTAATACTCATATTCACTCTGTGCTAGAAAAACTTCACGGTAAGACAACAACAACTCCATCACCCATTGCATTCATTTTCAAGCACAGTTCCTGAAGGAAATGGAGTTTCCTAGGATCTTCACACCGCACTTCAGAAACCCGGAATTCAAAAAATTAACTTGACCCACAGTGAAAATAAATAAATCATAGTACACGGCAACACCTTAAGACCAACTAGCCCCCATAAAAACCTCAACGCACTCATCAATCGCCCATCATACATTTTATAACAGCTATTGCACCAAGTTGTTACCACACTTGTCATGCGTGCCTTGCAGGTTTTCTTATTTCAGATATTGAAATTGTTCATAACTATAAAGCAGTAAATAGCTATTATTATTTTCAGCTTTTTTGTTGTTTATGTTTTAACTGAATGTTAAAAAAAATAAAAATTCATCAGAATTTCAGAAGAATATTAGAAACTAAAAATTTCCTTCAAGTGTTTTTTTTTCACTTATAATATTGATAAAGATTTAAGGGGTCATGTCAAATTTTTGTTGATTACATATTTAGAAAAACAAACAAAAATATCTTTCATTATTCTTCTTTGTGTGGTAGTCCCTGTGGCACATAGTAACATGGTGCAAAATACAAACCTACATCACAATCTTGGTAGAAAAATCTTGTCTGCTTTCCGATTATTTATTCTTACTGTTTTGTCTCGAGCACCACAGATCATATCAAAAAACAATTCATCCTCTTTTGGAACACGTAAATATTTTGTTTGTGAAACATATTTATCAAAACAAACATTTTCTGCCGGTGACTCACTGTCTTCATTATGCATAACTACTTCGAGACATGTTCCGTAGTAAATAAAATGTAAAAACGTGGAATAAGCAGGATAGTTAAACATACTTACTAGAAATCATAGTAATTGGATAAACAATAATATATACGTCTGCAAAATGTAATGTTACGGGAAATATATCAGCCAAGTATATAGCCAAGCCAAGTATCAGCCAAATATATCAGACTGTTCATTCGGTTCACACGAAAAAAACACTATTGATTTGAAAGAGTGGAAAGATGATCTAATCATTCATGAAAATGCATAAATTTGGCAGTAGAGTTCACTACAGTCCACACAGATAGAGACATCCTGCGAGAAAACATACAACTAGGTACTTCCTTAAGAAAAATTCAGAAATATTAGTCTGAGCCAATTCTAAACCATTCTACCTGTACCAGATACGGGTAAATCCATAAAGGGAATATTTTTTTACCTGAATGTGGTAAGGGTAAATCAGGCAAAGGGTTAAATACTCGAAAGACAAAAGTATTCAATTAATTACAAATGATAAGAAAATTATTTAGAGAAATTGAGTAAATACTTTTTTCCGCAGCCATATGTCACAGTATAATTTAAAAATATGACATTAATTGGTGCTGTGTATTCAAATTTAATACAATTTCCTCACTGTGAAAATTTCTACTTATTTTTTAATATAAAAAAATAAAAAGGACAATATTAGAGCTCTGGAGCAAATTTAAGACAGATACAGTTGAGCACCCCTAATCCGGAAATCCCTAATCCGGGAACACCCGTAATCTAGCAATATTTCCAAGGCGTGCTTCGCGGAAAACAGAAACTTATTTGCTGAATCATTGCTTCGGTATTTACTGAAACTGTAACCCACTCTTAACAAAAATTATCCCATTAAAGAGCGAGTATTGGAAGATTTTTTCCATACATTGTGGTCTACATTAATTATTCTGTGCAATGAAGGTCTTTATTCAGGAAATTGAAGACATATTGTGTCGTTGCCGAGGCGTGCGTGTGTGTGTGTAGCACCACACACACGCACGTCTCGGAGATGGACAGTACTGGTCTTACATGGCGCGCGCATGTTTATACTTAGTGGCAACCCGAAGTAAAAACTATCCGTCATCTGCATAGTTTTATCCGTAATTATGTCTAACGTAAGCAGTTATAGCAACAGCAAGGGGGTGAAGCGAAAACACAGAGCATTAACTAGATATCACAGAAAAAGCAGAAGTGTTGAAAAAACTTGTTTTCGGTACATCAGTGAAGCGCCTGTGTCATGCACTCCGTTGGATCTTCGACAATCTATGACAATGAGAAGCAGAAAGAGAAGATACTCAAATTTTTCTGTGAAAGTGACACTAAGAAAGGGACGGCGATAAGAAAAACCATGAAAGAAGGGTGTAGTGCCGTACTTCAGATCGCATACTTTTTCAGTGGTTTCGACTGCGTCGAAGTGAAGGGCTCAGTATTTCAGGCCAAATGTTAAAGGAGCAAGCAAAAATATTTTATAGAATTTGATAGATTGTAGATATGTTCAAAAAGTCAACCAAGCGATGGACAAGAATCTTCCTCCTCAATTGCTCCCGATGTATCGACGGATAGCCGTACAGAGGGAAACACTGTTAGCAGCGAGCGTTGACAGGTGTAGACAGCTCATTGAATCAGCTGATATCGTATTAAACACAGAGGCATAAGGATTGCAAGGAACATTGAAAACAATGAAAAATTGTTATTTATATATATTATTTATCAATTAATAACATTATACTGTTAGATGTGTAGCAACATGTTTATATGTTCTACGCATTATTTTCACTCTGCCGTTTTGCGATACTACCGGTTGTCTGATTTTGTGTTTGTGAATTTAGAAAGCTTATTTCTTATTTTTTTCAAATTATTTGTTAAATTATACAGAATTTATTCAAATTTCATTGAATTTGTCATAAGTTATCGAACCTCTTCGAAACGAAAACATCACGTACCCTATAAGTATACTATGGTTACTACCACAGGCATTCTTTTCACTCTGCCGTTTTGCGATACTACCGGTTGTCTGATTTTGTGTTTGTGAATTTAGAAAGCTTATTTCTTATTTTTTTCAAATTATTTGTTAAATTATACAGAATTTATTCAAATTTCATTGAATTTGTCATAAGTTATCGAACCTCTTCGAAACGAAAACATCACGTACCCTATAAGTATACTATGGTTACTACCACAGGCATTCTTTTCACTCTGCCGTTTTGCGATACTACCGGTTGTCTGATTTTGTGTTTGTGAATTTAGAAAGTTTATTTCTTATTTTTTTCAAATTATTTGTTAAATTATACAGAATTTATTCAAATTTCATTGAATTTGTCATAAGTTATCGAACCTCTTCGAAACGAAAACATCACGTACCCTATAAGTATACTATGGTTACTACCACAGGCATTCTTTTCACTCTGCCGTTTTGCGATACTACCGGTTGTCTGATTTTGTGTTTGTGAATTTAGAAAGTTTATTTCTTATTTTTTTCAAATTATTTGTTAAATTATATAGAATTTATTCAAATTTCATTGAATTTGTCATAAGTTATCGAACCTCTTCGAAACGAAAACATCGCGTACCCTATAAGTATACTATGGTTACTACCACAGCACCCATAGTCTGGAAAAATCCCTAATCCGGCATCCCTCGAGTCCCGACAGTGCCCGATTAAGGGTGCTCAACTGTATTTAAAAAAAAGGCTACAAAATGTAAAATAATTATTTGTGACAAAATAAATGTGTACCACTTTATCCATGTATTATTTTATAATGGTATTCTAAAATTTCCCTAAAAGAATCACCAACATAATGTAGCAATAATCACTATGAGGCAGGGTTGACCACTGCATTTTTTTTCTTGTACCCACTGATGCTAACATACATTGCATTGTGAGATGAGTGCCGTCAGAGTGAAGGATTTAAAGGTAATTATTGTACGTGTTTATCGATCCCCAAATGGGAATTTTGATATTTTCTGTGAATGCCTTGAACAAATGCTCTCTACTTTGACTTGCAATAAACTAGACATCATACTTTGTGGTGATCTAAATGTTGACATCCGGTACTCTATCAAGGAATCAATTGCCCTCACTACTTTACTTCTCACATTTAATCTACACTGTGTGAACAGGCAACCCACTAGACTCAATTCTTGTCTAGATAATTTTATTACTAACTTGCCATCAGAATCTTTTTATGTGAGAACTACTGATTTGGGAATTTCCGATCATTTGGCTCTCGAATTCTTCATCAAATCTCACAATCAGAACACGATTAAGAAGCACAATAGTAGGACTACTTCTACTCTCTGTCGCCCTATCACCCCCGAGGGCATCGAAAATCTAAAATTTCTTCTAGGCAGTGTTTCTTGGCACTCTTTACTTATCCATTCAAATGGTGATGACAACTTTTCTTGCTTTTTTGAAATTTTCATGAACACTGTTGTCCCAAGAAAATTCGGTACACATTGAGAAGCAAGAAGAAGTCAGCCAACAAGTGGTTTACTCCAGATCTTAGGGAAGAAGTGATTGCGTTGCGAATACCATGCATTATAGAGTTAGAATGATCATAAACAAACTTGGCTCAAGCTAAAGAAGGAGTATATCCATAAAATAAATTTATCAAAATTGAACGCAAACTGCAACTCAATTGCAAATGCATCCAACAAGATAAGGACTGCTTGGAGAGTAATCAATAGGGAACGTGGGGCTACTAGTTTTAATACCCCACCTCCTTTTAATCCTGATACCTTAAACGAATACTTCATTAAATCAGTTAATAATCTCATTGCTACAATTGACATCAAGTCTATCACTGCAACCAGCCAACAAAATAACCTTCCTGCAATCACATCTAACTTGAAATGGACATGGGTTACACCATTTGACATTAGGTCTGTCATAAAAACTCTTAAAAATTCAAATTGTACCGATGTGTATGGATTATCACCGAAAATGATCAAAGAGCTCGCCAATGTCATTGACGAACCTCTTTCAATGATATGCAATTCGAGTTTTCAGTCTGGCAATTTCCCTAACCCTCTTAAATTTTCTAAAGTAATTCCCATACACAAAAAAGGTGACAAAACCTTAGCTTCTACGTATCGCCCAATTTCAATTATGCCAGTGTTCAGTCAAGTAATTGAGAAGGTGATGAAAAATCAGCTTTACTACTATTTGCAAAGCAATACCCTATTCACACCATCACAATTTGGTTTTCGCAAAGGTGAATCCACCTCATCTGCTGTCAGTTATATTACTGATACACTCTTAAAGGCCTTTGAAGAAAAATCATCCACTGCCTTGATTGCATGCGACCTCACTAAGGCTTTCGACTGTGTGTCTCATTCCATTCTCCTTCAAAAACTTGCTCATTATGGAATCAGAAACAATGAATTAAAGCTAATTCACTCTCATTTGAAGGATCGTCTACAGTGTGTTTGCATTGACGACAAACACTCTTTGCCTTTACTTGTTCAACATGGGGTACCCCAAGGATCTGTTCTTGGCCCTCTTCTTTTCTTGGTGATGATTAACAACCTTCCCTACAATGTTCCTTGTGAATCAGTTCTGTACGCTGATGATACAACATTCGTATATAATGTCAAAGATCTCAATAACATCCAAAACTTTCAAAATTCGATCATGACTATGGCACAAAGTTGGTTCACAGCCAATGGACTTGCTTTAAACACAGAAAAAACTCAGTCAACAATATTCTCCCTTAGCAAAGCAGTAAATGAAACTGGCAATATAAAGCTCTTAGGCTTTGAATTAGATAGTAAGTTACAGTGGAATACGCACATGTCCGCCACCTGTGTCAAACTATCCAAGGTCATCTTCATGCTACGCAAACTCAAGGAGCTTATCCCTAAGGATTATCTAAGGTCAATTTATTTTGCTGATTTTCATTGCCATCTAAACTATGGTATTGAACTATGGGGTCATGCTGCAATGGCAAATGACATCTTTCTACTACAAAAAAGAGCTGTGAGAATCATCTCGAACTCTACCCCTCGTCAACATTGTAAACCGATTTTCAAACAATTTGGTATCATAACCCTTCACAGCCTGTATATTTACAAATGCCTTTGTAACGTTAAAGAAAATATTGACTTGTTTAAGGTAACAACCAGTGTCCACCACCATGACACAAGGAGAAAAGAAAAACTTGTTGAACCTCACTGCAGGTTAACAAAAACAAAGGACCATTTCAATGTTCTAAAACTAAAATTGTTTAATATGTTGCCCCAAGAGGCCAGAAATGCTACATTGTCAAGATTTAAATCTATCATTCATTGTTGGCTTGTATCAAAAGCATTTTATTCTATTGATGAATATCTTACGTGCAATATCAATGATATAGTATTCTGATTTTGTTTGTGTTGTCCTTAACCATGACGAAGACTATTGCAGATGTATCTTGCTTAATGTCCAATAAAAAATGTATGTATGTATGTATGTATGTACTCGGTAAAAACCTCTGACATGAAGGTGATAGTCTACATACTCATCCGGAGGACTTCTCACAACCAGCAGTCAGAGATGGAAAGATTTATTATTAATGTATGCCAATACAACCATTGAATGTTTACAGTTTCACATAACTGAGATTTTTCCATGATTTGAAATGGGATATTGATTTTTTCTATGTACCCAGCAACAACTAGAAATTGGAAAATTAAAAAATATTTTGTGCTGATAATGGTTGGGTGGAAATCAAGTATGTATTTATTCCAGATGATATTGATGGCGCACTTGCATAATCATACTGTTCCCGTCAACTCTTTGCAGGTTGCTTTTATATCTGTTCAGGAAGCATAATCTGGGAGAGAGCTGAATCTTACTGCTGGAACAGCTATTCCCAAACGGATATTTACAACTTCTCCTTAAATAGAAGCTATAAGTTAGTGTGTCAGCCTTCCATCTTTTATCATCATCGTATCCATATATGTAATTTAGTGATAAGAATGGAGTAATTATCTTTTGCACTGGCTGGGGAGGAATGGTGTGAGTTTCCTAAGTATTGAATTAACTTATTAGAAAATGTTGCAGTACACCAATGAATCAATGTATCACATTTTGTTAATACATGATGCAACAAGTGGTTGCTCACAGAGGTATGATAATGTGAGAGACCTGAAGTTGAATCAAGAGAGTGAGAATGAAAATATATTTTATCATGCACATCTTTTCATTCAAGTAATGAGTCATAAAATAGAGCCAACCACAGCACAGAATGCATTTCATCTTCAGGGGGAAGAGGGGATCAGCCAAAACAATGCTCTCACCCTCAGCTGCGGTACAGAGCTGTTGTTGTGAAGCGCCTCCTCTTCTTCTCCTGCGCTGCGGCTGCGCCTCCGTGCACCTGGTAGGACCAACTTGTGGGATGCACCAGCATTCACGTGAGAGACACTGTCACAAGGCACCCTCGGATCCATGAATGTGGTTGTCTTACACGTGTGATCAATGAAGAATTGCTGGAAGAAGGGATTCGGCTGGTGAGATAAAGGCAATGCCAGTCCAAAATCAACAATGCCCACAGAAAATAAAGAGATGAAGAAATCTAAAATGTAGCCATATTTGACAGACAGCACATAGTATTTTGAAAAATGAATTACAAGAAATAGTATAAATTTACACATTATCCAAAAATATTTCACATTAAATCAGTGCTTCACATAGATTTATCTAATTTCCATCCAATTTCTGCAGAATGTCCATTTGATAAACTTAAGGAATGGGTAGGTAGGTCTTACACACAAGGAAAAATACAAAGCTTTGAGGTATTAAATGACTAGATGATATAAATTTTTATCAAGAGACCATTTAAATATATTTCATTTGAAAATGAAGTTCCAGGACAGCTCCATAAAATAATAAACCAATAACAATATATTAAACAACTATAAGTGGGTGGGCAAAGGTTTTGAATTCAAAAACAAATGCTTTTTTAATACCTTCATTGTACCACATTGGATGTTTGAATCAAGATGCTTTATTTTGTATGCTTTGAGTTAGTCATTCAACAACATAAATTTGAAATACATTTGCAGAGGTGCTTTGTATTTGTATACCACCCTATAAATGACAGCCAGATGAGTGAAAACTACAATAATACCTTTCCATTGCGGTCCAGTTTTGTCTCCCAACCCCGGGGCAAATCACGCCCAGTATCAGCAAACATGTTAACAAGAGCAACAAGGTCACGATTATGCTGATATCTCTCAAAAGCATGGGCGTCTCGGCGTATCTTTGATATCATATGTTTTAAAGATCCATTACGGTTGTAAAGGGCAAGGGCTTCCTGAAAATGTAGACAAAGAAATTGAATTAGCATTTGGAACATAACACATTGAAAATAAAATGAAAAAGTTTAAACCAATTGCCAAAAGACACATGACCAAGCAGTACAAGTAATTACAGGGAAAGGATAAAATAACTGGCAACCTAAGTCCTTCGAGAGATGAGAAGGTAGGTGAAGAATATTTACCATAAACATAGCTTCACAAGATCTATAAGACGTGCATTGATAGTAAATCCAACAGCCAAGTGAAAACAATGAAGAACTACATAAAAATTATCTCGGTTAATTCCACATTCCACACATGGGATAAAAAGGCAAGAAAGCCAGAAAAAAGGGGGAATATTGCATAAAACACGTAAAGAGCTTATCTATACATATAATAAATACAAAGAGGAGGAAAAAAAATGCAGACAACTTTGATAAGCTGGGATTCAAAGGAAGGAAGAGGATAGGAATTCTGGCTGAAATAAGAGGAGGTAGAAGATATGAGGGATTTAAGACGGATCTAATGGCGGGACATCCTTAGGAGGGAAAACGAGATAATGTTTCAGAAATTGGGATGCAGGATGGGAACTGTCCAAGAACCTACCAAACAGCTGGTAGAATACTCAAATGTCAGGATAATGATGACAGGAGGATGACGGAAAAGTTGATAGTACAATATTGATGTAAGAAGTGGGTTGACATTAGAACACTTAAGTCCTTGACTTTCTGACTTTTGATTTGTGAACTTTTGAAGGTATGACCATCCATGTCAGAGGGTAAAATTCTAACTTGAGCATGCTTTTCAAAATTGGCAGTGGCCACTACAGTTTGTTCGTCCATTGTATTCAGCCGAAGGGTTCTGAAGAGTTTTGAGAAAAAGAAAACAAGCTTTAGAAGGGGGGTTAGGAGGGTCATGCATTATTCAATGGTGGTGCCAAGTTCAGGCATCTCTCTTTTCAGTTCCTTTTCACATTTTTGTTCGCAGAGCCAGTTGCAGTTGGTATCAAGGAAGGTGGACCTACATACCAATGGTGATTTTTCTTTTTTTAGCATTCTGGGGACCTGATAGTGGGAAGCCATGGAGGTCACGACCTTGGAGGAATTTGCTTGGAGGAAGTGTTCTCTCTTTAAACTGTTCCCCTTCCCTGCTATCTCAAGTTACCTTCCCTCCTACGTGTCCCTCCCGGCCTTTTCATGATTCCTAATGATGATGCGTCACACCTTGCAGCACTTGTTATGAGTGAAAGGTCACCAAGGGAGCCCAACCACGGGTGCATTGGAAGGGAGGACCCTCAACACTGATGGATTGGGACGTCGGTATGCAAGGGGTGGCACTGAAGCACAAGCAGGAAGACTGCCCATCGACGTGTTCTACCACACACACTGCACAGTAAGTGAGAACCCAATTCTGGGAGGACAAAATTATTGCACTATTATGTTGTAATGGTTAACGATATTTGATGAACAGTCCTTCTGTATGTGTTAAGGTCATTTCCAAGTAAATTGGTGGCTTTATAGAGGACGATTTAAAAAAAAACATCTGAATTTTGTCCTCCCTCATTCTCAGCGCCACTGAAGGCAGATGTGTTAGAGGCACTCTGAGGATAAACTCTAGGTTTAGATTACAGTGCTTTACGATGGGTTCACTTTACGATGGATTCACTTTACGATCTGCATGCTAGGAATTTCAAAGCGTGCTGATTTTGTGTTTGCCTTTTTAACATTCCTCATTTCGAAGATCGGAGGGGCAAACTTTTAGCAATACATACAATAACATCAAAACTCAATACCCTATATATTCATCATATTTTTGACTCGTAATTTAAATTCACCAATTCTACCTATATTTATAACATTCACAGGTAGTGAGTTCCAGCATCGACATAATCTGGGAAACGGTGCGTTGAAATAATAATTTGTTTGACTGGAAAACTCATGCAGCTCCCTTGGATTCCTAAGTTCATAGCTAACATGCCTTTGCTCAAATATACTTACAATCGGTAAACATAAATTTGACCATGCAAGTCCTTAAATACATAGCAATTATCATAGTATTTCCTTATATCAATTAATAGAGATAAACCAAAAGCACTATATGCAGGAGCATAATTATGATCAATGAAGTTCATCGGAGTTCCATTTTTATTACAAAGATTTCTCAATAGCCTATGTTGAATTTTCTCCAGAGAGTTAAAATCAATATCACTATAAGGAGACCAAACAATGGAACAATAATTCAGAATTGGGAGAACAAGAGACCTATACAGATGTATAATAGTCGAGCAGTTTCTAAGATCAACAGTTGTACGACTGATATATCCCCATATTTTAAAAGCTTTTTTGACGATACAATCAATGTGAGATCGAAATGATGAATCAGATGAGAAAACAACACCCAAATCTCTGATCTCTTGGACTCTACATAAAGAAGACAAGGCATACTTATAATCAAAGACAAATTCAATTCTACTCCTGTTAAAAGTGATCACATTGCATTTACTCCCATTTACCTGTAGATCATTGACCTCAGCCCAATTTTGCAATGCATCTATGTATATCATTTTGTACTCTACGAGCATCATCAAAGGACGAAATAACCTTAAAAAGTTTCACAACATCAGCATAAATTATAACATGGACAAATTCAAGCTCACCAGGTAAATCATTGATGAACAAGGTGAACAATAAGGGACCTAAGTGGGAACCCTGAGGTACACCAGAGGTGGATGGAAAGGATTTAGATATAAAACCACATGCTCTATTAATAACATTTTAAATCATTTCATTCCAGCATATTTCGTTCCAATACTGTATTGTGTGTCACCAAATACACTGACGATGATGTAGTTCAACCGATCCATCGACCGGTAATATACTGATTCACTTTACGATGGAATTCACATAACAATTGGTCCTATGGAACGGATTACCATCATAAAGTAGGGGTCTACTGTACTTGAAAAATTCAGACTAAGCGAGCTTCAGTGCGACATGGAAGATATCATTTTGACCCCACGCTATATCTCAACAACTGACCAATGCGACAAAGTAACCTCGGCCTTATTTGTCGGCCTCGGTGGCTGCGGGGTAACGTCCTCGCCTGCTAATCCAAAGGTCGCGGGTTCGAATCCCACCTGGGGAGGATTTTTCACTTCCCAGAACATGGTTGTTTGTGCTTGTCCGTTGTTGATTGTTAAAATACCCCGATGTAAAGGCCAATATGTGCTGTTTTCGGTGGTAATATAAAATAAATAAAAAAATAAATAAGAGAGAGAGACTGCTGAACTGAATTCAGGTGCTGGTAAAAGAAGCTTCTTTTTTCCATGCACTATTAGTGAAAATAACAAAAATGGCATGATACTAGCATAAGACACATTATTAACCACTAGGTCTTAAAAGGCACCCGTGGCGCCCACTAATTCAAGGACATTGCAAAACTGGAGCTAATTGACACTTATTTATTTGATGGAGTAATAAAGGAAAACCGAGACAACTCCCGTGTGACATTCATCGTTCACGTTTTAATAAAGCAATTGCTTCCAATAAAGTTTGCATTCGAATACTATATACATATCACCTAATGTGACACCAGACTATGTTTTCTGACTTAACATTACACTTCTAACCGGTGGATTACTTTAATGAATAATTGAACGGAGATACATAATGAAATTAAATTACACTTGATATCATGAGTTTATTCCCAACACTAAAAGAATTACACTCGTTCCGTTCATTTCTCGCATTGTGTGTGGATTGACGATTATCGTTGAGCAGTGGTCCTTGGTTAGGGTCGGGCTCGATAAACACTTTCACTAGGCAAGGGTTTTCTCGAGCGAGAGAGAGAGAGCAACGTACAGTTGTCCGTGTGAGAATACTGCTGTTTGGAAGTCCAACGTGGTCAAACGACTGACCCCCTGCGACTTGTCGATTGTAATTGCCTATACGCCGGAATTACTGGAAATTGTCACCACCACAAGATGAAAGGGAGCATTGTCTCAGTTGAAGCCAAATCAGAAATGAGTCTTGCTTTTATGAAATTTCTTGCAAGCAGTTAAATAACGGCATTTTAAAATATAAGTGACTGTGGCTCCATCTTACAGCGTTCCTGAGTTAGAGAGTGAGTGATAAGGGCTTTTCTTATCAACCATTATTCACCTTACCCCTCACCCCCTTTTCCCTCCCTTTCATAGCTGGTCTCCTAATACCCCCTGCCACATGCCTATGTGGAGGTTCGCAGGCTATTAGCATGTAGGTGTGCATAAAGATTACATGATCCCATTATGTAATGCCCCTCGCAAGTACTAACAGAAACATTACAAATAATAAAGTAACCCTGACAGAAGTGAGTAGCTTTTCACCACTGATATCATTTACAGGACGCTGTGGACATTTATTTCTCTGGCTGTTGGAACACCCAATGCATCTCCTCCCACCTCGAATATGGATGAAAATGTTTGCACCCAAAACCTCACACTTCTTTGTTTTCACCATCATTTCAAGAAAAAAGCACAGCTGCCATGAGCTAATGAGTTAATAATGATCAGCTGCCAAGTGCCTTACGATGACTACAGTTGTCCAATTATTTTCCACTTTCCAGAAAGAAAAAGGGAGGAATCAGGCGAGATGTTGTGGTTTATGAACATAATAAGAACTTAGAGAAGATGCAATTTTCCAGAAATAAAAATTCGACCAGGGTTTCGACCTGATGATGATGCAGTGCTTCGAAACCCAGGTCGAATTAAAATTTTTATTTGTGGAAAATTGCATCTTCTCTAAGTTCTTATTATTTCCAGAAAGAAATTCAACATGCAATCAATCTCTCAGGACACACGTAGTTCATACATCAAGGACAAACCGTAGAGAATATATATGCACCTAAAACCTCCAGATCAAGAGAGAATGCACTTTAAAGAGATATAGGAATGAAGCATAATAATAATAAAGACATAATAGGAATGAATCATGACGTGAAGTGAATTCTGGCTCCTGAAAAGTTAAATGGTTCAAATAGAAGGCATATGAGGAACACAAAAGTTGCTCATTTGGTATCTACAGGGTCTCCGACATCTGGTGACTGCATTTATAAAATTTACTTTATTAAAGAAAATTATTTTAAAGATATGTTTGTTTGAGACAAGGATAAGCCCAAACCTCATTCATATGAAGGAGTGGGAAGAAGTCGTGACGGCAGATGAACCGCACGGCGGGGATCATGAGCAGGTGCTCGTTGGCAGATGATGAAGGGGCGGCGGTACTCCTTGGCGTGTGCGAAGAGGTTCCGCTTGGCACGAAACCATTCCCAGTGGCAGACTCAGATCCAGAGGAGCCGAGAAGCTGCTGGGGGGGGAGGCCACCAAAGTCCTCCATCTCCGAGCGACGAGATGTGATCGTCCTCCTTATACTCTGGTATCTGTTGAGGTGAGAAGAAAACAAAAACCCAACATTGAGTCAATTGATAAAATCAATACAACAAATGCTGTTTCACCAATTAGTCTGTTATTTGTTGCATCTAGGAACTGATCTCTACATACAGTGGAAGCCCGGTATAGTGAGTATGGCTTATTGCGAGAATCCTGTTTTAGCGAGTGATTGTCTTTGTACTGACAAAAGGCCTATGTTTTACATGTAAAATAAAGTGGATATAGCGATGCCAAAAAGTTCCTTCCATGGTATACGCTCGGTATTACGACAGATATCTCTCGAGGGCGATGTGCCACCCAGCAAAAATTAACTATTTTGTTTTGAATTATCTGTTAATTAAACTAAATATTCAAGATGTGAGCCATATCTGCAACACCTAAAGCCAGTTATGTCCAAACATTAGTGATTTACGGCCTTGAGTACGCTGTGCGCGCTCCCATTTTACGTTCTTCTTTTGTTAGGCCCAGTCATCAATGAGAGGGGAGTGGGCGGACGACAAGCAAGTTGAGAGTAGAAGAGGGAACATTCGGCAGAATGAGAGCGATCTGTCGGAGCGATTGAAAAACTCAAACCATTCCGTCAACTTGATGCGCCCAATCACACGGCAGCAGAGAGTTGTGATGTAGGTAAGGGGCGGAGTTTACTCAGTCGGAGGAGTGGAGTTTACTCGGTCGGAGGGGTGGTGTTTTCTCGGTCGGAGGGGCGGAGTTTTCTCGGTCGGAGGGGCGGAGTTTACTCAGTCGGAGGGGCGGAGTTTACTCGGTCGGAGGGGCGGAGTTTACTCGGTCAGAGGGGCGGAGTTTACTCGGTCGGAGGGGCGGAGTTTACTCGGTCGGATGGGCGGAGTTTTCTCGGTCGGAGGGGCGGAGTTGTCTCATGTAGTTTGTGCGGCAGCATCATGTCCGTGAAACGTAAATCTTTGAACCTTAAAACCAAAATTAAAATTATAGACGAGTGCGAAAGTAACAGGTCTTCAAAGACTGATATCGGGAGGCGGTTCGGTGTGTCGTCATCTACGTTGTTCACAATATTAAGGAACAAAGATAAAATTCGTGCAGCAGCGACCGAACTAGGACGACCTAGCAGCCAAAAACATTTGTGGCATGGGGAACATCTTCAAATGGAATCTGCACTATTCAAGTGGTTTTGTCAGCAAAGGTCTGCAGGACTGCCCATAAACGGTCCGATGTTAAAGGCGAAAGCTGACTACACTTGCACGATACATGATGTGCTAGCCAATCGACTGAGGTATTTTCTTTTCTAGTGCAAATAAATACTCGATGACACTAATTTGCGGTAGATAATTGAATTTGAATCATAGAAACTGCTAGGAATAGGTGACTATGCGAGAAATATCTTCGACCACCGGTACATGCCGTATTTCAGTGAACCTTCAGGCCAATTTTCCCAACTGATGGATGTACTGGTTAACATTCGAAAACTCGACAAAGTTGATATTATTGTCATGACATATTCGCAAAATTATCCAAAAACTACAGTATACCTAATATTTTAATTCCGATTAGTTACGGTGTCTTTACAGCTTTCTTCGGTGATCGAAAAATAGAAGAACTGGAAGAAAAACACCGAAACTGGAGGAATTAATATTATATGTAATGGAAAATGTCCTGTTTCTTTCTTAAAATTAGTTGATATTCCACCAGATTGAGCCTGAAACGACTTTTTTTGCCGTTTACCTTCGTCAAATACCATGGAAACAAAAGAAAAACGGTAAATACGAACGACTATGAGAATTAGGTGGCTTTATTCAACACTTTCGGATACAACGAGCGCTCGATTTAGCGAGCGATTTCCGAGGGATTATGAGTACTCGTTAAACCGGGCTTCCACTGTAATAAGCTTTAGTTGTACTTTGATATCGCTGTGTTAGTATTGTCAATTGCCCCTATGATGGGCATTTTTTGGACCCTAAAATTTGTTGAAAATCATGCAAAAGCCCTCATGATGTGTGTAAATACACAGGAAGCATTAGAAAAGAAATAAAGTGCATTTAATTTTAATGTGGACCAAGATCTACATAAACTCGAAGCTTTAAATATAAAATGTGGCGAATAACAAAACCTCTGAATTAAAAATTTTAAAAATTAATTTGAACAATGAGAAATTATTTTCAAATTGCAAAAATGCTCCAAAACTCTTATTTAGTGGGCATTTTAAGTTCAAGTTTTCATTTAGTGAGATGAACTGAAGCTCATCAAAATTAAATTTTATGGCTAAACTCTTTTCTATATGTATTTTTTTTTAATTCATGCCAAATGTATCAAAAAGTTGAGCAATTTGAGATCACATCTTGAAATTACAACATTATCTTGAGTTTCTCCCAAGGAATTTAGACTTAAAGGGATAAAATAGATGATCATCTTCCAAACCTTCTGTCTAGTTGTTGCCTCTGCATGTCACTACTGGATATCCTAGTTCGAGAGGTTGAAGTGGTTGATGGTCTCTGCCAAGTAGTGGTCCTATTTACATGGTCGATGTAGAATATTCTGCCATGGCTGTCTATTCTTGCCTCCCAGTCTAAATTCAGCAAAACGTGGAAATGTTTACAATACCTTATCAATGTGAACTTAAAATAAATGAGTAAAATAAGACACACATGTATAAAGAAGGTTACTGTGGAGATAAAATGAATCATTAATATGTCAAGCACAAGTTTACAATGTAGTATCACAATAGAAAGTTATGTGACCAGAGACGTTTCAGCAGGCCTTATATTTGGAGTGCTTTTAAAGAAATAAAATTGATAAAAGACATGAACTTTATGTACGTAATCTAGACATAATGGATGATTTAATCCACATCCTACAACATTGAATCTTTCTGAAGAATTTGTTACTATTAAGTAGAAGAAGTTACTATTAAGTGTAATGCATACCAATTTCTTGCATCTAGGAAAATATCTCTCAAACTTGATAAATTTATTCATTCTTATGAATCAGATATACCAGTGAGCAACCCCCACAAATGAAGACTTAAAGGATTTCACTGTTTCGAGATGATATAAAACATTATTTAGTTGATTTGGAGCAAAACATTGTGGTGTCATACTATTATCTGCAGTACATTATCAGAGATCAATGATTTTTTAACATTCCATGCAAGCACTTGACAGAAGAATATGAGTTTAAAATGAATGAACTAGCATTACCATTAACTGTAGATCTTTCTACATCACTCTGCACCATTCACCTGTGGGTAGTTTACAATCTGCCTCGATAAACTAAGCTATAAACTGGATGATATCTCGAATGTCAACGTGGCAATGTATAAAAAGGACATTTATTTGGAGGATTTCTCGCTGGAAGTTGATTAAATTGCAGTCACAGCGAACTATTTGATGGTTATAATAATATTAAAAGAAGGGAAGACCACTTCAATCTGATAAAAGTTGACAAACCATGATGGCAGACTTTTCTGCATGAAAATCTCCTTGATATAACCACCAGTGTCTGAGTAGGAGTCTTGATTCTGCCGAAAATTCAACTGATGGGATCGGAATCCAGGCCCACAAGCTTGTGAGGTCAACTCACCACACCAACCCAAATTGAGAAGTGATACACTGAGGTGATAGGGATGGGCAAAAAATACTGATATTCAATAGTCAATATTACTATTTTTTGTCTATACAATACTATGTACCAGGTAGTACCTTAAAGTGGTATTATTAAAGATAGCAGCAACGAAAATAACTATACGTATGAATTGATTGTAACCACTTTTCAAAACATAAAATCCAACACGGTTGGATAGCCAAGAGTAAAAATAAAGTTGACGAGACATCTACACATTCACACACTACACAACCTATGATAAACTTAAGTGAATTGAAATCATTAGCGCCCTATGATTAATCCATTTAAAATCACTAGCGCCTTAGTGATTTTAAATACGTATCAGGAGATAAATGTAATTTCCCATTTAAGGCACAGGGCAGGCCTCGCAGCAGTCAAACAAGCTGAAAAAGGAAACTTTGAAGACTGAATGACCGAGAAAAGCGACCAGAGAAAATCTTAAAAAATAAGACTAAAAAAAGAGACCAATATCTATTGAATATAAAGCAAAACTTTTTACATCAATTTTCCACATAAAATATTGAATCTGAACACATAATTAGGTGTGCATTTGAGAACTTACATATGTTTCTGAAATACCAAATAAATTGTTTCATGGCATATGAAAAAAGCAAAATAATTACAAGCTAAGAAGCAACAATCATTACATACTACAAATATCACCAATGGAATGGCCGGAGATACAAGTATTCACTGAGGTGGCATCTATCATTACTAAATGATTAACTCCAATTAATATGTACATACAAAAAGAAACTATTGCAAATGGCATTATTAAATTTAAAATTCAATTTACTTAGAAAAAATCAAATCACGTTAATATTATGGTAGTAGGTTAATATATACGTCATTAAGTGGCTGCATTTCCTCTCAGCATGTAACTAAAATAATAAAATACCACCAAATTATAAAGGGTAATACTTCCGATCAAGTAATACGATGTTGCACATTAAGTAGAATGTAATTAGAAACAATCATGAAATGGAGATGAAATACATAACATCCAACATCAATCAAATTAAGCTTTCAATCTTTTAAATCAGTCATTTGTTCACTTTCTTTGAAAAAATAAGTAATTAGGCTATTATTCCTCTTCTTGACATTTTTTTGAAAAGACTCCACGGATTTGACTCTTCCTTCATTTCTCATAGATTGCACACCTTCCAGTACGGCATTGGTCCAAATTGGCCTGCGGTAAATCACCTTTCTTAAGAGCACTTTTTAGCCTTTCTGTGGATTCATGAAATAATGAGTCCGTAGTGTCTTTCTTGGTTAAGTCATAATCCTTCTCTTCCAAAAGTTTGACTTTTTTCTTCATCTCCCTTAGCTTTAAGCAATTTTCTTCACTCTCCGGTTTCAATCAAATCTCTTCTTCTTCCTTCTTACATTTCTCTTCTTCTGCTTTTTTCAATTCTTCCAAATGAAGTTTATAATTTTTGTGAGAGCACTTTGTGCTTTACCAATGAGCTTTTTAGAAATGGGTACAAGGTGATGACAGATTCTGAAATCTTTTAAAGCATCTTTTGTAATTAAAATGGCATTTAATGATCTCTTCCAGACACAGGGGCGGCTCCAGACCAGAGGGGGTACCACCGGATCTGGAGGAATGGAACACTTCCCAGGAAAAGGGGAGTCCGGGGGTTTCCGGGCCCACCTCGATACCAAAAATCTTCTCTCAATTTCTGAATTGCCATGGGAAAAGGTCAAAGTGCTTTTTATCACTTTTGATACATTCAAATATTTTGGTATCCCACAAACATTGGTTTGTATAAAATAGTGTTTCCAGTAGGCTTCAATTCGAACCAATTCTCCCACTTCTGGCTCACTTTCCAACTGCAAGCATTTCCACTGATCCAACAATTGGTCTTCGGCTATATCCACCGGAAGTGATCTAGCTAGAAAAACTATTTCCAAATAAGTTCTATTAATTCCCCGTGTTGAAGGATGCAAGCTTCCCAAGGCCTTGATAATATTTGCATCTTTCAAAAATTTGTTTAAAATATATTTTGCCCTAGCAATATAATGTTTTTGGGCATCCTTACGAAAAACTAGTTTCTTCCTTTCACTTATCTTTAAAAGTTCATTTTTCATTCATTTCCTCTGATTCAGACAAATCCACAAAAGATATCCGGGGCACACAAAATATTCAAGACACATCGAGCGACCTTGCTGCAACTAAGGTCTCCGCGATGATTAATCCTCATCTTTTGTTGATCTGTGGGTGCGAGCGCTTACCCAATCAGGGGGAAGGAGTAGGAAAAGAGGGGGAGAGGTGAGGGGGTGAGGTGAGGTGGTGAGGTGGGGAGAAAGGGGGATAAATAGCTGGGATTTACGAGGCCTGTGAAATCTACGGATTTTTTAAGGATGATCATATTACAATTCATGAGTTTTCGTCTACATCCCATATAAATTAAGGCTTTTGAAAGCAATATGATATCTTCCCCAGGTGGCCTTCCGATCCAATTTAGTCAGATTCACGCCCCTCATTGAGTCCAACCGTGGGAAATATCACCGGGAGGACTAAGGTATTTGACTCTTAGTTACTTAGTCACCTAATGCTGAGGAAGATAATACAAACACAACCATCCACCTCCATTACCAATTTCTCTTTCTTCCGAGAAAATACTCCATCAAGATCAGAATCAGCACCCAAAAACCAGGAAAAAAGAGACTCAAGAAGACTAAATACTGAATAAAGAGACTTTAAGCGACTAACCCTGAAAAAAGAGACTAAAAGCGAGAAAAGAGACTTGCTCCAAGGCCTGGGCACATCATGAATACCCCTTTAAAGCACAGATATCCATGGTGTAAGAATGCATAGAAATACCACAACAGGTATGTTATGTGTAATAATTTTTAATTATTGTGTAATTATTTTTGTTATTACAAGAACATAAACAATCATGAGATAACTGGTATACCGGTACTTTTTCTGTTGCAGTACTGGACCAGTTTTTCAATACTAGTCAGAAAAACGCATGCACTATTTAAAATATTTCCCACATTTTGATTGAAGGGAGGGTGGTGAGATGGGTGGGGGGGTAGTGAGAGACTCACGTGGGGGCAAGGGTTCTTCCTCCACGAGGGCCTCCACACCAGGGCGGTGGTGGTGGGCCTCGAAGGTGCGCTCCGGGATGGATGGAAGGCGCGTGGAGGCCAGGTGGTGGTGCACGGAGGGCGGAGGTGGGGGTGGGGGCAGCGGGGGCATCGCCGTGGGGCCCTCCTCCGCCCCCCTGGCCTCCAGCTTGGCCCTGGTGGGCCGGGCGTGGTGCGTGGGGGTGGGCGGGCAGAGGGGCAGTGGGGGCGGAGGCAGGGCGTCACTCCGCGCCGCCCCGCCGCCCCCGCTGCCCCGCCTCCACTGCCGGTGGTGGGATGGCGGGTGGTGGTCAGGCGGGGACGTGTCCCTGCCCCCGCGGAACGATGACGGCAGCGGGTGGCTGAGCTGCCTAGAGAGGGGTCGGTGGGGCCTCACGGCGGTCGCCCCCGCCGCCTCCTCGACCGCCGCCCCTTGTGATGCCGCCTCCTCCTCTTCCTCGGGGGCTGCGGCGGCGGAGAAGGCAGGAGGGCCGGTCTCGTGGCAGCAGGAGACTGCCGTGGGGACGGAGACGAGTGAGTCGCCGGAGCTGGAGCTGAGGGTCCTCTCGGCGAGGAGGGGCGGGCTGCCCGGGGGCGGGGGGGCGATCGTGGGGGCGGGGGCGTCCGACCCGCTGGACCCACTGGAGGCGGTGGCGGCAGTGAGCACGAGGCCCGAGTCGGAGGTCGGGGTGGAGAGGGAGGCGGGGGAGGCTGGCGGGGGCAGAGGCGGGGGCGGCAGCCGGCCGCACTCGGCCGGAGGCGGCTGCAGGGTGGGCAGCGTGGGGGCGGGGGGATCGCAGAGGGCCTCCAGGGGGCGGCAGAAGGCGAACACGGCCGCAGCCGCCGCTCCCTCCTCCTCGTCCACCAAGTTCTCCAGAGAGGACCCGTCCACGAGGCTGCTGTCCTGCTCAGGGGTGGCCAGAGGGGCGACCGTCGCGTCCTCACCCCCCTCGGGGGCGGCGACCGGCAATAGGGCCGGCCGGGGGCACCTCTCTATGGCGGCCGCCTCCTCCTCCGCCTCTTCCTCCGGCTTGGCCGCCGCCTCGTCCTGCAGCTCGTCTGTGTCGATGATCTCGAAGGCGAACGCGTCCTCCGGATTGAGGAGGCGTGGCTTGCCGGGGCGCGGGGGCGGGTCGGGTGCGGGGCCCGGCGGCTCCCGGCGGCGCGGGAGGTGCGGCGGGGCGGCGAAGGCGGGCGTCCGCTCGAGGGGCCGGTGCCCGCGGCCGCCCGGGACGCAGCCCTGCCGCCCCGGGGGAGACGCCCTTCCGCGGGGCGGGAGGGGCGGCGGCGCGGGGTACAGCGTCTCGTAGATGGAATCCTCTTCGGGCCTCGCCGGGGGCGGCGAGTCGGCCCTCCGCCAGATGGGATAGTACCCGCCGCCCCTCGCCGCGCAATCGTCCTCCTCGTCCTCGTCCGTCCCTTCCCTCCGGTGCGAGTTCCACGTGGTCTGCTCCTTGGCCGAGGCATCAGACCCGGAGTCCTCTCCGCCCCCTGGAGGCCGGGGGTGCGCGGCGTCCACGGACGACTGCATGGCGGCGTGGCCCCTCTTGCGCATGAGGTGCCTCCGCAACCCAGCCTCCGCCTCCGACTCGCTCTCCGAGCTCCCTGGGGGCCGCGAGAGGTCGTCGAGGCGGTGGTGCTGCCGGTGCTCCTGCGGCCGGCTGCGGCGCCTCTCGACGGGGGTGCCGGTGGAATGTGGCGGCGGGGGCGGTGCCGCGCTGCTGCTGTTGTGTCTGCGCGAGGGCCTCTTCCTGGGCAGGGCCACGGCGCCATCGTCCGGGGAGAGCGTGACCGGCTCCAGGGCCACGGTGAACAGGACGGAGGCGTACTGCTCGCCCTCCGACGGCGAGAGCGGCAACCGGAATTGAGCTGGGCACCTGTGGGGGGCAACACGTACATATACATATCGGCACTGAGAGATTGAGGGTATCTGCATGGAGTTAAAATAAAAGCAACACATACCATTGGTTCGAACCATAAAATGTAACACGAATAATCCTTCTAGAGAGTAGAATACTCGCGTCTAGAGAGCTTATGCAACAGCCACGACGAAAGTGCCAACCCCTAAGGGTTGTTGTCGTTGAAGGGTATTGACGGGGCAGATCACGACCGTGCGCCCGTTTCCTCACTTCAGTGTTGGCACTGCCGTTGCAACTGCCGCAATAGCACTATAGCTGATCGCTGAATGGTTCCTTTTTCCAATTTTCAAAGCTTAACTGCAGATGAACTACCTTGCAAAAATTTCAAAGAAAATTCGATTAAGATTTTCACGCTCTATCCAATTGTATATTTATGGTACTTGTTTATTTCCGACACCCTGTATATCTTTAGATAAAGTAAATCATGTTATCCTCATGCATACACTGAAATCAGCTGCTGTTAGTAGGAGGATACTTGCAAACACCTTCTCATGTCCATTTGATATCAACTCTGGAGTCCCTCAGGGGTCACACCTAGGTCCTAGGGCATATACCTACTATTTCTTATCTTCATCAATTACCTCATTTACATAATCTTTCCACTGCCACATTTAATGTATGCAGATGACTTAAAAAGATATAATGGTGTACAAAATATTAATGATCGTCATGATATTAACTATTGTCTTAAACATTTCTCAGATGGATGTAAAAACAAACTATCTCTTTTTATCACAAAAAGTTATCTGTCAATTATGAATGTGTATTCTATTAATTGTGACTCTTTATCTCTAAGTCAGTTGTGATCAAATATTTAGGAGTTTATTCCTTAAAGTCATTCGTCTTTCGTTTTCCATATTTCGAGTATTATATCAAAATATTTACGCATTCTGGGATTTGGTATTAGATTTACCAAAGATTTGAAAAATATTTATATGTTAAGATGTCTGTACACTTCATTAGTTCGTCCTATTTTAGAGCAAAACTATGTTTGTTTGGTCCCCCATATTATAAATGTTATTATGATGCTATAGTATGGGTACAAAGAAATTTTCTAAGATTTATTAATTATTATTCAGGATTCAAAACGTTACATGTACCAAATGCTGAAACATTAGAACTTTTGAATTTACATATCCTCTCTCCAAGAAGGCAACTTGCTGAGTTGATATATATTTGTACAATATATGTAATAATACTATCAAATGTTCACTTCAGTTATTACCTTTTGATGCTACAGTTCCATGCACCAGACGTACCAAATCACTCCATGTGAAGTATTGTCCAAGAAATTATACTTTTAATGGTCCTATTGTCCGTATGCTACGCTCACACAATTCCTTTTCACATATCTTGTTATGCATAAAAACGCACCAAATGTCTCCCGAATAAATTGTTTATATAGATAATTAAATATGATTGGCCAACCCGATAAAAATATTACGTTTATTATTATTTTTTCCCTTATCAATATTTGTATTTGTTATTAATTAAATAATTAATGTAACTTGAATCTATTCTATTGGATGTTGAATGCGTACATTTGCCATATAACGTATTTGTTTCATTTTATAAAATGATTTGTTCATTTTATTTTGTCTGTGTTCTATAGACGATTGCACCCATTATTGTCTCCTCATATGCATAATTTGAAGTCTGAATTCATTTTTTATAGTTGGGCTTTTTCCTGTTTTAAAAGTTATTATTATTTTTACACATTTTCTGCAGTGGTCGGCTGCACAAACAGGTTATTTGGTCAATGATTTAAGATTTTCCCGGTTCATCTGATGCAGAAATGTTTCCCGGGTATTCCACAGGTTAATAGTCATCACATCTGCGAAATATGAAGCATATTACCCGATAAAACTCCCGTGAAAAATCTACAAGTTATGTGATCGAAGGTTATGAGGTCCATTAAAATCTTGACTCTCGAAATATCTACTTCTAAATGGCATTGCTTGAATTTTTCCAAGTTTTATGTCAACATTTCGTTATTTTCGCAGCTCTAAAATTCTAATTCGACAGTGTGCCGAAGAGGTACAGCCCTATAGTCAAACCATACAGCCACGTAAGCCCGTGCTACTTGCAAGCGACTTGTAAGGATACTTCCATTGAAGAAACTTCCACCCGTAAACCCGCCATTATTCTCCGATTGATGGACTGATCGATTCATCGACTTTTTGCATTCCTTTGCCATGGCCACATAAAAACTATGGGTGCTTTCCATTCGCATTAGTGCACTAATCAATTCGATAAACACAGCAGCAGACTTGCCTTCCGTTCGTTACAGACCCTTCGCGCACTAGGTAGCGCACTTCTGAACGATCGGGAGCAAATTTGATGTGCGCTAAACAACAAGAGAACGTCGATTATG
Organism: Pyrrhosoma nymphula; assembly: GCA_963573305.1. Classification (NCBI taxonomy): domain Eukaryota; kingdom Metazoa; phylum Arthropoda; class Insecta; order Odonata; family Coenagrionidae; genus Pyrrhosoma; species Pyrrhosoma nymphula. The sequence goes on along the minus strand of OY754329.1, from coordinate 173,470,758 downwards.
GCATCCGTGATTGTTGACAAGTTTGTTGATTTTCAGTAAAGGCCGAAAGAATGCACATTGTGAGGATTGTAATCACTCAGCGACTAAAAGCTTATGTTTTTAAATACTAAATTCGAACGATGTCAACAATTTTAAACTAAACATTTGGCCGTGACTGTTGTTCAACTACAGAATACCACCTACCGTCAGGTTACAAAACATTCCGCCATAGCGCACATCGTTCCATTCCATTAGGGCTGATGTGTTCCGATGTGACTTCAACACCTTGAATGGAATTACTATACTACTAATCGGGTATGGGTACTCACCCGTTGGAGGCCCTCTCCCGGATGGCCCGCACGGGAATGGCGACCCGGCCGAGGAATCTGTTGGCCGCCGGGCGGCTCTTGCTCACCTTGTCCTTCACCTCCACCTCGAGAGAGTCGCGCAGGTGCCCCACGAGACGGAAAGCCTAGAATATGATGAGAGGGGTCAAAGGTCTCGAGGAACGTGGCGTGAGCCGGTTATATACACACACACACACTAAGTGGTGAGAGAGATAGAGAGAGATAGTGAACAAAAGAGCGAAGAGCTGCGGGAGAATACCAAGGGAGGAGGAATGCGAGGCGACGAGAAACATCGCATTTCTAACGCAAAGTAAGCTATTCTGTAAATCGTCAAGACATGCTGGCGAAATCTGTCGTTTCGTTACATTTTCAAACCACTAGATATTGCAATTCTGATAGCTATAGTCAACGATTTATACACTCGGTTGTTGGTAGGAAGACGTGACTACCTTCACAATACAGACGCGAAATAGCCAGACGTATTACAATGCCACGGAAAATGACGACTAATTGAATCACAAACAATTGCACTTTTCTCACATGATATTTTAATATTACAACGCGTTTCAATTCGCATAGTCGGTTCTTCAGGCACATGCAAGAAAATGACTCGGTGAGTGGAAACATGTTGTAATATTAAAATGCCCAGTGGAAAAATGCAATTGTGTGCGATTCAACGTGTATTATTTCCACCATATGAAACCTAAATCTTTTGAACTTGAACGACCAATTGATTGGAATTCATAGCCGACAGAAGTGGCTTAGCTAGTAAGTATGTCCTAACGAGTTACAGAATATCACTGCAGGGGGTTATTTTTATCACTTTCGAACACCGATCTCGAGTCTCGGATGAAAATAAAAATCCACACCACTGTCAAACGGTATATATCAGAGACGCATCATTTTCGCAAACCCCCCTTCTCTTAGCCGAGCCTTCTCTTCCGAGGTGTACAGACTTAAGACTACCGCCCCTAGCAATTTCATTTAGCAGTCCTACACAAAGCGAGGGAAATGTGATCGCTGCGATCTACTTATTGCCAGGTTTGAAAAAGTTAGACATTTCTAGTCGTATGCCACCCCATTATAAGCACCAATTTACCTTTATTGGAAATGTTTATGCTCAGTGGAAAGTAGTGGTTTTTCTACACATGGGTAATCATTAGGACTAACCTTTAGAAAATTTACTTCCAGCATAGGGCTGTAGTGATTTTGACTGGAAGTAACAGAAGAGACGACGATGACTTACACTAGCTTCTCATTGCCATGTGATCTTCTCAAGAGTTCAAGAGGATGCAGACGTTATTGATTTGAAACAGTAAGAGTTAATTCCGTTGCCAACAAGTCACACACGCCTCAGATACTCCGGACGCAGGTATAAGTGCTTGCCATCGATACACAACCAATTGCCGTTTTCCTGATACGCAAGAATTTGGTGCTATTTATTTAAGAGGTATAAGATTCCAATGAACCGCAAATGAAACTCTTTCCTCCTAGAAGAGGCGTAGCATAGATTCCTTATCCTTATGATACGATAGCATCGCTATTCCAACGGTTAATGAACAACTGCAGCTAGCAAGTAATGATTCATTGTCATCACAAAAATATTAGGGCACCAACCAAGTTTTAGCCACCATCATAACCTTCTATTCGAATATATTTTCCATTAAGTTCGTGAGGGCATTGGTGTAATCCTACGACCCCTTTCTAAAAGGATATGGGGATTGACATTCGGGAGTTCAGGCCGGTGTATGCCTCGTAGGTCTTATTTACAGGGACAGGATAGTTTCTCTTCGTTGAGCGCCGCACACAGGGCTTAAATGAAAAAATAAAGCTGGCCAAAAATCGCATCTTCCACATTATTGTATTTTTAACAACGATATATTTCCAATTAAATATTTGTAGTCGAAGTGGTCCTTTGCTGGCTTGCAGCAATTATCAGAGAGTGCTTTTTATGTAAAGATTGTGCTCTGTGTCCGGCTTCGTTATTTTACCAGTTTTCAAGGCTACCCTTGCCTTTCGGGTCTTTTTGCATTTGTCAGTTCCCAAAATTTTGTTTTCACCTAGGAGGTTTAACTTTTGTAAACTACTTTCTCGCAGTTTGTTGTAGTACTTTTCTGCCTGCAGATGGATGTACATTTCTAGTTTAGTGATACCTGTTTTGGAATAAAGCGTGTCGTTGTTGTAGTCTCCCAAATATGAATTTGATGATATTGATCCAACAGACTGACCCGTGACCTTTTTTTTTAAAGAAAATGGCGGAAGTGTTAAAAATACAAAAATCGATTCGCTTCAACCTGAAAGTGACAAAAGCAAATTTTACTTTTAGGATGGCAGTTTAATTGCAAGATGAGTTGATTCAGATCTGCAAGAAACATCCTATACCCCCACCGCTTCATAAGACGCAACCGACAGGTGGCGGGTGCGATTAAAACTTGCTTTTTCAATAGCTCTAGATAATGGTCTTTAGGTACTTTTTAGAAAAACTTTGGAATGCAGAATGTTAAATGGATTTTACCGTGGCTAACAGTCAGTGTTTTGTTGCGTTTTCATCTAGTTCACGTTAGCTGCAACCAAATCCGAAATTTCTGCCTCTGAACCCATCTGCGGACGAGCGTGCAATAGCGCACTTAACCTGCACTATAGTGAGTGGATGGGAGGGGCAAGTTGGGGCAAGATGTTTTTTTGTCTCTGACTGTAGTCGAGACTGAACTCTTTTAACTTGGTATAAATATCTCCACCAAGAAACATCGATAACAAAGTTTTTTTTAACCACATTATGGGAAATATACGTGGAAAAATAGTGTATTTTTGAATAAAAATTAGCACAATTAATCAACAACAACAAAGTAATCGCCTTTTTTTTACAAAATGCAAACTACAAAATAAGTGACTGCAAAATTCAACTACGACTATAAAACACGTAAATAGAAATAGAACCTCAACTGCGACTATTTTCTCTAAACTTCTAACATGTCTGCTGGGATAAAAAAAAGCACTAACAGCTGACATGATTTTGGTTTTTCGTATTTTGGACACTGTACAATCGTGACTTGTGATCTGCCTCGTTCAAAAATAAAAAGTGAAAAAACCATTTTTGACCAGCTTTTGTTTCTCTCTATATTCCAGCCCCACGGAGTCCGTCCATCATGGTCCACCATGGGAACAACAACCGCCCCTCGGCCGAGGAGTCGTCATTTGGTCAAACAAATGACGGCTCTCAGCGCGGCCCAAGATTCCCGCGTCCTTTCTCAAGGCCTTGTGACCTTTCCCCTTCTCCTTTCGCATTCCCGACAGCTCACCTCTTCCCGCCGCAAGAGGATCGCGATCCCATCCCAGAGGATCCCAGCGATCGCTTAAGAGAAGAGAAGACTCACTTTCTCTGGGGTGGGGCCGGGGGCGGGGCGGGGGGCAGCCTCTCTTCCGATCCGACGCATGCACGCGTGCGTCCGAGGATAAAATATTCCCATCGAGGTATTGTGGGCGAGATTTGTCTCTGGTCACAATATAAAGAGACACCACATTTCCTACTTTCATCTTAATATTCAAATAGCTGTGATACGCATTCAGTGAACACAATAAATGAGTGCTTTCGATTTAATATGGCGGTAGCCGGCTATTGACGGAAGCGATTGGCGATCGCCAGGCGACCAAGTGAAATTAAACATGGCGTCTATTCTGATTCTCATAACCATATTATACAATCATATTAAATAATTAATTAATAAATAAAACTACCCTGTTTACTGATTATAATCTGACCTTCCTTAATCGATTAAAATAATTGATTAAAGCGGCGATTACACACAGGAGTTGACTCCTATCTTATCGATTTATATCGAGTCGTCTCCACTAGAAACCACAACTAGGATGGCGGCTACTCAGTCCAAGTATCGAATTCCGCCACTATCGATGGCGAACTCCTCTTGGGGTGCTTTTCATTTGAGTACGGCGATAGCCGATTATCGAACGCAGGTGCCGTCGATCGCCGACTCACCTCGGAGCAGAGAGCCACCGGCGATAGACGACTAATAATAAGCTAAATCGAAAGCACCGCCGTCTATCGCCGCATATCGAAAGCACCCTAGGAGCAGGTATGATTCACGTCCAAGTTCACCTTTCAAGTGGACTCGTATATGAGTCAACTCCTGTGTGTTATCGCCGCTTAATTCTGGTAGAATAATCGATTAATATAATCCATTAGCTTTGGTTTAATAATCGATTAAAATAATCGATAAATTTTGGTTGAATAATCGATTGATGTAATCGATTAATTTTTGTTGAATAATCGATTAATGCACTCGATTACTTGCGTCCCTAGTCTCCGTCTGATGCGACCCACCTGTCCGTCCCATGCCGGGTGCGTGGTTCCCTCCCGCACGCTCGTCCGGGCCTCGTGGTGCGGCGGGGGTGGAGGGGGCGGCTGGCCACCGCTGGCTGCTGGGGGCTGCTGAGGCGGCTGCGACGCCTCCACCGCCTCCTGCTCCTGGGCGCGGTGGTCTTCCGGGGGCGGCGCGCGGTGGTCGTCGGGTTGGAGGCAGCCGTGGGCCTCGGGGGCGCTGCCCGCGGGTCGGATGCGGAGCTTGACGTAGGGGTCGGGGCCCGAGGGGCCGCCCCCACGGCGGAGGCCGCGGGCCGACAGCCCTGTCCAACGAACGAACGGAGCGAGGTCATCATTCGACAGAACAGAGAGGGGTGCTTTCCCTTCCCTCTCGCACTGCTCACTCTGCAACACACAACGGGCACTCTGCACTCGCTTTCCATTCGTCTCAGAAACTGAGCATTTCGGACAATGGATCGGGAGCAGAGTTAACGAGTGAGCATGCGCGAGAGAGGATTTACAATGTCTGGTTACCTAACTGTAACTTAAGTATCGCGCCTCAGTAAAGACCGTATGCAACCCGCAATTCAACTGCGCCGTTGCTATTTTACCACACCACACAACTCTGGTAATACTCGAGAAAAGACGAACATCTTGGCTCATGCATTTAACAATAATTCCAATAATTTGAGAAATACATATTTACAATCTAAATAATTTTCCGTCTAGATGATGTAGCTTACACTCCAACGGCGGTGCGGAAAAGACCTTATGCAACCCGCGATGCAATAGTGTCTAATAATTTTCCGTAGATTACATCGTACACATTTAAAAAAGGCGAACAACGTCATTTCATATTACAACAGATTAATACGAAGGAAATTCCTCATACGAGCTATGAGTATGAACGCTGAAAACATTTTCATAACATTAATTTTAAGTTAATTGTTTTACTCAGGTATGTCATACTACATCATCTGCTTGACTGGGATATATATATATATTTTTTTAATGCGTGAAAATATATCTCGTAAAAATGTATTACTGTTATTTTTTTTCATGAAGAGGAATCACGTAGATATTAAAAATGTATATTTCAAAATCTTTAGCATTCATCAATTGACACTAATAAAAGTCGTCATCGTTAGATCCTGTTTCATTTAAGGGCTACGTTACAGATGGGGTGGAAAAGGATACTAGCGAATAGAGTCCGTCCAAGATGATAGCGAAGTTGAAATATACTGATTTGGCTTCTGAAATAAATGAAAACTAAACATTTTTTTAACGACCGTATGATTTAAACGAGGGCCGTCATCGCCGTCATCATGGATTATTCGGTCACGTGATTCCCTTCCCCAAACGGCATTGGACGCGTTAACTGATTGGCTGCATTTCCAACTGCGCTATTATGTTGGACGGACTATAGTATTCTTTATAGTGAAATTCGGTGTAGCGAGACGAAAAAAATATGGGTCCCATCAATTTTACAGTACATGAAGAGACTTCACCGTGTGCATATATGTATATCCCTCTCGTGAATCAGGGCAACCAGAAGACACGAATAAACGGAAAGGATTAAGGTAAACTCACCGGACACCCGGAACTGCACGAGCTGGTCGTCATCTTCGGTGGCGGGGGGTGGCGTCGCGGCAGCGGGTGCGGTGGGGTGTTGCGGGATGTGGTGTTGGTGGTGCGGGGCGGAGAGGAGGAGGCTGGAGGGGTTGACGGGGTCGGAGGAGGCGAGGCAGGCGAGGGTGAGTCCGCTGTAGTAGCGGAAGCACAGTAGCCTCCGGCGGTCCTCTTCGCCTCCTGCGTGCACACACCATACAAGGGGTGAGTGTCAGAGAGGAGAGCAATTAGGGTTTGTGCCTCCTGCACCGCCATACGTCTCACACAAAATACATTTACTATACACAGGAATTCTATCAATTATCATACGGAGATTCCACCGCCACTGTGTGAGTCAAAACAAATACTTGCACATTTTTGATATTTTGCACAAAAAATCCAGCTTTCACTGACGAAATGCGTTGCCTATATATATATAAAACCATAAGCAAGGTACAAAATATGCAGATTATTCCAAGAATGTATTTTAAATGAGCACTTTTTTATAGCCATAAGAGCCGACTGCAGCGATATTTCCGTGGAATTACCGGAATTTTGACTTCAATTACGGCATTAATTCCCCAACAACTAAAAAAAGGCGGTAAGATGCCTATATTTTATTTTTATCCAATTTCTCTGGATCATTTCCTTCTAATAAACAGTTTTCCGCGAAAATGACATTTACATTTTATGGAAAAATGCTTTTTTTTTCCCGTGAGGAGTTTTTCTCGGGTTTCCCACCGGGTTAGGCTCTCCATGATCGCCGACGTTCCGACATAAGTTCCTTTCCTTCCATTAACCCATCCCCCGAAGCCAACGTGAGTCGACTCCGAGCGACTTTCGTGCTTTCCGATCGTTCCCTTGTCGCTGACACGAGTCGACTCAAAGCGACTCGCTGGAAGAGGAGAGTGGGCTATTGTCACGGTGTACATACATACTAGAGTGGATTCCGGTCATTTGGGACACGTTGGGTCCGCACACTTCGCGCCAATTAAACAGCTGCGCCACTTATGTAGAAATACAACGCAAATATACGCGTGTACAATTTTTAATTTAAAAGTATAGTTTGGTTTCCCTGCACTTAAACATGTATTCAAATATATTTATATCAAAAGATGCATTGGCGAAAGTATTAAGTGAACTGTCTCAAAATGCCTAACAGAAGCCTAGGACTTCTGAAAGATGAATTACTATTATCTCAGTAATAGTGCGTTACATCTTGGCGACCATTGCATATATATTTTAAAAATAATGTGCCCACCTTTAATTGTTATTAAAGAATCCACTTGTGAAATTTATATCTACATTTGAGACTCCTTTTTAAAATAAAACAAACCGATTAACTTTTTTTTACACTTGATCGTCCCGGTTCAAACAATTGCGATTGCGAATCGACTCCTGCGCAGACGAATACGTGCTTTCCAATTAGCCGAAGTGGAAGTCGACACAAGTTGCCTCAAAAGCGACGTATGAGTCGCTGGGAGTCGCCTAATTGGAAAGCACCCCAACGTTCCTCACCTCAACAATTGAATGCTTTTTTTTCTCTCTGGAGATTTGGTCTACAATTAAAATGGAAACAGCCACTTCACCAACGCTTCACTTTTTCATTCAAGCTTCATCATCAGGGCTGAAATTCAACATGTAAGTCATACATCAAACATGTGCTTCTAAATAATAAATATCTAATAACTACACAGTGCATACCTTCAAGTGAAAATGAGAAAAAGAGAATAAGAGGTTTATCCTAGAATGTTTAGCAATATGAAACAACCATGTTCTTCTTCTTAGTAACAAAAATTGATACACATTAACATAAACATTATTGTCACATATACTGCTAACCATACTGGAATTAACTGGAATTGTTCTCTTTTTCTAATTTCACTTGAAGGTATGCACTGTCTAATTATTAAGGAGGTTCAGCCGCGACTGTGTGAGTCAAAACAAATACTAAATTCCACATTTTTTATATGTTGTCCAAAAAATCCTGCTTTCGCTGACGCAATGCGTCACGTCTACAGAAAACCAAAAATAAATTTGAAAAAATGAAGATTATTCCAGGAACGTATTTTAAGGTGGTTTGAGCGAAAAATCACTTCACCTAGAATTTGACGAATTTGATCTCATTTTAAAGAAATAGATTCCATCTATCCAATGATATAAAAATATATACCCCTTGCCACACTAATTTTCGAGCAATTTGCCTTAGAATATGAGTAATTTAACATGGGATAGATTACGGCCATGCGCTTCAGAGGAAGAAAATAAATAAAAAATTGTATTTGGAACACCTAGATTTAGTCAAAAAACTAACGGTGTGTAGTTTATGTGATTTATTAATTATTCCAACAAATACATGTACTACTCACCATAATGATAATGATAAAATCGCAGAAAAACTTTCTGTTGTGAAGGAATTTTGTGCAGACGACCGGAAATCACTCGATTCAGTTTGGCAACGTAGCACGGAATTATTTGTAAACAAACCGTCTGATCACAAGTAAAATTTTGCATCTCTAAGGAGATATTATATAATGTAAAGGTTTAGCATTGCTGACGTTAATTTTTTCCTATGTAAATACTAAGTACACAGAACACACTGTAATGTAAGAGCGGACGACGATCATAAATAAATGGGATTCGCAGCAACTTTACTGCTAAGTTTGTCTAGGTCGCTCTGGACGTCGACTGCTAGGTTTTTGGTTGGATTTGCCTAAATATGAACACACATGCTGTTATTTAAAGGCAGCAGCCTTAAAACGATTTCAAAAATATCCTATTTCTTTTTAAAAACATGCTTCCGTAATATCCTTGCAATCGGAAATGAATGTACACGCAGCTATATTCCCACTTTCCTTCAAAGTAGTGAATAAAACCCGTAGGATATCGTCACTGTCTTTCAAAACTATTACTTTAAATATATTGCAATACTAGTGACGCCCAAAATTAACATGAATTAATGGCCGTATTGTATGGAAAGGTACGTATAATAACGAACTATCCACAGCAACCTCGGAGTACGAAATCGTTGCCCTTGCCTTTAATCATAAGTTTAGAATGTATAAATGCCATAATTAATTTCCTTCTAGGCGATTTCAGATAACTTATCTTCCCATATTATTGTGGAACTAAATCTATTACATTTTCACCCAAGTACATTAAAGCTGCCAAAAATCTCGTTACCCATTCCAGCATCTCAGAAACATACGAACTGCAATTTAAAAATGATGGAACAAGTTTGTCAGTTTAAAAAAAATGTGCTCCACTGCAAATTCATATACCCTACCCTTACAGTATCATGTAACTGCATCTCATAAGCTAAAATTCACACAAGTGCTGTACTTCCCATATGAATAATAATCCAACCTTACCTCAAGTAACTATAAATACCTTTTGTCAAATATTCTTGATTACATTAACCAATCCTGTCACTCAGTAATCTAATTATAATTTCAACTGAGTAATAGTAAATCACATTACTAGTATAGCTATTGTACTTATTTTATTAATCATTCAATCTTTCCCCAAGTAGCTATCTTCCATCAAATTTGCTTTATCTTGTCAACCATCCCAGGAACTCATTAATTTACCACAATTTCCATAGTCCAATTACCAACCCAAGAAAATTAACACTGTTGCCAGGTGAAGTGCCTCAGGTACAGATTTTTTAATGTTGAAAATATGTTAAAATATTGTTCCCTGGATTGTGTATTCCTTACAGTTTGGTGTATTGACTTTTCAATTCAAGGATATCGCACCAAAAGTTTGCAATAAGTACAAAAATTATTACGCAAATGTGAAATAATTACTTGTGAAATTACGGTTGGTGATATCAATAACAAGTCAAGTTAAAGCCTAAAATACGTTCGTTTAGTTAATTACTGAAGTTTTTAAAGATAAAAACAAACAATTTGTGTCATAAATATTCACAAAAACACTAAATGTCTCTTACAACTGCTTTTCTTTTAAATTGATATTCAAATATAGACTTTATTTTCACTTGGGAACTATCTCGCTCAAACCACCTTAAATGAGCACTTTTTTCCAGCCATAGGAGCTTATGACTGCAGCGCCATTTCCTACGAATTACCGCATTTTGACTTCAATTACGGCATTAATTCTTCAATAACTAGAAAAATAAGGTGGTAAGATGCCTGTATTTTATTTTTATTCAATTTCTCTGGATTATTTCCTTCTTATAAACAGTTTTCCGCGAAAATGGCATTTATATTGTATGGAAAAATACTATTTTCCCTCGTGATTCTCTCATTCCCCCATTGAACACAATGTAATTTCAAGTTCAATTATAGAATAAAATAGCGTGGAAAGGTATTACTTTGTTGTTCATATCAGATAGAGGTCAAGTTTTTTCTACAAGTAGACAGAGTATGAATAAAATGACATTTAAGTCATTTTACGGTGGAACCACCTTAATTGTTTATGTATTTACAAGCACATGTTTGATGCACAACTTACAATTTAATTTTTAGCCCTGATGAAGATTGAATAAATAAGCGACACGCTGGTAGACCAAAGCTCCAGAGAGAACAAAAGATTCAATTATAATTTAAGTGGTCAAGATTAACCCTTTATTATACTCGACGAATGAGAAGAGGGGGAGGGAGGGAGGGAAATAGTAGTAATGAATACTCACGTGTGGTGGCGGCGGGTAGTTCTAGGAGCCACGGCAGGATTCCGGTGGCGGCGCCACTTACACCCTCGCCTCTGCACTCCAGCAGTCTCCTTCGCGAGGGGTCGCCCTCGTCTGTACAAAACAACGGAAGAGTCGGTCAGCGACCACACGAGATAAAAAGGAAACCTTTTTCTCTCGTTCATAGCGTTGTCACACACTAATTATACGGTGGAACGTATCCAATGAGGTAGCTTGAGCGAGATAGTCACAATGTAGACCATATTCGGATCTCATTTTTAAATTTCAGTGTCTGCAAGAAGTGTGAATTAAATATTGTAATATTAATGGCGCAAAAATATAAGTAACGCAAGTCAAAAATTCTTAGTAATTAAATAAATGTATTGACTCTTGACTCATTTTATCACTCCGTACGGTGAAAACGCGTTCACAGTAGAAGGATTTTTATGCGATTCTGTAAAATGTACTGCGGTGAGTAATAGGTTAATTTTTGTAAATAGTTGTGGCGACCGTAAATGGTCCCATCATCTTGTATATTGTTGCCATGGAGGCCTTGCTGATTTGTTTATGTAACTAAGTCATGGACTGAGATTGTAAGAGGCGTTGCATAAAAGCTCTAATAAATTCATTCGATAAACGTGGAGACCTTCTCACTCACCCATATTCCACATAGTTGAGTAAACACACAATCTACACTCCGTTAGTTTTTTGACGAAATCTTGTAGTTATAAATTCCCTTATATTTTCATTATTCTCCCTCTGGAGCGCACAGCCGTAATCTATCCCATGTAACACATCTTGTATTTTCAGGCCAATTGCTCGATAGGTATTCCGGCAATGGGTTTATATTTTGATATCATTGGAAAGATGAAGAGTATTTTCTTTTTAAAATGAGGTCAAATTCAAGGTGAAGTGATTTTTCGCTCAAACACTGCCATAAAGAAAGAAAAAAAGAATAAAAACAGCTCACTGAAATTTTCAAACGATATTTAACGGCGCCGGTTCTCGACGATGACGTAAAACATCGAAACTGGTCGCATTAAACATTTATTCGTGTAAAATTACGAAGAGTTCGCCTTTCTTCTTAGTTAAGGCCAAGTGTTTACCAGAAAATTGGCCTATGTATAAATATCTAATCTATGAAAAATATATATTTTCAATTTCGACACGATATGCACTAGTAGAGTCCCGCTAATACGAAGTAATCGTGACCGGACGCTATTCGGATTGCGAAATATTCGGATTATCCGAAATACTTCATCATAACATTAAAAATCCATCACATCACTTTATTTCATGTATTGGCACAATATTGTACATATTTCTGTACTTTTCACAGTATTGTGTAACACAATCGTCAATAACTACAGTGTATTTTAAATCTGCAGTGTAAATTACACCTGTATCTGAGAAGTAAAATATCCGAAATACAGTAGTCATGTGCCATACTGTTCTAAAAGTTAAATAAGACTTGTTTTTATATGCTTGTACTTTGATTTGGTTCCGTTCATCCATGAAATTCGGCCAAAACTATATTTATTTTAAAATTTTCCATTAATTCTGTTCAGATTATCCCGAATTTCGTATTACCGGTGCTCGGATTAGCGAGAATTTGGTGCATTTAATCTCGATTTCATTTCCAAAGCTTCATCAGGAAGCGAATACTGCTTGGCGAGAAATGGCCTCTGTTTCCGAAGCAACCTTCAATTTTAACTTCACTCCGACTGATAATAAGTAGATTAATTGAATAATGCAGGTCATTTTGTAACCCACGTGTTCAGGCTCGTGGCGTCACCACGGTTACATGGTGAAGCTTTCTCGGGTTTCCAACCGGGTGATGGTCTCCATGTAGGCCGACGTTTCGATGTCTGACTCAGTCATCGTCATCAGGGCTGATGAAAGGAAACGTCGTCCTTTCATCAGCCCTGATGACGATGACTGAGTCAGACATCGAAACGTCGGCCTACATGGAGACCATCACCCGGTTGGAAACCCGAGAAAGCTTCACCAAGTTAATACGCCGGGAAAGCACTAAATCTTACTTCACCACGGTTACAGTTCCCGGAGACGTGGGATGAGGAATTAGTGTTGAACGCTTACACTAGGGCACGCATACCGCACGGAAACCAGGAAAAAAAGAGTAAAACAAAAGAGATTGGGAAAGCGATGGACAATCAAAACCAACTCGATCCCAACGACTTCTCACAAATACATTACATCATTCTGGCCAAAGTATTCGCCGTGAGGAGGATGGCAAACTACGCGTTTAAAACAACGGCGCCACTCAACCAACATCACCCTCTGATGGTAACCCGAGAAATCTACATTCTAAGGATTTCATTCACTTTGGAATCTTGCATTTTATCTTCTCTTCTAAACGCAAGATGGTGGTCTTTTGCCAATGGAATCGTCATTTTTCTGTAATCTTAATAATTAGAATAACTTCTCCCTCGAGCGCCAAAAAAATGATGGCCCAATCAGTGGTATAAAATTGCTTTGACCAAGGTGCAACTTATCGAATTTATAACTGTTGTGCCCATATCTTACATCAAAATAGTCTACCGGTAAATAGGTATAATGGTTTTCATTATAAGCCGGAGTAAATCCAACAGACTCTTTACACGTGCCGTGCCCTATCTACCCCTAGTATTTCTTTCTTCATCTCAGCGTAAGTCCTACCTTTCTTCATCCCGTCCACAAAGCCTATTCTCTTCCTTACCCTTCCCCGCTTACCCAACATCCTTCCCTCGATCACGGCCTTCAGCAAACCATTCATTACCCCTTCCAGCCACCTACCCCGTCTTCCCCTAATCTTACCTATAAGTTTCCTCTCCTAACCAAATCGCACCTCTTCCATCCTCCTCCACACCCACATCTCGAACGCCTGCAGATTGTTTTCGTCCTCTTTTCTCAGAGTCTACGTTTCTGCCACCCCATACTACGCCACATTCCCACATCAACCTCCTCTTCACTTAGGCCCTTCTTTATACATATACTTACCCACAGTCCCCGTCATCAGCTCCCTTCTATTATTAAAAGCTTCCTTTGCTCATGCTATTCTCCTCGTCATGTCTTTCCTACTATGCCCATTTTCTTTTAGGATACTACCTAGGTAATTAAATTGCTCTAATTGCTCAAGTTTGTGCCCTTCTACTTTAATGACCAGCCTTGTTTTCTTTGTCCTAGAGAATCCAATTCATTTTGTTTTCTTATGATTTATCTTCATTCCGTATTTCCCACACTGAAATTCCAAAGCATCAACTAAGCCCGAGTCCCTTTGAAGATTGACTAACCAACGCCTGATCGTCCGCAAATCTAACCAACTTTATCCACTGGCCTCCTACTTTGATTCCCACCTCTAGCTCTTCCCATGAATCTCTTTACAACGTTACACTCCATATTAAACTCTTCACCGGCGTCTTCTTACCTAACCCAAAGTACCCGTCATCAGCTGAAAGCTTCTGGCGCCAGAGCTCTTCTCCTCCGAATGCCTTTAGATAACAAAAAATAGTTCTTGGGGAAGTGCCTACATTTTGATAACATTCGATTCCCCGGGAGAACTCGCTTCTTATAAACAGTTTTCCGCGAAAATCTAATTTATATTAGATATCAAAATATTACTTTCCACCGTGTTTCACCCACACAATCCCACATTTAGTACCCACTACCATACAGTAAGCAGATAATCAAATGTTTAAGTTACATGCTTACTCTATGCTACCAAGTAATTTCAAGTTTTAAAAAACGCGTGGAATGATAAAATCTCGTCGATCATGTCGAACGGAGAACACGTTTTTCCACAGGCAGCCAGAATATGAATAGAAAGACGCGGTTTAAGAGGTTTCGCGTTGGAGTAGGTATACTTATGTGGAGGAGTGGAAAAATACAAAACATCTTACGCGCGGCCGCAGGCGAGATCCGTGTGAAGAACTTGAGAGTGAGGAGACTTGGGTAAACATTCCATATCGACGACAAAAACGCGTAAAAACGGAACCAGACATCGCCGCGTCCTATCGGGTGTAAACTGTAGTACAATAAAAGAGGACATTCACGCAGGAATGAACATCGTCGAACCTCGGAAATGTCGTCATTCGTCGAGACGTCAAAAGCCTCGACAAATCTTAACTTTCAAACGACACAATTTGAATTTATTTCGAGGTTGTGACGTCAAAATGTCGTCATTCGTCGAGGTTTCTAATATTCTAATGCCGCTCTGAACAGGGTATGAGACCTTGGCTAGTTCCAGCCGCAATATATAAAGCATTTGAATAATGAAAAAGAAAACTTTTGTTTCATTCCAACAATTTATTTCACGGCACTACATACTACTTTCGACGCAGCGGCGTCATTTTCAAGTATGTACTTCATTAGGAATACATTGGTGGAATAAAAGAAAGTTGTCTTTTTTCTAAATTTAAAATGAACTTCCACACAGTTGAGCTTGAAACCACTGAGATTAAATATTTAATTCAATTTCTCAACCACCTCCCATTATTAGCTGAATTAACCGCACGAAGCAGCCCAGCAAGTATACAGCTGCGAAATATCGATTTTTATTGATAAAGACATTGGAAGATACTGGAAGAAACGGCCACCTAATCAGGCGACATCCGTCGACAACGATACCTATGCACAATGAACTTGGCCCGCTGATAAAAAGAGCCGGGAGGACGATGCGAAACTCAGCAGAGAATACAGAGTAGGTATATACATACATGTATACTCAGCATTGCAAAACTTGAAATACTAAAAATACCCCGCCGGCCCCGGTGGGGTAATTTCCTCGCCTGCTAATCCAAGGGTCGCGGGTTCGAGTCCCGCCTGGTTCGGTTTTTCCGCATGCCATGGGCGTTTCTGTCAAGTTCTGGTGGTTCGGCCCCTGAAAAACCTGAAGACAAGCCATCGGGATTGTAGGGGCCACCATATGGACCACCAGAATCGTACGTTTAAATTTTCCTGAAGCATAATTAATTAATATTTTTTAAATTAAAAAATTCCAAGAAGGGTGCCCCACCAATGTATCATGTCTGAAGAGTGCAGCAAACGTAAAAGGGGTTGGTAATCTGACTGGGTTTTAAAAGGGCGTGGATGGCTAGCGTTGGTCACAAGTTCCCCCACCATCCAATATTCCTGAAATCTCCGTTTTCCTTCCCTCACACCTGACGGACCTCATTGGGGGTGAGATGGGGGGGGGGGAGGGAAATGCATGGAACAACGCACGGAGATAGAGAGGCACAACAACATAAACATCACTGCCTCTCACCCCTCGTGGTGGTGGTGCCGTCTTGGTGATGTGCGTAGGGTGCCGATGACCCGGATCTCTCTCCCTCCCCTCCCTTCCCCCTCTTAAAAAGGAGTTCCCCTCTCAACTGTTCGACTAGAGTTGTTTGCGGAGGTAGTTTGGAGAGCGAGATTTCCCTCGAGCCACAATACATGAGAAGAAGATATTATTCGACTTATTCTTTCAAAATGTAAGCAGCCGCAAGAAGCACTGAGTGAACTTAGTAACACAGTGGCGCAAAAACATTGTTCTTTATCGTAAAAATGAAAAACTTCAACTTTGTGGTTCCACAATGATATTTTTATTAGCACGACCCGGCTTTCGACGTACTATAACGTCATCTTCAGGTGAAGAGAGGGAAGGAGGGTAGGCGGGAAGGGGGTGGGGTGGGGGGAAGAGAATCCTTCAAAAGGGAGCACTCAGGGAAGGAATGTGGATTGGTGGGGGGAGGGGTACTTAGATATACAAAACAAACCCACTACAATTTCAGTTATACAATGAATTAAGTTCCACCACGTAACGCCTGAAACTACCAGTTATATTGTTTTTTATCGCTAAAATTCTCAGTAATTAGCTTAAGGTTAGTGCCACCATAGGGTTCAGGAATAAGCTTAATGTAGTTTGAGCGAGATATTTCCCATACCTAGTCATATTGGAGACCATATTCGAATTTTATATTTTAATTTCAGCGTCTGTAAAAAGTGTGAAGTAAATATCGTAATATTAATGGTGCAAAAATATAGCTATGCATGACCAACATTCTCATTAATTTAATAAATATATCTACACAAGCCTCTAACTTGACTCATTATTTCACGCCGTACGGCTAAAAAGCCTTCAAAACTACAAATGTTTTGGCGATTCTGTAAAAATTACTGCGGTGAGGAGTAATTGATTAATTTTCATAAATAGTTTAAAAAACATGCAAACTACACACCGTCAGTTTTTTGACGAAATCTAGGTGTTACGATTTACTACATATATATATTTTTAATTTCTCCTTCTGGAGCGCACAGCCGTAATCTATCCCAGGTAAATCTATCTCATGTATTTTAAGGGAAATTGTTCGAAAAGTCGTATGGGAAGGGGTTAATATTTTGACATCATTTGAGAGATGAGAGTTTTTTCCTTTAAAATAAGATCAAATTCTAGGTGACGTGATTTTTCGCTCAAACTATCTTAATTTCCCGAGCACAGTTTGGAGCGAGTTACTTTTCCGAATACGCAAAGAAACAATTCGACACTCCGTGCTATTATGATCGCTAATATCGCACAAATAAAATTAGCGAGAAATATTTTAGGACGGTCAAGTTTCTTATTTCATTTTTTCCACGGAGCTGTGATCTAAGCCGCCAATAATGCAAAGAGGTGACCATAGGTGACGTCGTTTTCATGCATTTTTTTATTTTACTTTTTCATTTCTTCGTGGTGTTTTAATTTCATTATTTGAGTGTCACGTGTCTGTGATTTTGGAGTCATGCTTGCTCGATTCGCACGTTAGCCCGACCGAACTCTAACAAATGGTCAGAGAGATGTAAGAGTGAAGAAGAGCATGTCCCCACATGGTTAGACTGACGGTTAGAAGCCGTACTGCATACGTGTAAATCTCCTTCCACGATGTTACTTAATTTAGCATGACTGTTATGTTTATCAACATAGCTAATAACTGTATCATAAGTGTGTTTGACGATACGTGAATGCCTGGTGCGGAAGTAAGCCTCACCAGATGTTTTCCTGGCCGGATAATTCCTCGGGTGATAAACAAATTCAGCCGTCAGATAGTGAGAGGCAATTTTACTTTCAACTTTACCGCGTTTAAATACGAAAACTAAATAAATCCTCGGAGAAAAAATACAAAGGGAGGAATGAGCACGAACAAGACTCGGACGGTTTGACGGAAAATTAGAAAATGTAAATGAATTATCACAATAATTGTCCGGCGCAAGCGATTTAGGGATTCCACAAAACAGACGATTTTCTAGTGCAAATATAAAAAAGGTGTTTGCCAAGTTGAAAAATTACTGACAAAAAAATACAATAATAACTCAACAAATGTATTGGCTCTCATGCTATGGCCCCGTATTGCGGTCACCACTTACAATAAGTTGGCGCCATAGCGGAATGAGGGTTGGGGCAAGATACATTTCCGAAATAGTATCTCAATACGAGCGGGCTAATCCGCAATTTTGAACCTCAAACGTAAAGAGAGAGAGAGGCGAAGAGCAAATGTGATACAAAGAGCCAATGTTGAACTTTAACGTTTGGCGTGGATGACAAACATATATTAATTCTAGCATATTTCACGCCATCTCAGCAAGGTTTTTAATAACTATGTTAGGAGGAATATGGTCGCATAATTTCAGCTGATAGCATTTGAAACATAAAGAATTTCAGTGGATTGATCTTAAAATCACTCGGCTATCAGTAAACCAAGCAATCTCGGCTATAGAATCACAAGCTTCGAGGCTAACTTACGGTAGTTTGAGCGAGATATTTCCCTAGTAGTCATGATGGAGACCTCATTAGAATTTTATATTTTAATTTCAGCGTCTGTAAGAAGTGCGAAGTAAATATTGTAACATCAATGGCACAAAAATATAGTTAAATATGAAAAAATCTCAGTAATTAAATAAATATATCGAGAACTTGACTCATTTTTTCACGCCGTGCGGTGAAATAGCCGTCACAATTGAAGTTTTTTTCGCGATTCCGTAAACATTACTGCGGTGAGTACTTGATTATTTTTTTAGAAAAAAAGTTGAGAAAGCATACAAACTAAACACCGTTAGTATTTGACGAAATCTAGGAGTTATAAATTGTTTTCAAAATGCTCACTCTGAAGCGGACGGCCCGAGTAATATATCCCGAGTGGAATTTCTTGTATTTTCAGGCAAGTTGATCGAAAAGTAATTCGGCAAGTGGTTAATATTTAGAAATGCTTGGAAATGTGAGTTTTTTATCTTAAATTCATCAAAAACCTATAGGTGAAGTGAGTTTTCGCTCAAACTACCATAATATTCCCGCGTTCTTTTGGAATATTATAAATTGCAATTACCCGGCATTATCGAATCTAGAGGGCACCAAGACAAGCAACAGCCAATCAGACTCGTGAAGGCTCACAGGTGAGTGATGCACCAACTTCGCAAGGTTCACGCGGCAAGGCATAAAAAGCGCTTGCACTTGGCAAGAAGCACCAGCACCAGGCGAGATAGACGGCCTTGCTCCAAGACGGACAAGCTGGTCTTTGGGTTAGATGGTGGGGGGGAAGAAGCAGTGGGTGCAAAGGGGAGGGGCAGATCCGGGATTGGAAGGGGGGGGGGCGGGAGGGAGGGGGGCAGCAGCCATTCCCCTCTCCGCCCACCGCATAACACCGGGAAGGAGGCCCTTCCTATAAAGCTATTTAGTCGGAGGGCGAGGTCTCAGCACACGTAAAACTCAAATGTATTTGACCTCATTTCAGAGAAAAATACGTCGTATTTCTAATGATAACGAAATATCAGCCAAATAAATAGCACTACTTCATTCGAGATATTGGCCAAATATTTAGCAGACGTTTTAAAAATGGGATACGGTTCTGCTGTGCGCTATCGCAAACGATTACTCCATTTTGTTTATGATGGGATGTAAAACAATGCATATTAACATATCCTTCTCCTTCAGTTCACTCCTTACTTATATTTTCCTGTGATTCACCCTTCCAAAATCTGTCTCGATATCCATGAACATCGGTATGCATTTTTTTGGCCCTCAATATAAAATTACTCAGGTTAAAAGGACAACCATTATGTTCCGCATGATCAAATGTTCGTAAATAGCTAGTTTTCAACTCTTTTGTAATACCTACCCTAAGACAGGTAATTTATATTACGTTTCAAACTGCATTATGTTGAGGCAAATGGTACCGTGATCCTCCCTTTGCACTAATCGTGATTCATTATTAATCCTCACGATCATTATGATGAAGGCTTGAAGCATCGCTTGCAACGAAGAGCAACTAAATTTGCAAAGAGATGTTATAATAAGTCAAGCCGTTTAAAGAATTGGAATTGGAATCGCCATCACGGCGTATAGAATAGGTATCGTTCTCATGAGAACATTTTACGCTAATTACTTCTCCAAAGACATAAAGAGCATTTTATAAACCCAGTGCTGCCATCGAAAGAAGAACAGGTTTAAAATGTCATTAATTCCACGCGCGATTAGGGACCACAATAGCTGTGCAATCGATGCAGCCAATAATACTGATGGTGACGATAGGTAGCGCTGTTTTCATTTCATTTTTGCATGTTTTTTTTTTAAGTTAGCAAAGAGTGAACTTCAACGAATAGTCTCTCCGTGAATATCAGGGTAGTGTCCATTCCGCATGAGGAGAATGATTGTCAGAAACCGTAATGCGTGTGAACTTTCCTTCCATGCATGTTATACCTATCTTTGCGGGAAAATTTATTAAAATAGCTACTGGCTGAGTGTGTGTTCGAACGGTTAGTGCATGACCGCTGTGGACTCACCCCTTGCTACACACCCTTCAGGTGGCCTGCAGGGAAACACATAAATGTTAACTTCCGTCTGTTTTCAACCTACGAGTCCAACATCACGTTTGCCACCCCTGTGCCCATCGGTTTTACAACACAAGGGCTACTTACTCCAGCGTTTAAGACGAACATTTGTTCCTCCCCTCTAACGGAACATAAGTAAAGCTTTCACGCTTATCCCAAGATTTAAAATGGCAAATGCGAGCACTTGAATTGCTTGTGCGGTAGCCATTACCGCTTACAATGCAGATTAAAATGATCTAATTTAACTATCACATACGTATTTTATAAACGGAAGACGGTGAAATTCGCCATGAAAAAATCATTGGACATGACAGGGATTCGAACCTGGATCTCCCAATTGGCGGTCAGGAAAGTGTTAGCCAGTTACACCGCCATCTCAATTCAAGGCGAATTTCAGCAGAGAGGGTTTATACGAACACAAGTTGTTGATGACTTGAATTAAGACGCCTTGGTGGTGTAACTGGCTAACACACCTGACCGGCAATTGGGAGATCCGGGTTCGAATCCCGGTCAAGTCAGATGATTTTTTTAAATGGCTAATTTCACCGTCTTTGGTGTATAACTTCGCACCCGTGCACGTGACTGCGTACCACATCATTTGTGCAATCCAAATTACTGGAAAATTTGTCACTTATTTAATGCTAATCACAGATATTCTGACGACATGCCTATGGGTATGATTGGTAAGAATAAGAATAGGTATGACACGACATATCCACATATTCATTATCCGGTCTCATATAACTATTTCTGATCATTACACCAGAGCGTCAATTCCCTGAACACGCTTAGGGAAGCCATGAGTGGGTGTCGAGTAGTGATGGGCAGTTTCGTTCATTTCTCGGACTCGTTCCTTCCGTTCTCGTTCACT
The DNA here is from genome assembly GCA_963573305.1 of Pyrrhosoma nymphula. Taxonomy (NCBI): domain Eukaryota; kingdom Metazoa; phylum Arthropoda; class Insecta; order Odonata; family Coenagrionidae; genus Pyrrhosoma; species Pyrrhosoma nymphula. The sequence goes on along the minus strand of OY754329.1, from coordinate 173,449,147 downwards.
ATAAGGAACGAGTTTAAAGATTCGTTCCCTTTCAAGTTGCGCCTGGGAATTCGGGCATTATATAGGGTACATGTCAATGATATGATTCAATATGATTATTGCCATTTGCTCTCGTCAATTACTCGTTGCTTCAAATAATTTAAATAATATGCGATTATGATACTTTCAAAAGAAATGCAGAGGTGATACTTACTTAACCACGGCGACCACGGCCCACAAAGTATCCCATTATGGGCTAGAATCACGCTACCTACCGAAGACAATGACGGTAAATCTGGCTTTCCGTCACTCCAGCTAATATCTTTTTTGTAAAAAACTCCCGTTAGTGGTGAAAATGACCATGTAACCCAGTGAAAGTGCAAGGAATCCGCATTTAAGAAATGTAAGAAACATACCCGAGTGTTGGATAATTATAGAGATACTAGCTTTTCTCGCTAGGGGGCTGCGCCCCCAACGTCTTAGTCAGTGGAGGCGTGAGGATGGAAACATGCGAGATTTTCACTTTGGCACCATGTTGCCAGAGAACTACGCGGGAGTACGGGTTTTTACTACTTATCCGTAAAGTTCATGTTGTGGCGCATGCGCCTGTCGAGTTTCAAGGTAAGATACATTCGAAAGATTCACGAAAAGCCGACTTTGGCATCATGTTGCCAGAGAACTACGAGAAATGAAGAAAACGAATAGCAGAAAGTTGTAGGCCTGAATGACATGTAGAAAAAACAGCCCCACAGATTCATGATTAAAAATTCTAGTTTAGAAACCACAGGCGAAAATCCGACTTTGGCGCCATGTTTCCAGCAAACTATAAGCGATAGAGAGTAAGAATATCCATAAAGTTGTAGGCCTCGATGAGATCTAGGTAAAACCTTCCAACAGATTTGAAATACGACTTCTAGTTTAGAAGCTACAGTGGAAAAACAGAGAAATCCAACTTTGGCGCCATGTTTCCAGCGAACTATAAGTGTTAGAGAGGAAGGATTGGCATAAATGTTAGGACTTGATGAGATCTAAAAAACCCGCCCAACAGATTCGAGATCCGACTCTTAGTTTAGCAGCTAGGAGGCATGAGGGAAAGAAACATTCGAAAATATCACTTTGGCACCATGTTGACATATCACTACAAGAGAATCCGTATTTTTGCTAATTATCCGTAAAGATCATGACAAGGCACATACCCCTGCCGACTTTCAAGGTCGCACCTACACTGGTAAGGGCGTGAGGGAAAGGAACATTAGAGAGTTTCATTGGCTCAACTTTGGCACCATGCTCCCAGAGAACTACGAGGGATGAAAAAAAATGGATAGCAGAGAATTGTAGGCCTACATAAGAACTAAAAAAAAACGCCCAACAGATTCTAGTTTAGAGATTCAACTTCTAGTTTAGAAGCTACAGTCGAAAAAAGAGTTTCACGAAAAGCCGACTTTGACACCGTGTTACCAGAGAACTAAAAGGAATGGAAAACAACGAATAGAATAAAGTTGTAGGCCTGAATGAGATCTTTAAAAAAACCGGCCAACAGATTCGAGATCCGACTTCTAGCTTAGAAGCTCCAGTCGAAAAACAATGAGTTTCACGAAAAGCCGACTTTGACGCCATGTTACCAGCCAACTATTAATGTTAGAGAAAAAGTAATGGCATACAGTTGTAAACCTCGATAACATCTAAAAAACCCGTCAACAAATTTGAGATCCGACTTCAAGTTTGGAAGGCACAGTAGAAAACTGGGAAATGGTTTACTAAATTTCGTGTTTGAGGACCTCTGGTGGGAAAATTAAGCAACACATAATAACAGGGTTGGTCAAATCTTGTAGAATATTTAATCTTCCATTATAATATGTCGTCAGATTCCAGATCCTACATACCGTTCAAAAGATATGAAGCAAGAACAGAAAGTCTCGTTTTAGAAATGCCAAAAAAGCCTCCATTTTTAATTTTATAGTCCGTTTAACGATAAATAATCTTGGTTTTTACTTATTAGTGGAGAAAAGCATGTCAAGGTGCTTGCGCGTGTCATGTTTCAAGGTCGTATCCCCACCAGTAGAGGCGTGAAGGATAGAAACATTTGACAGTTTTACCGAAATTCGGCTTTGGCACCATGCTACCAGAGTACTATAAGAGATAGAAAAAAACAAAAAGCACTAAGTCGTAGGTAACGACGAGATCTAAATGCCTGAGGAAAATAATTTTCAGATCAGAATCCTAGTTTAAAAGCTATAGTAAAAAAAACCCGCAAAAAATGGAAATTCTTAACTAAATGTTGTGTTTGAGGGCGTCCGATTTATTTATTCTGTAGGCCAACGTTCATTTTATAATATTTTTCCGTTCGATGTATAACACATTAACATACGTCATTCCTTACTCGTCTTCAAAGTACCTGGCCTGTCATCTCTGCGAATTGGTTGAGTCCTCTCTTTCCTTTGATTATTTTTGTTCACATTGCATTACCTTTATTCAGTCGATTACCTACGTTCCTATGAATCCTTTCCATTATTTGATTCCTTTCGGTCCTTCGAATCCTTTCGGTCCATTCGTTCCTTGGGAGCGAATCGGTCCTTTGGAACGAGAATAATTCCACAGCCGGATTCGTTCCTTCTCGTTCCACCAGTGGAATGATTCGTTCCAAAGGAACAAATCGTTCCGAAATGCCCTTCACTAGTGTGGAGGCCGACTGTGCCGCATCACGTCGCCGGCATTGAATAAGGGGAAAGGACGATGATACATCTGCCGGCACACTCCCACCCACCCGTCCATAAAGGCCGTTTTACACGATCAGAACTGAAATCAGTGCTGAAACCTCAGAACCAAATTCGGGACTAAATCGATTTCGATGCCTCGGAGCCTGTACTTACACGATACTGATTTCAGTCCGGGCATTTGCTGAACAACGCAATGTAAACAAACTGCGCCATATTTTTTCGGCATATTCAAGGGAAATCATGGAATCACGGAATGATTGTTCTGTTTTCAACACTTCAGAGCAAGTCATTGAGAGATTATTTCTGCCTGGTTATTTTGGTCGATTCCAGCGCCGCCACTGGTATTATATCGAAACGATCGACTCACCTGCTTGCCTGTGATTGGTTGTTGGATCCAAGAATCGAATGAAAAATAAGTATCGTACTTATTTCTTTTTTCACGACTGGATAATCGATTCCGTAATCGGATGCGATCACACCCCCTTCACACGGTACGATTTTAAGCACGAGCTGAGTTGCGTTCGATTTTCAGTCCTGAAATAAGCATCGTGTGATACGGCCTTAGCATGTATAGGTGTAGCAAAACTTGGTGGCACTCGCATGTACAGATAATGACGTCAGGGAGAGCATACAAGAGAAGAAGAATGAAGATGTTAGGTTCGCTCTAAAGGTCCTCACCCTGAGCCCTGCGGTACCCCTGCCCGCTCTACGACGCTTAATTCGCCATTGGGAACCTCAAACTCTCCGCTGTGGAGTGCCATCAAGTTTTGCTAGACCTATACGTATACCTACTGTCTCTCCCTACCTATTGGCCCTTCATGAAGAAGCAAGGTGCTCCTCTGGGATGACGCGAGATGATCTGGAGTGACTCGCGACTCTAAAACCCATACACTCCCGACTATTAATTATATTACTCGTTCACGCTTATGCATTCGAATCCAGTTGAGGCGGTATAACGAATCTGATGGAAGGAATAGGATTGGATTTGGGGGGGCCGTTGAAAAAGACTCTCAAAGAGGCCACACAGGCTTCGATTACTTGTCGAAATCCAAATCACGCGAGTTCGTCGGTGACACGGAGGTCCCAACCCCCCGAACTATACATCTCTAGAACTTATAGAAGCGATTCAATAAGTGACTGCACAGCACTGATATATAGGTACAAAATGCCTTCTCCTAAGGCTATACCATTTATGAATAGACCAAAATAGAACGAGACAATAAGAGGCACCACAGACATACAATTCATTTTTGTCCTTTCACTCTACCTATCCCTATCGCTTTCAGACCATCGATTAAAATTATTCTTAATCTATTTTGTAAGTTCGAAACCAATTTGTTTACTGACAAAGTTAATAACATTTTACGAAATTCAATATACTACGGTAGATCAGATCATGAGAATAAAATTAGGGAACTAGACTGCAGAACGGACAGATTTTAAATGTCATTTATCCCGCGAACGATAAGAAACCATAACAGCTGCCAAGGAGACTTTTGACTGGGTTTGTAGATAGGTAGTGTATCTAGCTAATTAGTTGATTTGCTCCCTAAAACATGTTTCCTAATCTGCTACGTAGTGCTAACAGTACGTTTTGCATGTTTCCTATCTAACTCTTGTATCTCTGAGCATTTATGTAGTCGCGATAACATTAATACAAACAGTTTTTCCAACATTAGTAGAATACCTATGGTGACGAGAATGTTGGTGGCATCTCGCCTCGAGACAAGCATTAGCTGTTTATGCTAATGCATCAATAGTCGTAGTTACACAAACTTTAATAGCGTATAGTGTAATGCACTTTGGTGACTACTCACCCCCCTGTGGTGTGGGTGCACTTGCACTTGCTGCAGTCCCCCACCTATCTCTCTCCGAAGTCCAGAGGCGGCAAAGGAGTGGGGGTTCCGGCAAAATGACCGTTGGGTAAGGACCTTCTAGAGCCTTCTACGCCCCGGAAGCTGTGGGATGAGGATGCTTCTCGAAGCATCTTTTCCCCCCGGAAGGTTGGGAGGAGACTCTCTAGAATGTTCCTTTCCCCCGGAAACTTCCCCCACTCGGGCCCCTAGAAACAGTATATAAGGCGCGCGTTTCTGGACCAAAGGGAGAGATGGAGGGAGCGACGGAGGTGGAGACGGAGGCGAACGAGATACTGACGATGACGAGGAACTCCCACCTACCTTTTGGACAGACGGGCCGTCAATTCGACCTGAATCCGAATCTTACCTATCCCATGTAGCAGACTACCTCTTGGATAGCCGGGCCGACAATCCGACCTGAAACCGAGATTCCCCTATCCCGCCAATTACCCCATACCCCCTCGCAAACTCTGACCTCAGTTCGGCTCCTCCTTCAATCTCCAAACGGCCTCTCCATGGGACTGGGACCACCATGCCATTGTGTGTAAGGAATTTAGCAATAAAACCACTCGGAAATGAAACCACTGAGCATTTAATTTAACGAACGCTCCCACCCAGTGATGTTGGCGTCAGGACGGCGCGACATCATTCTGGTGTCAGGTGTGGGGTGGGGGTGGGCGAATAGGTTTGACATCATTATGGCGTCAGGTGCGAGTTTAGTTTGGACATCATTCTGGTGTCAGTTATCAGTTTGAACCCGTAGAGCCAGTGGTCATAATGTCAATCGTTTTTCTTTTTATCATTTGACAGCTATTACATTGAAAGATCCGTATAGAACAGTGGTTTGAATTTTTCTTTAAGTCTATTTTTTTTTTAAATTGGGAAGTATAAATTTAAAATGGCTTGGTGTGATAGTTCAAATTCCCAGTCCCTTGCCCGGTCAGGAATTAACTTTTTAGATTTCGATTCGGTCGTTAATATGATAGATCCTCCCCCCTCAGAGTCACCGGTTCGAGTGACACCAACCGCGTCTCCAAGCGCGTTGGGAAGTCACGTGTATTTCATCCCCTCCTTCAGTGGCGAAGACGACGTGACCGTGGAGCGCTTTTTAGACTGCCTTAAAATCACGGGAGAGCTGAGTTCGTGGAGTGATTCCCAAGCACTCAGCATAGCTCGATTGCGTTTACACGGCGCCGCCGCGGAATATGTGTTCGCCAATCCACACATTTTTGAAAATTTTGAGGTATTTTCGAATTGTTTGCGACGCAGGTTCACGTCACGGATTTCACCTCTATCGTTGGAGAGGATGTTTATGACTTGCGTACAGCAATCGCTAGAGTCCGTAACATCTTATTCGACGCGGCTTCGTAAAATAGCACGTCAGATGCGAGATAACATGAAAAACCAGGAGTCGGAATCTGTGAAGGCTATGATGGAAAGTAGAGTTCTCAGCCAATTCCTAATTGGTTTGAGGGAAGAAATTGGGAGGTTCGTGCTAGTAAGGAACCCAAAAAGTCTTCTTGAAGCGGAGGAGTATGCCATGAATGAAGAATCCCACGTTAGGACTTATGCCAGCAAGTCATTCGCAGCAACTCCTGTTCAGGGTCTTGTGTCTCCCTATCCGGGTATTAATTCTTTAAATCAGGCCCCTGAAAGCCTTATGCAGTCAGCGTATTCCGGTAACTTCGTGCCAAACCCATCAAGTTTTTCGCGTCCTATTGGAAACGCCGGGAATACGATTGTCAATCCGATCGGAAACAGCCGAGGTCGTTCTACAGATGCAACCAACGTCCGGGGAAATCCTTCTAGGAAATGTTTTTCATGCGGGGGCATTGGTCATCTATCACGGGATTGCCATTCGAAGAATAAGTCGCGGAACTGCTTCAATTGCGGCCAAGCGGGACACTTTTCGCGCGACTGTCGATTGTTGTGCTGTGGGCTGTGTAAGGAAGTTGGGCATAGACCAATTAATTGCCCCACTAAAAGTATTAGACAAAGTTCGGGAAATGGACCGGCCCCGACCAGCGGGTCGGGGATGAGTTAATTTTAGCGGTTTCTCCAGCAAACGGAATGACGATTCTTGTGAAAATTTTAGGAAAAAATTACAGGTTTTTGGTGGACACGGGCGCAGCAGTCACAATTGTACATGAAAAGGTCTTTCCGTTTAATATGTTAAAATGTTCACCATATGATAAATTAGTGAGGAGTGCGTCAGGGCACGCGCTACCGATAATTGGGCAGTGCGAAATTCCATTTTGTATTGATGATCGTCCTTATCCTCATGACTCGTTAGTGATTAATTTAGGTGAGACTACATACGATGGAATTATTGGGTTAGACTTCATGAAGCATTACGGTAGTAGTATTTCTGTTGACGGAAGTACCATGACGGTAGGGTCGGGATGTACGGTGGCATTGGAATCAAAGGTTGCAGTAATTGAAGAAGTAGATTTAATTTCTTTTGACGATTCGAAAATAACGAGCAGTAGAGGCGCCGAGAGGCCAGTGCAAGAGGAGAGGGCACTCCATAACTTGAATGGCTCTACTGACGATATTTTTGGAATCAAGAGTGTTATTCCAACTGAGTCCAATGAGAGAATATGTTACAATTTAATCACTTTTGAAGACGGAATAGATTTAGCTTCATTTGACGATCCCGAAATATCGCGCAGTAGAGGCGCCGAGAGGCCAGTGCAAGAGGAGAGGGCACTTCATTACTTGAATGACTCTGCTGACGGTATTTTGGGAATCGATGGTGTTATTTCTACGGAGTCCAATGTTGAGATGTGTTATGATTTAATCTCTTTCAAAGACGAAGAACTAGAAGATAACCGAGGCGCCGAGAGGCCGGCGCATTTAAACAATGCGCTTCATAACTTGAATGGCTCGGATTTCGATAGTTTGGAGGTCGATCTGTTTCCTTCTTACGTGGGCGATGGGGCAGTCAAGGATTTGGGACTGATCGCCGATTTAGTGTGTACAAAGGGAAAGGAGGAGGGAACAGATCCATGGGGTTGGAAAGAAGAGATTACAACTGTGGAGCATAAATTGGGGACTCGTAGAAAATGTACGGAAGAAATTTCTATTAAGTTAAGTGAGGGAAGGATGGAAGAGGACTGCGTTGAAGAGGGAAATATTCCAATTACTGTAAAGGTAGGGAAAAAGGTAAAGGTTCCACAGCTATCGTACATATTAGTCAGTGCACGTACAGATATTCCGCCTGGGAAAGAGATTTTTGTCGAAAATGGTACAGAAGGTATGTTGATTCCGTCTATGCTAGCGAAAGTAAACGATAATGGGACAATTCCAATCTTGTTATGTAATCATACCAGAAATGTAAAAGTGGTGAAAGGGGATCAAGAATTCACAGTCGAAAGAGTAAATAAGGACAGCGTAGGAGTGAGAATAAATGAGATTCATGAGGCCGACACGGTATTGTGGCCGGAAAATTCAGAGAAAACCGACCTTCTTTCACTTTTTAATTTTGATAATGTGCCAACAGAAGCACTATTTCCGTTAAAAACTTTAATCACCGAATTTTCCGATGTTTCTATGCATGGTAATGTCTCCCTGGGCTGCACCAATATGGTGAAACACTCGATAGACGTGGGAAACGCGCAACCTATAAAGAAAAGGCCGTACCGCGTCCCGTTCTCCCAAAGAGCATTTCTTGGACAGGCAATTACGGAAATGTTGGATAAAGGAGTAATATCACCATCCACAAGCCCCTGGTCAGCGCCCTTAATCTTAGTTAGGAAAAAATCAGAAAATGGAGGACCAATTCAGTATAGTCCGTGCATTGATTACCGAGCGTTGAATAGCGTAACGAAAAAGGAGGTTTTCCCCATGCCTAACATTGACGAAATATTCGACCAGTTAGGTGGCGCTCGGTATTTCTCGACCATGGATTTATGTAGTGGGTATTGGCAAGTCGAGATGGAAGACTCTAGCAAGGAATATACGGTCTTCAGCACGCCAGAGGGACATTATGAATGCAATAGAATGAGTTTTGGCTTAGAAAACGCGCCTTCAACTTTCATGAGATGTATGCCTAAAGTTTTAGACGGTTTATTGTATCACGGATGCATTTGTTATGTAGACGATATTCTGCGTTACGATTTATCGTACGAGGGACATGTAGCTGGTTTGAGACAAATATTTGGCCGACTTAGTACCGCGAAACTCAGATGGAATCCGCGGAAATGTCATTTCTTCCTAAGACAAGTAAAATTCTTAGGGCATTTTGCCACGGCCGATGGGAAAAGCGAGTTAGAGCAAGGGAAATACAGCAAGGGGTTGATGCTACCGAGCCTCTCAGAAGGACAAATGGTTTTTTTACGGAACAATGTCGTCTCCCACGGGCAGGCCCGGAAGTTTGTTTCACGCTGGTTAGGGCCCTATAAGATTGTCAGAGTGAGGAGTCCCGTGACCGCCGACATAGAGAACTTGCAGAATGGAAGGCGCATCCTCGCTCATTCACGCAACCTCATACCCCTACCCCCTGACCCGCAAGTGGAGACCCTGCCTCCAGTGATGGACACCCATGGCCCCCCACCGGACACCGCCAGGCACTCGGCGAGGGTCGACGAAAGCACTCCGAGTCCTTCTCCCCTCCCAACGAGCACTCACTCTCCTCTAGCCCCTGCCTTACCCTTGTCCCCTCCCCATCCTCCTCCACCATATAACTTACGGCCCTTGCCCAGGAGATTATTTAACGCCTCCCGAAGAATCCCTTTTCCTTCATCCGAACACCAACCCGAAACCCAGTGACTCGCAGTCGATCATCCTCACTCCCTTTGACCCTGTGCCACCACGGTCTCAAGACACCCGTGGAGTTCATTGTTTCATCCCTCCAGCGATCTCCACTCCTTGAACGTCCCCAATATCCTGCTCTCTTAATGGGGCGGCCGCCAGTGAAGAAGTCACCAAGGAGCTGCCTCCGACGCCCGGGAAGGGCCTGGACGTCGTATGGTGGTGCGCACCCGCCCCCACCTCTTCCACAGAACGGACAATCCAGCCGCCTCGGGGGAAACGCAGACGCCCTAAGCGTGTGGGGCATAACCGGAGGAGGAGAGCAATCCGTGCGGTCCGAGCGCGGGCCGGAGAAGTGATTTGCGTTAATAAAACAGCGAAGTGAGTGAAAAAAAATAAATAAAAATAATTACAGTGAAATGTCAGTGATATGTGCTTCATGATCAGAGACATGTGAAATGCGTGCACAGACTCTAGAGACAATGGACTAAGTTCTGAAAAGACAGATGTGCACGTATGGAAAATCGCGTGTAAATATGTTTAGAGGAAATTTAATAGGACTTGGTGTACTTTGTGTAATTAGTTTTTTGTAGGGATGAGTATTTTTTTAAATTATGTGAATTAATTTCAATAGAGTTGTGTATTTTTTATGTGCAAATTATGTTTTCGTAGGGCTGTGTATTTTTTTCTTTTAATGTCGTGGTTTAATTTCAATAGAGTGATGTGTATTTTTTTATGTAGTAGGTTTTTGTAGGTGTTTATATTTTTTTAAATGTTGAGCATTAATTTCGATAGGGTAATGTGAATTTTTCGTTGTTGCTGAGTTATTTGCCATTTTCTTGTTTGTGTGCAGGGTAATACGGCTTAGACGGCGAATATATTTTTATTATTATTTTTTGGTCTTATTGACCATGTCCATACGGGCACCCTGGTTGGCTCGCGAAACCCCTAATTTCGGCCTCGGAAGAAACATAGCTTTCTTCTGAGCTGAATAGGTTGTTTGAAGGTTCGTCTTCAACCCAAGGCAAGGTGGCGGACGTGGGTGTATGCATCCATTCAAGGATGGCAATGGACGAGGGGTGAATGATTTCTCCCTCAATGCACTACCAAAGGAACATGAGTGTTGCCCTTAGCCACCGCACAAAAAGCCTGCCAGCGTAGATCTGTGGCAGGGAAGTCAATGAGTTCCGTGAAAGGGTAGTGCGCATTCGTCCCACCTGGTGAGAAAATACGCCGAAAGCACCTATTCAGAATGGACATCATAAGTAATTTTCCAACATTGGGGTGGGCTAGTTAATGAGGGTGCTCGGATGGCTGTAATGCATAAAGTTAGACGAGAGGACATTTTGTTCTACGGGAACCATCATAGGCGTCTCATTGGGTCACCGTTTTTACCATTGTTATAGTTGAAAAATACCCAGTTTTGCTCGGCGATCCCATTGAGACGGCTATTTTGGCAAAACAATTAAGTCGACTCCGCCGTATTACCCATGTTGTCAAAGGTTATTTTTGGAATTTCATTAGGATATGTTTGGTAATATCCATTATATGTGTGTCCCTTAAGGCAAAAGTTGAATTGGCTATTATATCTGTGAATGTGCTTTTAAGCAAACCATTTTATTTTTGGATGAAATTTATGTTTTGATAATGTATTTGCTGTAACAGTCCCGTCCCTTGAGGGCATCTTAAGGATACCCCCCCGGGTTTTATTTGCCGCGGGGGTGATGTGGTGTGGGTGCACTTGCACTTGCTGCAGTCCCCCACCTATCTCTCTCCGAAGTCCAGAGGCGGCAAAGGAGTGGGGGTTCCGGCAAAATGACCGTTGGGTAAGGACCTTCTAGAGCCTTCTACGCCCCGGAAGCTGTGGGATGAGGATGCTTCTCGAAGCATCTTTTCCCCCCGGAAGGTTGGGAGGAGACTCTCTAGAATGTTCCTTTCCCCCGGAAACTTCCCCCACTCGGGCCCCTAGAAACAGTATATAAGGCGCGCGTTTCTGGACCAAAGGGAGAGATGGAGGGAGCGACGGAGGTGGAGACGGAGGCGAACGAGATACTGACGATGACGAGGAACTCCCACCTACCTTTTGGACAGACGGGCCGTCAATTCGACCTGAATCCGAATCTTACCTATCCCATGTAGCAGACTACCTCTTGGATAGCCGGGCCGACAATCCGACCTGAAACCGAGATTCCCCTATCCCGCCAATTACCCCATACCCCCTCGCAAACTCTGACCTCAGTTCGGCTCCTCCTTCAATCTCCAAACGGCCTCTCCATGGGACTGGGACCACCATGCCATTGTGTGTAAGGAATTTAGCAATAAAACCACTCGGAAATGAAACCACTGAGCATTTAATTTAACGAACGCTCCCACCCAGTGATGTTGGCGTCAGGACGGCGCGACACCCCTGCCACACACCCTTGAGGTGGCTTGTAGGGTATTACGCATATGTAGATTCCTTTCCATTAAATTGCCCCCTTTTCATGTCTGGTATCCAAACACCACCTACCATACGCCCCCGCGGCGGCTCTCCGGGTAGTGCGTAGAGGTACATACAACTGACGAGAAGTAGAGCAGAAACTACGTGTATGAAAACTCTCCGGAGTACATTTAAATTTATGTTCGCGTACCAAAAAAAAACTTTCAATTAACATTCCAACGAGGCGAGATTTTTCTGGCGCTATATAAACTCCAAATCAAAATTACCTTGCCACATGCAGAGCTTTCTAGTATAGGGTAAAATCGTCTCAGATCGGCAGCAAGCAGTGGATCATTTTAGCAAGACGTTCCGGTATGATTTCTCCTCAGCTAACAACACATTTCCACTAGAGTAAATTCCAGTGATACTATGAGCGAGTTGGAAATCTCAAATGATGACGCCCTCCAGTTATATTATCGCTACAAAAATGTGCATCGGAGTGGCTGGCCCTGATTAGATTCAGACAGCTGCGTTGGATTAACTGCATCTCCTCTAGTCTCGCCTATATTATTACTAGAAAATTTTAACTTGAACCGTCCTTCCCCATATTTGTGGATTTACAGGTACTCTATTTATCTCATCTATACGTTTATAAGGAATTGAAATTGCACTTCTTCAGATGTGGTAATAAACCAAAGATAGAACCAAAAGCCAATTGCATGTAATAAAAATGCAAAAAAGTATGCAATCTAAGATCTACAACAATACATATTTGTTCCTGGAACGAACTGCCGGCCTATTCTCAAAGACAGTCCGGCAAGAGTTTTCCCCCGGGGCGCCTTTTCTTCATCCAACCTTTGACAATTTTAAAGGCGTACATTTTAAACAAAATGTATTTAATGACAATGCGATGAAGAATGAATAAATAATAAGAAAACTAATAAGTAGCTCTCGAAACAAAGTAGTGCACAGTATACAAGCCCTTCTCAGAATAAACCAAAGAAATAGAAGGCACGTTTCCAAGTTCTGTGTCTAACGAACATCACTCGATGACAAATACTTTAAAATATTTTAAACGACCAGGACTCACTTTCAAATTTCCAGAGAATTCAACGCAATAAAATTAGTCGCGCCTTTCACTCATGGCCAAGAAATCGTCCACCTCCATTTTTAAAGAGATAAAATTTTTCAGGGGGTTCAGATGGTTGGGTCACACATTGAAACAAGAAATTACACTTTACGGTAGTTTGAGGGAGATAGTTCCCTAGTCATAACCGAGACCATATTCGACTTTTATTTTTTTTATTTCAGCGTCTGTAAGATGTGTGAAGTAAATTTTGTATCATTAATGGCGAAAAAATATAGTTACATGCGACAAACATTCTCTGTAATCAAATATACATATAATTAGTCTCTACATTGACTCATTTTTTCACACCGTACGGTGAAATCGCCTTCAAAACAAAAGGTCCTTTCACGATTCTGTAAAAATGACTGCAGTGAGGAGTAATGGATTAATTTTTATATATAGTTGAGAAAGCATACAAACTACACATAGTTAGTTTTGTTGACGAAATCTAAGTTTTAAAAGTTCCCAACTTTTTCAATATTCTATCCCTCTGGAGCGCACATCCGTAATCTATCCCATGTAAAACAGCTTATATTTTTAGGTAAATTGCTCGAAAAGTAGTTAGGTAAGGGGTTAATATTTTTATATGATTAAATATATGTGAGTTTTTTCCTTAAAAACGTCATCCAACTCATCAAATTCTATGTGAATTGATTTATGGCTCAAACTACCTTAATCAATACACAGTACCTACACATGGGCCAGATAAAACGAGATATGTAACAGAAGAGCTGAAAGGACAAAAAATGAGTTAGCAAGTAATGGGATAGAACGGAGGGCTGTCATGCCAAGCCTACGACGAATGAAGACGGTGATCTATCGATTCGAAGGCTTGCCAACGATAATAGTCCAGATTTAAAAATTGAAATAGATTTTAGATCTTTGATTAAGTTTTGCCCCCTCAATGATTTTCTTATCATTCTTTCACGATTACTTCCTTGAACAGTAACAGTCTTTGCTTGGAGTCCCAAATTGCTATTACACCCACGTACAATCACATCAGACTCCCAAGATATATATGCACAATCCCAGTAAATTGACTTCGGAGAATTGAATGACCAATGATGAGAGTCAAGCGTCTTTTCAAAAGAAACTACTGAAATATAATCTGGCAAATTTGACTCCCCGGTTCACCCGGGCACGGGAATCGGGAGACAAAAAAAAAGAGTTTTCAGGGGACTTGCGACGCAACAACAGGCGAAGTTCCTTGCCGCTGAGGCAACACTTTTTATTACACGAAATTATTAAAATAATAAACACCATACAGGTTTGACGATAACTCGACTGAAAATCGACAAAAAAACAACATCGTGGATGCGATAATCTCGTTTCTCTTTTCCTTCTCAAGAGCACACACAAGCGTACGTCAACTTTTCCCCCGTCCTCTTGTGAAGGGCGCTATTAGTGCCCAATGGTGCTAATGGTCTGAAACGAATGTAAAGCAAGAACGCGGAGTGTGGTGCTTTGCGAGAAGCGAGCAACAGCGAGTAAAGCGAATGGAAAGAGCGCCTTAAATGCCAGAGCAGCTTTCATCCGCTTGAACCTCGTTTTCAGGAAGTAATTTGAAACGGCGTTTTTATTGAACATTTTAAACCGCAAGAAATATTAAACCTTAAATGAAATTAAAAATAAAAGACGCGCTTCCTAATCCACGGAGAATGAATCCTGGTATACCAAGCATTATTACCGCCTGAGGGCCTGTGCTCGAACCGTTCGAGATAATTGCGATTATCTAAGGAGTCACGCGGTACAATCACGAAGGATTCGATAATTTGGTGCATTCAAACCATATCCGTAAAAAATCAGCCTTTCCGATTGGGTTTTTCTTACCGGGATATCGTTGATGGAGTCGAATCTCTCGATTAGAGTCGCAATGATCGAGATATCAGACGCTCACCTTATCCATCCGAATGTTTCAAACGCACCAAAAACGCGAACCTTTCGTTGTTGTATCACGTGACTCCTTAGATACGTGATCGAAATTATCACGAGCTGTTCAAACTTCAAACACAACGGACTTTCTCGATTTTGTTCTATGATATTATATCACAGATGTTCTTAATGCTCTCCACGTGTTCTTGTTTAACCACGCACGTGAATTCACACATTTTATCAATCAAGCATTACTTGTTAAAATAGCATTATGTCCTTCAACTGTAATCGAATATTTTCAATTTGACTACACTAATTTCAGTCTTAACTTAGGTTGAGAGATTTGTTTTCTTATATTCCAAATAGCTATTCAATGAAGTCAGTCGTGGCAATGAGTGAAAATCGCATCGTTTTGCTTTCGTCAGGACATTCTTCTCGTCCTCCTTCAGAGTTTACTGAGTAAATGATTCCTTCTTGGAATCACACCGCGTGCGCGGTGAGTGAGATTCTTCTTCGTACATCCACTTATTCTCTCTCTCTCTCTTGCGAATCGCTTTCACTGAAAACGGAGCAGCTATGACCAATTTCACCTCTACCGCGAACCGGAATAAGGCGAACCCGAGTCATTCGCTTCGGGCCGCCAAGATAAGATTCTCCTCCAAAATTGAGCCCGAAATTACACACGGAAAATTATTTCTCGGCAAGATTCCCCGTCACTTAAAAAAAATGTTTATTCCCGTGAGTTAACAAATTTTTAGACTTACAAAAACGTACGGGGAAAAATATATAAAGAAGAAGAAGAAGAAGAAGAAGAAGAAGAAGAAGAAGAAAGAATAGTGATTCCAACGCACGACCAATTCCAAGATGAGGAAAACAGCAAAGAGCGAGGTTTTGAAATTGAGTTTGGCTTCGGGGGCTTTCCATTCAAGGTGCTGGAAGTACTGCGCATAATGGAACACAATAACAGCGCACTTTAGCGAAACACACGAACGACGTTGAATGTAACGATGTGCGCTATGGCGAAATGTTTTGTAACCTACTAGTATTGGTAGCATTCTGTGGTTGAACAGCAGTCACGGCCATATTTTTTGTGTAAATTTGTTGAATTCGTTCAAAATAAGTGTTTAAAAACGCTAGCTTTTTGTCACTGAGTAGTTAAAATATGCATGTTTGACGCCTTTACTGAAAATCAACAAACTTGACAACAATCACGGATGCCATTATCGACGTTCTTTTGTTGTTTAGCGCTCGTCAACTTTGCCCCCGAAGTGCGCTACCTAGTGCGCAGAGTCCGAATCACGAATGGAAGGCAAGTGCGCTGTTAAGCGAAGTTATTAGCGCACTATTATGCGAATGAAAGGCACCCATCATGTGTAATCTTGAATGTGAAACGGGAACGAGAATGCCGATAGCGCAGAGGAAGAGGCCGTCGAAAGATTCCGAGACTGACTTCACGCAGTGGTGTCTGCGGAGGTTTTAAAGAGCCCAAGCTAGTCCCTTCCATCAGCTGTGTCACACACTTCCAGTTCGCCCGTAGCAGTTTTGAACGAAGCGTGCGACTTCCCTTTGTATTTCATTATTTACTGCGCAAATTACATCTTTATGCGAAGAGTCCCAAATGCTCGCGGCGTAGTCGAGATGTAGCATAACCCCAGCAAAGTAGTATCTCTCTTTCACTTTTTCATCAGAGAACCTTCCTAATTATCACTTCATAAATCAATAGTTTCTTTAATTACAAAACCAGGCCACAGCGTAATATATCCCAACTGAATGTGATTGGTACCACGCAGTTCAAGAAGTATTAAAGACACCTGGAAACCTGAAAAAGGTTTCGGGTGATGACCCAGATCGTTTTGGATCGCACTAGATATGCAGTAACCGTCAAACACACTATTATACTTTTATTAGCTATTTCAACGTTCATAATTCTGCGATAATATCGCAAAACACAATATGTGAAATCGTGAATCACATGACTGCGCGCGGAAATTACAGATGAAAAAAGAATTCATTCCCCGGAGGAGGAATTTTTGCTGGAAATATAAATACATATTTATGTTTACATGTTTATGGTATGCTTGTTGTACTTATATACTACTTGACAGAAAACTAGTGCCTGTTCTTTTCTTGATAGTAAGAATCCAAATCATTCTTAAACTAAATAAGCTTTATTAGATGCATGCATAGGTATACATTATAATTGATTTATATATTTTTCTTCAATCCCACGAATGCCCGTGGAACTCGGGGAGTCAAGATTACAAACGTAATTATTACTGAAATGAGGCGTTGTTCGTAATTGTAATATTCATTCTTAACCTCTGTCATTGATTTTTTAGCGGAAAATACGGAAGTAACTAGAAAACAAGACGATTCCTTGCCAGTAGCGAACAAATGGAGATATCCTTAAATTCAAGATGTCGATAGTAATCAACTTCCATGAGTCGCCTTAACATGCTCTCTGGCATTTGTCCGATAAGGACATAAGCGTGAAATCATCATATTCAATCTTGTCTTTAAATTCTGGTAATACCAGCCTTGTAAAAAATCAATTTGACCGAAGCCTTCACCCACTGATTTTTCGGTAAAAACTCTTGATTTCATTACTTATCTGGATTTCGATTCTCAGCTAAGAGATTTCTCTCAGGTCCCTGAAACCTCTCAACAAATAGCAAAGGGTGTATTCGGCGAGGCATTTGGAAAAGTTTTGGCTCTTAAACTTGATAGACACGCTTTGACTTGGAACGAAGGCGTGAAGAGGCTGACAATCCACACGGCCATGACACTCGGGGTGGCGCCGAGGGGAACCAAACCTCCTTGCGCCAACAGAACGGGTGCCCTAATCGATTATAACGCTCCTTGACTTACCTCGAGATCAAGAGAGAAAAACTGTCCAATACGGCTATATCGATAATTTCGATTCGATAGTCCGTCCCTATCCGCACATTTCGGCCGCATAAAAGCTGTAATACACAAGGAAGTTGTGTACTTTTATAAAAAGTCAATTGCAAGTAGCCTTCACGTTACAAGTCGCTTGTAAGTAGCACTTCCGGTGCGTTCGCACGGACCTCCGTGGCAGCAAGGATCGAAAGAGGTGGTGGTGATTGGTCTCGATCGAGGTGGTTGGTGTTGATTGAAGTGGTGGTGATCGAAAGAGGTGGTATCGACCACGGTTTGCAATTGCACGGAAAATACACGGGCTTTAGGGATAGAAGAATTAGCTGAATCAACCTGAAGATGCTGCTCTTAAACCGGTCGTGTCAATAAATCTATAAACCACGGAGAATTGCAGCGTCAATTCTTCTATCCCTGATATCAAGGAATTCAAACACCAAGTAAGGTCCGAAACTATCATCAACACAGGCTTCAATATTGCCTGCAAGTAATATTTCGATTCAGTGGCAAAATCGCATCGCATCAGGTCACATGACCGCGAGCGGAGATTCAAAATTAAAATAAATTATTTGCCGGAGGAGGATTCATTTTTACGTGTGTACATATCAAATTGTGCCCGGAAATATTTTAACGTTAGAGATTATTTAAAGGTAAGACGCATGACTATTAGTATTTATCAATGATAAAAAGAACAATTCCCATTCTCGAAACGCTTTAAAGATGCACGCATATATATTTCATGTAATTCATACATATTTATAAAATCCACGTACGCACGTGGTACTCTAGAAGAGTGACGAAGTACAAACGAACCCGTTGCCTAAATTCGGGATTTTCCGAATTTTCCACATTCACTGTTTACTTCCGTCGTTCATTTGTTTTAGGGAAAAAAACCGGAGGTTAACTTGTGTGAGTAGGAGGAGGATGCCTAATAAGTAGTTAATTCATCATCATCGAGACGGCGCACAGTATTCAGGAACGTTCACTTTCAAAATCACAGATATTTTGATAAAATAGAGATATTGAGATGCATTTTTCACGCCATTTTTAAAGCTTAAAATCTTGAGGTGTATGGGAAAAATACCTACGCAGATCTCCTTAATTGTTTAACCTGCAAAAAGTCTGCAAATCAACAATTCTTTATCGAATGCGAAGAAAGACTACTTTCAAATAAAAAAATGTATCAATAATGTGAATGCATACATGCATTGCAGTGTTTTCAACTAATCACTAATATTATTGTATTTATTTAATGTAAATATTGCTATTTTAATTATTTTTTGTGCAGAATACAGTTCTGATATCTAATATGTTCCACATGACATGGTACACAAATTATTCAATTTGTTTAGATAAAATTGTTTCCAATAAATAAACTTTTCATTTTTTTTCGCCACAAATCACAGTAATATTAGTGATTACTCTAAAACACTGGAATATATACATTCGCATTATTATTCAAAAAATCTTATTTTTCTAATTGGCAGCAGTTCTTTTCTTAGTATTCGATAACAAATTTGTTGATTTGCAGATACTTTGCTGGTTCGTGTGAACAATTACGGATTTATACGTATTTTTCCCATTCTCCTCAAGAGTTTAAGCTTTAAAAATGGTGTGAAAAATTCATCTCAATATCTCTATTTTTGACAAAAGTTCTTCGATTGTGAAAGTGAACTTGGTTGAATGAGGCGGCGTTGCACTCGCATCGCATCGGAGCAGGGAGTCAGCTTCCACGTGGTCGAGGAGGCGCGCGCGCCTTTGATATATCTTCACGCAGCCTCTCTGCCTCTTGAGGGGAGGGGAGAGAGGGGAGGGGGTGCCCCTTACTCAACCGGATGCTTCCCTCCCTCCCACGCCTCCCAGAAATGATCGCCCTCCTCCTCCCTCCTATAATAAGACGACGACCGGGGCCACCTTCCACCTCCTCCGCTACCTCACCCAAGACTCTCCCCCTCCCACATCTTCTTGAGATTCCTCCCCTCCCCCATAACTCTCTCTCCGCGTAACACCTAAGCAGGGATTTGGATACCAATAAAAAAAACCTGTACACCAAAGATGGTGACATACGCCATGAAAAAATCATTACACTTGACCGGGATTCGAACCCGGATCTCCCAATAGCTGGTCAGGTGTGTTAGACAGTGACACCACCAAGCCATCTTAATTCAAAACAAATTTCAGCACCTTGAATTAAGATGGTTTGGTGGTATGACTGGCTAGCACACCTGACCGGCAATTGGGAGATCCGGGTTCGAATCCCGGTCAAGTCGATGTAATTTTTTCATGGCGAATTTCACCGCCTTTGGTGTACATCTTCGCACCCGTAAGCGTGACTGCGTCCCAAATCATTTGTGCAATCGCAATGATTTAAATAAAACCTCCTCCGCCACAACCGGAATACGAACCCGGGTGAACCCTGGCCCTCGACATGGGATGCTCCAGTACCCTGACTCACCACGCCAACCCCATACCTCTTTCTCTGCCCCTACTCAGCACGAAATTCAGCACGAGATGAGATCTATCGACACTGCGCTTTCCATTCGTTTTTACAATTCGCCTACGATACGCGTGCGATATGATAATAATACTGGAGAATTTGAGAAAAGTATCGCCTGTTTTCGTGCAGCCGATAGGTAGGTACTTACGACAGTTAATTCACGTTGGGCTTGAAAAGGCTTAAATAATCGCGATCGCACAATGTGTTCCGGTAAAAGTCATGAACCCTTGCGTGAACACATCTTCCGCGTAATGGAGTGGGGTGAGAGGTTTCCAGTCGCTCTTGTGGTGCGCCGATTACTTCTCAGCACAACAGTGGCACTGGCCTTCCATTTTTTTCGTACCCGGCGCACTTCAACACAGATCGGAAGAACAATTGATGAGCGCTTTAGAATAAAAGAACATCGATAACTGCCTCATCCCTCGCCTCCAATGGCTGTGCATAAATTCAACGGGTACCTACGCCTTTCCATATAAAAACAGTATGTAAAACCACATCTCAAAATGATTATTTTTGTCTATCTCAGGAAATGGCGCAGGAAAGGAAAACAAATGCATTAACCAGATGTTTTTTTTCTTTCTCACTAAAGAAAGCTGTTCCATTGTATCGCTGTGGCTGTTGCCCCAAAGGTATATCAAGTCACGCTCAATAAATAAATTACATGATGTTTACTTTATTAAGTATTAAGCTAGTATATTGGCTGAAAACTGATTCATTATTTACTTTTAAGCAAGTTGCCGCATAAACTTGCGCATAAGTATTAGCAGCCTCGCCGAAGAGCTCTATTATGTATTCGCCGAGGCGGCACAAGACAGTTAGTTATGCGTCCAACATTTGTGACCACGCCAGAATAGGAAGTTTATGAAGGGAATGGGGGGATAACCAATACGGAGGACGGTGTTTAAGGTGTTTGTGACGTCATGCCCCCATCTCCGACTTCATCAATGACTCCGGGACTATAACCGCGGCGGCGCATACTAAATGTGGTGTGGGGACTGAATGGGGACACGGCCCACATCCGGACCGGCGAGGAAGGAGAAGGCGTATATTTACGCGCGGGCCGGCAAAGATGGGGAGGGGAATCCGATTGGGAGGGGAGGTTGACCTGCGTGAAGGGTTGCCAACCGATACCGAATTTTACGGGAGACTCCAGGCATTGGACAACGATTGCCATAAATCTGCATCTTCTCGGATTGATACGCTCGAATCCCGCTCTTTATTAACAAAGCGATTATCTTCCCCGACTTCTTGGAGAGTAGCCACTTTGAGCACGTGTACACAATAGAGAGGTCGCGCGCACTATCCGTGCAATGTGTTTCATGTGAGCCCAGAGCGAGCCTATTGTTGTGACGTCAGACACGGTAAGGCTTTTTCCTCCCGTTCGACCTGTGTTTTATGCTAATAGAAACACCTTTATAGAGTATCTATATGAATTGCGCTGGTGAAGCAATAATATAACAATCCGGATGATGCCGTAACCTATCGGCTGTCATCCCTTTGTCTGACGTCACGCGCCTCGCAGTTGCTGTGGAGATGACTTTCTCCACTGAGGGCGAGTGTAGCACATAAATACGCAATCAAAGATTTGCACGCGGAAGGAACTATTAGGGGAGAGACACTCTGGCGGCCCTGTTCATACGGCACGCGAACGACGAAGAATGCAACGACCATGCGAAAGATTCGGAAAGCTGCCGGCGGTGGACGTTCCGCAGTTAAACAATAGTCACGGCTGAATCTTTTGTAAAATGCGAACGAATTAGCTCAAAATGTGAACTTAAAAAGTAAAGCTTCTCGCCACAGATTGATTAAAAGCTTGACAAAAGAAACGCCTGACGACTTTTCTGAAAATAAACACGAAAATAACAATGGCGGATGGGACTCTTTTATTCGACTTTTTTTCGAAAGCGGACTCGTTATCGCGTTATCACCCTAACGCCATTATAGCAAATACCAAAGGGATGATGGCAGCGTCATCGCCTATTCTCAAAAATAACGCCACGTTCAATACAGTGAAGAAAAGAATATATGAGACATACTATTAGACCACAGTAATGCTATACGCCTCGCCAGCATGGGCTGGACTAGAATCCAAAAGTACCATTGAGAAGCTTCAAAAAAATAGAAATACGATGCCTAAAATCAGTTTTAAAATATGTTGGGGAATAAAAAATGAACTTATTTACAAATACACCAATGTAACGGATATTAAAAATACAATTAAAGAGCAGTCACTAACCTATAATAAAAACCTCAATAACAGTAATACTGAAATAATAAGGATAATAGGTGAGGACCGACACACAACTTGGGATACTGGAAAAAGACCAATAGATATACTAAAATTATAATTGGCAGGGAGAAGCCAAAAACGGGTAAATAAAATAAAAAGACAAGTAAAAGAGTATAAGCCGACGAAAGAGGTCGGGCACCCTCTGAAACTAGCTGCAGCAAAGGACACGCACTATCGCGACATCAACTCCGCTCTCCCCTAACTACTTTTGAAGTTCGCAGGGTCTGGAACGAAAGGAAAGCAACTACGCAGTTTGAGTTGCGAGGAAAGAAGCGCACTCTAAGATCGAATGTAAAGTGGCCAGTGTTTTCAACTTGATTTCCCAACTTTCGTAGCGGGCAACTCCCGAGATGAACTCTTCATATGTTTGGAAGCCGGGATGGGGTTTGTTACCTGCGGCGAGGGTGGGCCGCCCCCCCACCGCGACGCCCTCCCGCCTCCCCCGAGGTGCGGGGGGCGGCGGCAGGAGGGCGGAGGCGGCGCACGGGGGCGGGCGCCGGTGGTCGAGCAGTGCCATCGCCTTCTAATCCTTATTATCCTGCTGCTCCGGGGGCGGCTCTCCGCGGCGGATGTCCGAAGATCATCGGGGTGACGAAAATCCACGCTCCCCGGCACCCACGCCACCTCTTCCCTTCGCACAACAACAACACAAACACGACGACAACATTCAACAACGATCCGAACTTCACTGGCCCTTTCGGAATGCCTGACTTTGATAAAAGTGACGTGCTGTCAAAGTATGACTGAACAAGATAACTGATATGAATTTTGCGAGTTGGTTATCGCCCAATTAATAACAATAGCACTAGAAGACACACGAACAAGAAAGAGCAAGCAGGTCGTCTTCTTCGTCGCACAGAACTAGTTATGGCGGCACAGGGAACTAGCTCCGGCTCGCATCGAACAACGTCGCACTGAACCGAACACGCGGGGGTCGAGAGCACGACTAACTGGTCGACCGCATCATCGGGCAAAAGGAGACTCTGTGCTGGAGGAGGGGGGCAGAGGGGAGGGGGGGGGGAGGTATGAATGAGAGGGGAGTTACATAGAGCGCCACGCGGCAAACGCCGCCAGATGGAGCCGCTATTAAAAGGAAAGGGCGCAACTCTCCCAACTCAACCAGGTGGGGAGTAGTCACTCCTTCCTACACGTCATCCTTCCGGGCGTTATATCCCTCTTAAATCAGGGGTTGACAAACTGCGGTTCGCGAGCCACATGCATCTCTTCACATCCACGTGGCTCTGAATTTAAAAAAAAATAAAATTAAATAACCATGGTTAGGTATATTTAAAAAAATAAATCGTTTTATGAACATAGTGCATCTTTCTTCTTAAAAAAAATAAAGAAATAAATAGTAACTCATTATTACATTGCTTTAAATTTTCCCAGCAAAAATATAATCACGACTTGCAAATAATTGCTTCGCCTCGTGACAAGCATTAGCGATTTATGCTAATGCATAATTAGTCGTAGTTACACTAACTTTAGGGTATAGTGTAATGCATGTTGGTGATTACTCGCCCCCTGCCACACACCCCTGAGGTGGCTTGCAGGGTATTTTGTAGATATAGATATAGATAGATAATTTCTATTTGTATTTAATAAATTGCTGTTTGACTCTTGGGTCTCACAAAGTTTGCCAACCCCTGTATAGTAATTGTCGCCATAAACTTATTGCATAACTCGCCTGCTTCTGTCACCATTGTCCCACGGTCAAATATTTGCTCAAATATATTACGCCAAGCAGAGCCGATTTATCATAACTTTATGAACTCATTTCACTGGATAAGCTTTTGCGTAGATTTTCCAAGCAAATCATAAACACTCGTGAAATCTGCCCCAAGCCGTCGCTGTAATGCACATTAATTTGTTATCGTGATGAAAAGCAGACTTCAAATGCACGCATTGGATAGGAATGCTATCAGTTGACCTAGAAAAGAAATTGTAGCGCTGATCTCGGGCACCCTAGTTTTCAAGCAATTCCAAACAAAGAAGCCACATAAAAGACGTTATGGGACCGAAAAATGGTTATGATATTTCGGAGACTCGACACCACATAAATTATTGCGATAGTCCCCTGATCCAATGAAATTTTCTCTCTGCTTCATCCTCTTGCCACCTTTTTCGGATATTTTTTTTACTTTTAAAGTTAATGGCTAAAACCGAAATATGCACAAGAATATGATCTGACCGAGTCAGAGCCGTAGTTGTCACAAGTAGGAGCGCCATTTTAAACTTATCTTCTCTGCTATTGGTTACATGGTGAAAAAGTTATATACAAAGGCCTCTATTGAGTTTAATCAATTCATATGTGCAAACAACTTTTGCAGGGATCTCGGTCAATATCATTTTCTTGAAATTTTTAAAAAAAAACATCAATTTTTTTATCAAACCAGTTCGATCAAATTTTTTTACAAAAATTAGACCGTGAGACATCACATTTGCTCTCTGTAGCTACTTCTCGGTATTTAAATTTGTCCCACAACTACAATCGCCAGCTGCGCTTATATCTCTACTAACAATAAGAGAGGCAGTTTTACAGGCCTAAAATCGAGAATTAAACTATTTTGTCTGTGCCTACCTTGATAGAGAATGGCGTGATGGATATGTACGTAGGTAATAGGTAATTTGGGCATAAATGGGACAATGGTCCACCTGTGTTATATTCGTCACCCTTCTCCCAAATATGTACAGAGTTCATTGTCACCCCTATACTTCACGTTGACTTTCATCAACAGCCGCGATAGTTAACTCAAGAGCTATCTCTCCAGAAGTCACTGCTACTTTCCGATCTCACTTTCAAAAGATCTATGACCTCTACACATACCTTTTCCATTAATTGTTTGATGTTCTCTTAACTCTTCTACCAGAGTTTAGTCCCAGCGTGTCGTATCCTTCTATTAACTGATGATGTCCTCTATTGCGCCTTCTTCCCTGCAGATTCCGTGATAGCTCCTGTGAAAGTTTATCGTGCGATGACGACTGCGGGGACTGGGGATCGCTCTCTCCTTCCGCAGTCGGTCACGACACCCGCCATTAAAGGGGGGCCCAGTCCATCAGTGGCCAGACCGTATTTCCATATCATTAAAGTAATCTACCGGTTAAATGTAGGTTTTATTGAATGTCAGAGAAAACCCTCCAGATTTTTACATGATTAAAGGGCTATCTCCAGTTTTTCTTTCTTCATGTTAGCGTACGCCCAACCCCTCTTCATCCCATCCATAAAACCTATTCTCTTTCTTCCCCTTTCCCGCTTGCCCAACATCCTTCCATCTATCTCGGCCTCAAGCAACCCTTCGCCCCTCATAACCCTATCCAACTACCTACTCTTCATCCTCGCAATTTCATCCAGAAGCTTCCTCTCCTCACCAATTAGGTCAAGCACTTCCTCGTTTGTTTTCCTTTCCGTCCACCGCACCTTCTCCATCCTCCTCCACACCCACATCTCGAACGCCAGTAGCCTATTCTCGTCCTCTTTTCTCAGAGTCCACGCTCATATATGTGTCCATAATTTCAACGGATGTATTTCCATTTCGAGGTGGTTTTTCTTTGCCCTTCCAAACAGTGTTCTTAGCATCAAACCATTACTTAATGACACCGCCAAACTGGGGACTTCATTGTAGCCGAAGGTTCAGCTTTGTTGTTAGTCCGCGATTGTTCCTCAGTCTCCGAACCGTCCATCGGCCTGGTATGGGGTCATTAATGGAACCTTTCCATTCAAAGTGTACATGGAACACATCTGCACACTTCAAATCATACGAACGACGCAAGCAGGCAAGACGTTCGGCAATCTACCGGTATGCTATTGCATTTTGTAAATGGGTACACAGCAGTCACGGCCGAATGCTAAACATTAAATGGTTTAAACGAAATCATTCAATACTTAACTATAAAAAAAGGTAAGCTTCTTACCAAAAAGAGATTGAAAACTTTACATTTTCCACGTTTGACCCCTTTTGCGAAAATAAACACAAAAGTAACAATCGGACATGCGATCATCGGAGAGCTACCTGATTCAAAACACACAATAACTCAGCTCTGGATCAGTTTCGAAATGCGAAGGGTTTGAAACGAATGTAAAGCAGCTGCAACGCTGCGTTTCGAAGTGAAAAAGCAGCGCATCGATCACGAGATCGAATGGAGAGCACCCACTGCAGTATCATCGCTCTCCTCCAGTTCTCACCTCTGCTTACTTGGTTTGAGCTGTTGGGACGCCCTTCCGGTAACTTCCAAGGCCGCCGCGGTAGGTAGAAAGGCAAAACGACTAAAAATATCATCATCCGATGTGCAGCAGCTGCTGCTGCTCCGAATCATCAGAGCAGACTCGCGAGAAACCTTCGCGCGGCCGCCAAGGGGGGAGGGAGGGAAGGGGGCAGGAAGGAAGTTCAGTTCGATCATCGTCCGGTTATACACACACTCACATATACAGGGAGGGGCGGGGAGGGGCGAGAGAGAGAGAGGAAGTTGAGACATATGGCGGCGAGCGCTCTATTCGCAGGCATTCGATAACACGTCCTCCCACTTCCGCCCTCTCCCCCCCATCCCCACTCGCTGCTGCTACCGGAAGCACCACCGTTCGCACCCTCCCACGCTAACTTCCTCTCTCTCCCCCTCCCACATGGGCCACCTCCCACTCAGAATAATGCCCCGTTAATTAATGCCAACGCACGCATGTACGACTCACGAGTGGCACAAATTCCCAAATTCTATTTTCCAATCATTGCTATCGCACAAATGATGTGGTACGCAGTCACGCGCACGGGTGCAAACATGTACACAAAGGAGGGTGAGATTCGTCATGAAAACAATCATCTGACTTGACCGGGATTCGAACCCGGATCTCCCAATTGCCGGTCAGGTGTGTTTGCCAGTTACACCACCAAGGCATCTTAAATTCAAGGTGAATTTCAATCGGGGTTTATACGAACGAGTTGTCCTCGTACCCAGTCTACATTGTGGCACAGGAGACTCTGTCGTGCATCTACATCTACAAAATACCCTGCAAGCGACCTCAAACGTGTGTGGCAGGGGGTGAGTAGTCACCAACATGCATTACACTATACCCTAGAGTTAGAATGATACATTAGCATAAATCGCTAATGCTAATGCTTGCATGACGTGCCACGGTCGCGGAGAATACTGTGCCACATCATATGTGCGTCAATCGCATCGTACCGCATCATTTGTGCAATCGCAATGGTTGGAAAATTCTCAAAAGTTCGTCGTTATTAAGCGACAATGTTGGGTTTATTCTCCGCAACCGTGGCGATTTTTAAGGACGAATTTCCCCTCCTTGGTTCCAATTCAATATCAAAAGTTGAGAGACAAAAATGAATGTCGAGCCCATAATTGACCAATGGCACCATCGCCGCATTTTTCAAACCCGCTTAACAGAAATACGGGCATGCATGGTTGGAGTTATTTTAACACAGGTCATGTTGGAAATGAGCAAGAAAGGCATGCATTATTTTTTATTTAATCGAATATTATTCACGCTATCAGATGAAAAACTAACTGAAGATGTGCTGAAACCTTGGTAAAATATTTCTCAATTATTCATAAAAATCTACCGAAAATTAAAATGACTACCAGCGGAGAACTAACACCGTGCAGCGATGAATAAATATATGATGCGAGCAAGAATCAATATGTTGCGAAGGAGAAACCTGTCCACGTTTCATCCCTCTTTTGCCGCACATTTATTTATTTTTACACGGATAGTCAAATTAATAATATCAAATTACACAGAAGATAGTCGCTGTCAATTTTAACGAAAAGAGTAAATCGAACAGGAAACACAACACGAACACAACAGCAACAAAACATCGAAAGAAACAACCGGATGCACGAGAGCAGAGGATACCAACAACTAATTGTAAGACATTGAATATGAGAGCGGGAAAATAACAGAATACCCGATTTCGCATTCAATGCCAACAGTAAATATTCAACAACGTGGCTAAGATTAAGGCCTTTCGTAAACCCCTTTTAATATACATATTAAAGAGAAAAAAATACTCCATAAAAAAACTTCATTTCCATCCGGTACTCAATCGCCTCCTTCGTCAAGCGATCCCAGCGGCCATTGGACCGGCTAACTTCACTAATCTTAGAATCGTACAACGAAATACGAGATGGTCACTCCCAAGGATGAGTTCCGCTGCCGCTGATTTGGAAAACTAGCAACTTTAACTGCGACACTGGCTACGTCCTATGGAAACCCTGGCTCCGTAAGATTTTAATTTCCGGAGAGGGGAACAATTGACTCCCGCCAATCACGTCACCCGACCCGCTTATATTGATATTGAAGGACGCAGGACGTTTAACAGGGAACAGCCCTGGAGACGGGTTTTTAAAGGTTTATCAGATAAACCTTTGACTCTCCTCGTGAAATGCCACCTTAAGCCCTGATTAAGCCTACATGAAAAGGCGAAACGTTGGCAAATTGGTGGTTTTTTAATTGAAAAAATAATAGACCAAAGCTCCAGAAATAACAAAAGTACAACATAGTGACGCCTGAGAAAATTAAATCCAAATGCTTTCTCATTAGGTCAATAAAGCAAATATATGTTGGGTGGTTCTCTATTACAAGTCCCAAGGCTAAAATAGCTTCCGTCGTTCCCCTACTTGTCGTGAATCCGAATTGGTCATCGGGTGGGTTTATGAATGGACAGCGGAAGGAGGAGGGTTGTGGGTTTGGAAGGGCTCCTACTCCCCCACATCCTATCTCCTCCCTCCGCCCCTTCGATTCCCCTTCTCCCCATTTTCGACTTCTAGGAGCCCTTCCAAACCCACAACCCTTCTCCGTCCGCTGTCCATTCATAAACCCACCCGAGGTTTCCTCTGGTGCCCTTTTTCTTTCCGTCTCCTCACTCCACTCCCTTTTTTGAATCATTGTTTCAGCAGATCTTAGCCTACTTTCCTTACCCATCAATCACAGATGTTTGGGCTGGGGCTTTAACAAATCTTCTTTTTTTTTTTTAAATAGAAAACAGTATAACTTGGTGACCTTCTACTCCTCCCACTGTCCTCCTCTTCCCGATTCACTTTCCTTCCTTTCCTCTCCCAATTTTTCCACCACCCCCTCTCCTCATTCTGTACGTAAGCGGTGGGGTGTACGCACTTCAAATCTTTACCCAATTCCCAGCAGTCCTCGGCCTCAACCCTTCCTTGTGTATAAAAAAATGCTACATCTCCCAGTTTCGTCCTCACTCTGTCATGCCCTAACCGCCCTGCTCCCATCTCAAACCAACCCCCACTAGTGTTCTTGGACACATCGCTCTTTGATTATATAGAATGCTTGAAGCTTCAGAATGTGCCAGAAGATGCCTTATCCAGGTGAAAGCGGTCGCAGTTTTATATACAGTGCGGAAATGTAAAACGTTTTTACATAAAAATGAATATCTATGTTCAATATTTGGTCAATAACTTTAGCTTAGTTGCGCTTATGAAAATATAAATCAATATTATTTTTGTTATGAATTTAAATATGGTGCCTTAACGATGACAGTAAATGCATTATATTTTGTTTATCGTGTTCATTAGAATTTGCCAAAGATTACATCAAAGGACCTACGTACTATAGTGATTACTAAATTATATTGAACAATCAAGTATGATGTTAAATGTTTGGTCAATAACTATAGCTAAATTGTGCTTACGAAAGTGTAAATCCATTTTATTTTCGTTGTGAATTTTTCATATTTTTATAAAATTTGTATTAATTTATGCCAAGTGATCTGGCTTATACTGCTCGCATTTGTTATTTCTTTGTAAAGAGCATGTATGCTCGTTGAATAAATAAATAAATAAATATCTTTGACTTCCACGAAGTCGAGTTCGAGCACCCTGAAACAATCAAATGTTTCCCATATGCGTTCAGAATCTAGATATTTCTATTTGTAATAACATTTCTTGGGAATATAATGTATCAAAAATTTCAAATGGGATGAATTTTACTCTGTATCTGTTGAAAATTAAAAAAAAAAACATTTGCTTCCCCTAGATACCAGAAAGAAACTTGTTTTTTCACTTATCTTTCCTCAGCTGGACTAATGCAGCTTAGATTATTGTGACATTACAAAGAACTTAACCAGGGTTATTACAGACCAGAAATTATGAAATTCCAGTACTTTTCCAGGTTTTCCAGGTCAAAATATTCATTTTTCCAGGTTAAAATATCCATTCTATCGTAAGCGAGTATTTTAAAGAAAGCGCAAGGATAAGAGAAAAACACATTAACCCATGCACATCATATAGTGATAACTATGTGCATTATAGTGGAATACATGAAGAACAGGTTGTTTTTTAAACATTTTAGTGAATAAAAATCCAAATCTAACCAATGGGCTATGAGCACTAACGCTACACCTCGGCCCCCTGCATACCTACCTATACTAGAAGAGCATATTTCTGCATTTCTCTCTATCTGAGAATGAAACTTGAAGGCAAGATCAAAAATTACCCTTCAATAAAAGCAACTCCTCTGTCTTTACACCCATAGTATAAAAGTCATCGCAGATGTGGTTTTCTAATTACTACATTAAATCACAAACAATGTTGTTTACGTATAAATAGTTAAAGTTGATGTTTCTTAACGAAATTTCATGTAGTTTTTAGGTACAAAATGAACAGTAGGTGTAAAGATTATGCAGACATGTTTCTTTTAAGATGTACATCGACATTAAGTACTCGATCGTATTTTTAAGTCGCGTGGCCGGGGGACGAATTCTAATCGCATCGGCTGCTGTACCAATGGCGCATGCTTGGACTGAGGTGGAACAGGAGAATAACAACGTTCTCAGAATAATTTCAAAGAGCCACTTGGGTGCTAAAATATTCCAGTTAGCATACGTACGAAATCTTGGATATTAGGGAACAATGTACATACAAAGCATAGATAAAATACTTGCAATTTATGTCATGCTCGAGGGTTTTGTTCAATATCACTAACGTGTCCATGTATCACCATAGAAATACCAAAATAAAAACAAACTCTATTTCATCTACATATACGTAATGCCCTCCAAGCCACCTCTAGGGTGTGTGGCAGGGGGTGAGTAGTCACCAAAATGCATTACACTATATTGGAAATAAAACGTCGCCATGTACATTCCACACACGAAATCCATTGCCTGGCCACACAACCTTACATCGACCATGGTTTTGACATTTAAATGTCATTATCAAGATCATTGAAACCATGGTCGATATAAAGTGTGGACAGTCAACCAAGTTTGTGTGTGGAACGTACAAAGCGACGTTTTACACCCAATCTCGTGGCTCCACAAAGTGAAGCCTCAAACGTTAAAGCACATTACACTAAACCATAAAAGTTAGTGTTACTTCGACCATTGATGCCTTAGCAAACGCTTGCATACCCTAACGCTTGTCAGGAGGCGAAGTCTCACAAGCATGCATTACACTATAGATTTGCTGAAAAATATTCTGAGGCATGTACAAAAACAGCTTTAGTTCAACTACCTTGATTCATTTGAACTTTTTCAGGAAGTTACGAATTCCCCTCCATTTTAATCATTAACAATTCCTGCATATCCTATTGTACCTTGGCCCATAAATAAAAACATTTCTTCACCATTTGAATACATTTTTTTCTTGGCTTGAAATGACTGAAGAAAATTTTTTTGAATTGAATTTTCTTTTTAAATTTTTTTCACTTTTATAGTATAATTTTACTTTTTATTTGATAGTAAATTTAAGTTTTAGAAACGAATTTCAATATTTTTTACAACGGGTTTAACGTAAAAAGTACCGGTTTTTGAGGTTGTTCGAGAGTTTGAAGTCCCGAGTTTGACAATTCTTAACTCGAAAAATAGTTGTTCTATTGCAACCAGAGTTAAATAAATGTAAAATAGGTATGTTTTACATACATTCTAGAAGTTTCAGGTTAGTATCTTTATCAGAAAGAAAGTTGTTATCAATTTTGTAAAACGTAGATGCCATGGTTTATAAACTATCGCCCCGTTTGTCCTTTTTCACTGATGGCCCAGTTTACATTCACTGTAGGCCTTGCGTTGCTCTAACTCGCGACGCACAGACAGACATTTCCAATGCCTCGCCGCACCGTGCTTCGATTTAAAAATGGACGCACTCCCGTCTCTTTTTGCGCTTCCGTCCCGTCATCCCCTTCGGCCTTTACCAATCAAACTATAGCGCGGAACCTCATTACTAACTCTCTGGCCATGTTGAAACTTAATTTTAAAATATTCCCTAAGTGCTTAGCACCGTTCTCACCCCTCTGTTTAAACGGTACGTTTCTTAACTCTGGAATTAATAATACATATACTAGTAGGGGGCGTTTCACGAGCATCTTCTTAGAATTTTTAATAAATGTCTCACTCTAATATGACGAAGTGTTGTAATCGGCAAAATGGCAAATGTGAACAGTCAGCGAATTCTGCGTCAGCCAATATCGCTTACAACGCAGTGTAAAATGACCATATTTGACCAAATCACATACATTTTACGTGTATCGCAGATGTTCCACTAATAGACGCTTCAAACCAACGAAGGCCGACATTTGTATCATTTGTCAATTTAATATAAATAGAGTAATGAGTAACAGAAATGTGCATTAACTATAAAGAGCGTTTTATTGATATGCACAAAGTTTAAATGGCAATTAGCGTAAATTTACTTATGATGCAACGAGTTTTACAGAAAGATATATTCTGCGAGTCGCGTCAACTATAAATGGGATATGTACTTCGTAAACTGTAATCGATATGGGTGTCTGTCACGGTTTATTTTTCTACACGGGTTATTATACGATAACTGTCGGTTACCACGTGTGTGAGGACGCACATGAAAAGGACTGCGAGACTTAAGAAATTACGACTTATACGAGTGCCGTCCGGATGGATAGCAGGACCCGTTCTCGCAGCGTGGAGAGCAGGAGACTAGAGGAGTAATTGGTCTCAGTCGTCTTTGTTCTCAATCTAAGTGAGCGAGGCGTAGTTACGCGATCAATGCTTATCTAGTTTGTAAAAGCGTTTAAAATTACTCCCCTAGCGTTACGGAGACAGAAACACATATTTTAGAATGAAAATAAAAGTGATTTTGAAATAATATGTGTAACTGTCAAGCTTGGCTGAAGACATTCAGGCATTATCAACTGACGAAAAAAAGATAGGCCATATTTACCCAAGAGAAAGAGAGGGAAAAAACAACTGCAAATATACACACTTCAATTAGCGAAATGATAAAAAACACATTGTGTTATTGCGCAGTTACGTTACTAACAAAGTTAAAAATAAGGCTTATATTAAAGACAGATTTTATATTTAGTTTCAGCTTTGCCATTTACCAAGGACGTTATTTTAGATATTTTACAACATCATTTTGAAAGAATAAAATCATACTTAGTCCTAATGGAGTACTTTCTTATAAAATATTGTTACCTACGTAACATTTACACATTACTAGTTATTGAAAACTATTTTGACGACCTCGGGTCATAATGACCCGTAGCGACCGCATGTGTATGCACTTGAGTGCGACCGATCAAGGGTTAAATGACTGGAGAGCCATAGGCACAGAACATTGGTGAATACAATTCCGAGTACCATGAGTAATTGAAGCACCAAGGCCTTAGGAAGAATTTATACCACACGTAGCTGAGGACATTGGCACAAAATGCACATTGTGCCATAGGGTAGGCACTATAACTTGAGAGAATACTTCCTGATTTCTAAAACTTGTTCATTCAACGACACTGGACATATGTAGGTACGAGAACAATCTCAAAAAGTATACCTTCCTTCACACCGTTCAGGGACACTGAAAACAAATTATTTTGTTACAAAGGCAAATCATGTCAAGTATCTGATGTAAAACTTCGATGATCCGAATCGGGAATAGTACGGGCGTTTTAAATGCATGCTATAGAATATGTTGTAACGGTACGCTTTCGTCTCCCCAGCTAAATTTCTTTTAGCGAAAAACCCCCGTAATTAGCGAAATTGACAATTATACCAAGGACTAAATTAAATAATGCGCATTTGTAAAATATAAGAAACATACCCGTAAGACGAGTAGTTTTTGAGGAAATTGAGTTATAAAATGACAAATTTTTCCAATTTTTCCCGTGATTAAGCCGTCATATTGGAAGGAACTACCACTCCCCCTGTAGATGGCACAGCCATTGAGCAGTTGCTTTCCTTCGCTGTATATACCGACACCTCCCCCTTCACTATTCCCCGCGAAATGAGAATCTGTGCGACGGAATGTGTGAAAGTACAAGGTACGCGTAAGTGATTGGTTTGCTGGAAGGAGTTAGGGGCCATTCAAGTATTACGTAAGACGTTTTGAGGAGGGAAGGGGGTTGAGCTTTTCTTACGGTATCTTACATAGGGGGGGAGGGGGTCCGTGACAATCTTACATAAGATTTTAGTTTCTTCAGTGATCTTATTTTTATCAACTTATTAAATTATCCTCAGACGAAAAATCTTACTTAGTAAGATTACCGCTACGGTAGTACCTACGCCTGAACTTGTGCTAAACGATAGAAAAAGGTATGATCAATTCCTTGCGTTCAGTTGTTTGGCGACATCGCATTTGTGAAGATCTAGTGTTTCGCGAGTCCCGTATACTGTGAATCGCGAAATATCGAAAATCAATATCGGTATCTTACTAAAAATTCACACTTCTATGTTTCTCAAAAGGGCCTATGATTTTGTAATAATAAAAACATTTTTAAACCGGGGATGGTTAGGTCATTTTTGCACACTTGGACATGGAATCGCCCGTTTATTATTATCTATGTGAATGGTTCCAAAAATGTCACACAACTTACGTAAGATTGGGAGGGCAGGGGTTCATGAAACCTTACGTAGTCTTACCTGGGGGAGGAGGGGGGACACAAAGTTGCCAAAATCACCATACGTAATAATTGAATGGCCCCTTATTTGGCGGATATTTATGTTTTTTTCTTCACGAACACCCTTTTCAACCAAGCCTCGGAGGGCTATGCTATAGAACAGGGGTGTCCAACAAGTCGATCGCGATCGACCGGTCGATCGCGAGGCCAATTTTGGTCGATCGTCGATCTCTCGCAATGTCTGGGGAAGAATTCCGTGTACTCCCGTGACTTTTAAGCGATTTTAGAAGACATTTAGTAGTAGTAATAGTTGAATGTATTCTGGGAACTTGCCAAGTTCATGAATACCTAGAATTCTGACAGCCAGACACTATTATCTCCGCTCACCCAGCACAATACATTTTGACTTATGTGTTACATTGTCACCGGACACAACGCGCGAACGCAACAGTTACAACTCGACTCATCGAAGAACACAGTCAGTCAGCTTGAATATTTGGTAGTGCCATACGGTAGCTTCTTTTCTTTCCTATTAACTGTGTCATTATTAAGCAATAGTATTTATCCTCGGTGACCACGTTGGATTTAAATTTTTCTTCTGTTTAAAATGTAAGTACATTTTCTATGTTTTAAATTAAATTGCTTTTCTTACCTATCTATTTACTTGATAAGTGAGCATTCTCGGCAACAGATCTCTAAACTGCGGTCATTACACTTGGAGAAAAATAAGGGACAGTATTACAAATATATTAGGTATAACAGTAATTCTATCTAAAGGAAGAGGTCAGTATTGTAAACCGTAATAAATATATTGTAACTTTAACATACTTCTTGTAAATTCGAATATATCTATATCAGATTTTAATATACTTGTATTTTTGTCCCCGATTGTAGTTTGCAGGATTGTTATTATTTCTCTCAATGTAACGGAGATAATTGCCGCAGTTCACGAGTTTTTGAATTTTCTAGGAAAATATTTAATTCAATATTTATTCTTAAAATTGTCATATTTCTTTGCATTCTAGTATACCCATGAACATGAGTAGTAAACCGAAGAAATCTAAAACTTATCACTTCAATGAAGAATGGGAGCTCGATTACTTTTTTACAATGGTGAATGATAAATGCTGTTGTTTAATATGCCTTACCTCGGTAGCCATTGCTAAGAAGGGTAATCTGGAGAGACATTTTTTAGCTTTACATAACAAGTATCAAACAGATTATCCACCAAATTCTGAACTGAGAAAACATAAAGTTAGGGATCTTAAAACTCGATTAACAAATCAAAAAAGCGTTTTTAAAAAGCCAAGGTTGAATTCACAAGCAGCAACTACTGCATCATTCAAAGTAAGCTATCTCTTAGCAAAAAAATGCAAGCCATTTTCCGACGGTGAATTTGTAAAGGAAATATTTTTGGAAATGTCAGATTCACTTTTTAACGATTTTAAGAACAAGAGTGAAATTGTTGCTGCAATTCAAGATCTACAATTGTCTCGAAACACAGTGGTGCGACGAATTGAAATGATGAGTGGGAATGTAAAAGAGCAGTTAATTAATGATATTAATAGATGTTCTTGTTTTTCCATTCAGTGTGATGAATCGACAGATATAACTGATACAGCACAATTACTTGTTTTCGTTCGTATGATTTTTAAGGATTTTAGATCTAAAGAAGAATTGTTTGGTATGACTTCTTTGAAGGAAAGGACTAGAGGTGTCGACATATTCAAAGCCTTTAAAAACTTGCTCTATGATTTGAAAGTACCACTTTTCAAATTAGTCTCAATAACAACGGATGGCGCAGCTGCAATGATAGGTTGCAAAAATGGATTTATAGCCCTATGTCGAACTGAAGATGAATTCCCAGCCTTTTTGAGCTATCACTGCATAATTCACCAGAAAGTGTTAGCTAGCAAGAGACTAAACACTAAAGAGGTAATGGACATAGCATTTAAAATTGTTAATTCAATTCGAGGAAGTTCCCTCAAACTTTCCCTCTTCCAACTGCAGCTCGATGAAAGCCAACCTGAATTATTACTACATACCGATGTCAGATGGCTGAGCAGAGGTAAATTTCTGCAGCGATTTCGTGATTTATTGCCTGAAATTATAGATTTTCTTCACGAACAAGATGGAAACTGTGAAAATTTAAATGATGAAACTTGGCTTAATGACTTGGCATTTCTTACCGATTTTACTTCAATATTAAGTCATTTAAATTTAGAATTACAAGGTAAAAATAAAACAGTAATTGATATGATCAGCTGCATAGACGCATATAAAACAAAATTTATTTTGCTAATAGAAGATCTGCAACAAAATAATCTGAATCATTGTCCAAATATGGCGGATAACCTACAAAAACATAAAAATATTAATTAATACCCGTGTCACCAAATGTAGCGAATATATCTATTTTTGTTTCGGATCTACATACCTTTACGAATCGGCATTTTCATACTTGAAGCTAACGAAGACTAAACAACGTTCTGTCCTGACTGATTCCCTTACAGAAGACTCATTATTATTATCTTTGTCAGGATATACACCTGATTATGATTCCTTGGTTAGAGACATACAAACTCAGTCTTCCCATTAATGTTAAGGGAACAAAGTAAATTCTAAATCTGTATTTATCTGTGGCTATTTTGAATCAATAAATATTGTTAATTATTATCGATGTTCTTTTAATTCCACTGGACGTGAGTTTTTTTGCCCATTAAATAATTATTGTTGATGTTTTTTTACGTAGGTAGATAAGCCGTATATCTATATTTCAGTACGAGGTGTACTTAGCGAGCTATTGATTAATTAGCAAAAAGTAAGTCGTATTATTCTCTCATGATAAATTTTCTTGGCCCAAAAAAAAAACGAGAAAGTGAAATATTGTAATCAAATTATCAGCCATACTGTGCATTTTTATAACAACTTTTTTATATTTACGAACAAATAGTACAACAACTTATAAATTGCAGTTGATAAAAAAATTAAATTTCATTTTAAGTTAGTAAATATCGATCTCGAAAAAGTGTCGGAATGCTGCTATCAGAAGTTGGGTCTGGAAATTTATTTTCTTCAGGAGCCTATATCTCGAAAACTTAATAAGTGATTTAAAAATAAAAAATAGTTTTGAACATATATTTTACATATCAACCCATACCTCGCTGTAATGCACCTTATGCTGAAACAAAGTGTATAAACATAGTATGCATTTTCCACCCCTTCTTCCCCCTTAGACTACGCCTATGACAATAAGTCGATCACGACACACTTTTAAGATAAAAAGTAGATCTTATATACAGAAAAGTTGGGCACCCCTGCTATAGAATATGTAAACATTCTATGAAAATTCGAGTCACACCATGTGGCTGCAACATTGCACTCATCAGCAATATACTCCTCCGCCTCGCCGTATGCTACGGAATGAATTTCGATCACTTTGTATGGCACGAGCTTCCTCGCGTCGTGTCATTCGTTCATAGTAACGACAGCTGAACTTAAATGAAGGACATTAACAGTCGGGAAGCGAATGTTTCATTTGAATCATGACGCGGGGGAGTTATGAAGAAGTTATATTCCTTTACGTTACGTTGTTAATTCACTCAAGTAACATAAATACTCATCGAGATAAAACATTCCAAAATAATGCCCGCAAAGCCGATAAAAACAATGCATTAATAAAATAACTCGGTGATGGACAATGAAATGCATAGGTTGCCGTAACATACACCGTTCCCAAAATTTTTCAGTGGCTATACGAAAATATGAGGAGTATATATAGCAACATAAATCGATTGATAGATGTATTATAATGCATAAACTTTATTTATGTGGAGTGATCCAATTCGCCAAATATACCAATACCTTGGGAAATCGTAATTTTCCAAACCAGGAAACGAGAGAACTTGGAAATCTAAGTACCAAAAAATTTAGACGATTGAACACTAATTTCACTCGGACAGTAGTTACATCGAAGTCATGCATATTCCGCTTCCACCGAAACACACCCGCTGCTTCACTCCACAAACCCGCAGCCATGCTGGTAGGCGTGGCTAAACTATACTACACAGTATATTATTGGCATAATGATTCTCGCAGCTTCTTTTATCAGTCAAAAATGACGCTCTCGCGATTTTCTGAGGTCTCTAGAAATGGACAGTACGCAACACGTACCGAAAGCATCATTTTTATACATATTATAATATTGAATGAAATCATTTAAACGGACACAGTTCATAATTCAATCATCAGTAATATAAACATTCTTCACAGTATCCACCGCGAAAGGAAATAGAGAGAGAGAGAGAGAAAGTACGCCTGCACACGGTTCATTAGTATTATGGCGAGAGTACTTACTCGAGACTCACACGCTCATGTTTATCCATACTTCGTGACATTGACGTCTTTTGCGTAACAAGATAAAATTTTACGTTTATCTGAGCATTGATTCTGATAAATTATTCCTGATGGGACACAATTACAAAAATAATTCAAGTAATCGCTTATTGAATGACCTAATATTACGATTAACGTTGCTATGTTTATGTTTGTAATCAACCGTAACCACCGCGACATCAGACATATGTTCATATAAATAACCAACCACCTACAATAATGCACATTCACGACTGTGAAGCTGTACGTGTCAAACGTCATCACAGGTGAGAGCTGTCAAATATTAGTTGATCAATGCTTTTCGCTGTAAAATATTTCTCCTTCTCAATCGATATTAATTAAAAATTCCACTTTTTCTGCTAAAAAATCAGGCTGTTAAGAAAGCAGAGATAAATTGAGCTGATATTAGATCGAGACGACGAGAAGCGAAGGACGAGAGCAGAGCGACCATGACACCGTGGCTCCAGAACAGATCCTCAGCCGAGCGGCCGTTGGATGACGACCTCAGCTCCCCCTTGGAGATGATGCGCTGCCTCACGGTTTCGACGATGGCCCTGAAAGGCATCGTGGGCACGACGATGAGGTCGGAGAGGCAGCTACCCAGGCCGTTGAATGACGACCTCAGCTCCCCCTCGGAGATAATGCGCTGCCTAGCCATTTCGACAAAGGCCCTGCAAGGCATCGTGGGCACGACGATGAGGTCGGAGAGGCAGCTGAAGGGTGTGAGAGGTGCGAGGGTAGCGAAGAAGAATCCCGCGAAGACTAAGATAAAGGTGAGAATCAATCTTGATTAATCTTATTAGAACTCGTAGTAGGGCTTGGCAGAATTCACCCATAATTTTTTAGTTGACTGACAGCCACAAATTATGGCTCACAGAATTTAACAAAAATATTCACCGATCTGCCACTGCACAAGTAATAATTTTTCCAATTTAAGCGAATGCATTACGAAAACATTTTCATATATGTACTCAATTCACGAAATTACTACAGTATATTTCACTAAGGATGAACGGATTATCCGTCGATCGCGCCTTTCATTTGGTTCGTCGTCACTAATGATGTACATATACTTGCGAACTAACCAAATTAGAAAATTGAGCTCATTTCTTTTTTAATTTGTTTAGAAGCCATCACCGGCAAAACCGAAATCCCCCCGAGGTGAAAATGCCGCTCAGCTTCGTCAAGATACAGCGTCTGGAGACCAAGCGCCTTCCAGCTCCAGCCGGAGTGGGTTAAGAGCAAGGCAAGGCAAGCAAAAGAAGGCAAAACAAGCAAAGAACGCAAAGCAAGCCTTCCTATCGACGCCGGTCCCGACGGTTTCCGACTTGCTGGATGATCCCACATTTAGCCCATCGATTGAGTTGGTGGAAGATTGGGACGACATCCTACGCGCACTCTTGCCAGACTTGTTAGATTTTGAATTCGATTTTGAATTCTTAGAGAGCTGAGCTCTTTTTGGCTGTCTTCATTTTTTATTATTTTTCTGCGCAAATATTTTTAGCCTTTTGATTGATTTTTTTTTAAATTTTTTGGGCTGTGATATCAAGTGAATTTATAATCGTTTTGATAATACATTTTCCTTGACATGAAAATTTGATGTGACGTCTGAAAAATGTGCCAATCAAAATTTTATATTTATTAAATATATTTGTAAATAGATTATGCCATTTAATGTCACATGTTTTTTATGAATTTTGCCGGAATAAAACAATTTATTTATTTGACTTACAAATTATTGTTTTGTGTAAAAGAGGTAATACGAGACTATATATTTACATTATCTAAGGAATAACGTGGCAACAAAGATTTTTGGGTAGGTGTGCAGTGGACACCAACCACAGAATACACGATCTGAGACAGACTATTTACAATTTCAAAGCGGGTCTTACAACTCTTACACGGGATAAGCATATTATACATTCCTAGAGTTAAGACAGGAGAGTGAATGGGGTGAAAGAAAGGGATAGACGTACAAAGTCAAGGGAGAGTGTGGAGGAAGCGACTCTTGAGAAGAGGAATATTATTTGTCTTCCAGAACCAGAGAACACGCAAGAATAAGGTAGGTAGAAGTTACCTCGTTTCGACGGTACTAAGGAAAAAAGTATTTGATAAGATTACATTAATTTGTAACATGTTAAAAAAACAGCCATCGTTGGTGTTTACATAAAAGAACGGGCAAAAAACTTTAAAAGGAAATAAAATATTTAAAAAAAGATAATTAAATTTAAAGAACAAAAAAAACACAAGAGAAAATTTAGATCAATCGTTGATGAGTAAACTTGGTGGAAATTCTTATTAATAAAAGATAACACTTAGTAATTCCCACACTACTTTTAATGCTACCTCAACCGGTTTCGACGTTTTCACATCATTTTCAAGAACATTTTCTCCTCTTGAAAATACACGAAAACGTCGAAACCGGTTGAGGTAGCATTAAAAGTAGTGTGGAAACTACTAAGTGTTATCTTTTATTACCAAGAGAAGAAGGCGAAAAAAGGAGTGGGCGTTCAGAGGTAATTACTTCCCAGAGGTGGTTTGTGTTGTTCCTGCGAGTGAAGGGTATAGGAGGATCAATCAAATATGAGGACGGAATGACGTTGAACTAATCAGGGAGCAGAAGGAGAAATGAGATCGTTTTTTGAGTGAGAGATGGAATTTAGAAAACAAGTGAAGGAGGCGACCGACGTTGCAGCGCGACTCGAGACTTTCTTGTCTCGTCTTTTGTTTTCGTCGGAAATTCGAGAGACGAGACCACAATATGGCGAGACGGGACCAACCGCCACTATAAATCCCACAAGTCTCGTGAAAATGTGATAAAGAGGTACGACGAGTAACACCACCCTTGGAAAAGTATTGAATTCATCGTGATGCCTGACCTTAGCGTAATTTATTACCAAATTGAATAGCTTCCGGTATTAATAAGATTTCAGGATGAGTAGCCAAGAATTTAGTATCCATACGCGAATAGCTTAACCGCTAGTACCGAGTGCGTCCACCGGGTTGCGGATGGGTGGGTCGACCTTTAGATATAGAGGTTAGCAGCGAAATAAGCGAAGTTACTCGACGAATAAGCGGTCGAGGACAAAAAGCGGCGTTATCTAGAGAGTTAGGGAGGCTATCCTACGGGAAAGAAGGCTCGAAAATGCTACGAAAACCCAAGAAAGATGCCTTTACTTGGAGGTTGAATGGTTGCCGGCTCCTAAAACGAAGACAGTAACCTGGAGGAGGGGACAGTAACCCTCCTTCGTATGAGTGAAGCTGGAGGCCGGGTGGGTTGGTACAGCGACACTCATTACACTCTAGGTGCGGTAAGGTATTTAACCTATATGGCTGTGGTACTGCGAGGAGGTGGGAAATGCAACGGGAAACCACCGTCTTGCTATCCGAATGAGAAGCAGCTCTTCAACTATATCTCTAATGTGTTTATAATAAAAGGCATGATGGAATTCTATCGAGTACAATATTTCGGAGGTAAACTAGTAAATATTATCTCCACAACAGCCAAGAATCAGGAGGAACGTACGATTACTTCGGTGTTATGTGGACGACTCGAAAACGTTAAAATGTAGATGTGATAAGAATGGGTCCAGATTATTTATGTGTCAGCGAAATGAAAGGGCCGGAAGAAGGGGACTTCTGGAGGGCAGGTCTACCGGATTATCCACTATGGGTCTACAAATGGAAACTCAAGTTTCAGGTATGACACTCGGGAAAAGCAGTGGCATGCGAGTTAGAAGCTATCTTCAATACAGTGAAAGGATAATTATGGCTAGATTAGAAACCAAATATAAGGGCAAGGTGGTGGTACAAGTATGGATATCCACGCAATATCACGAAGACGACGACGTAGAAGATAAGTGCGACGGAATAGAAGAAGAGATAAGGAGTGTAAGGCATGAGTAATGAGTAATGAGTGAGGCAAAGAAGGGTATACAGAAGGGAAGTGTGGTTTAAGAAAACGGAAAGAGAAGATAATAACGATTGAGTTCTGCGTAAGAATGGTCTTGTCGTCTCAAACACAATATTTACTTGGAACCCACACGCGAAGAAGGTGTACGAGGAAGATCCTATGAGACAGAAGAAGGTTTCAAAGTGTCTATTTTAAGTGAAACAGCGATTTAGGAACCAAATAAAGGACTGCAATAACATGGTGCGGATATTGACAGTGACCATAATTTGGTCACGGTGAAATATCCGCTTCAGTTAAAAAAATACTGAAAAAATTAAAGAAGAATTGCTGGCAGGTGGAAAGACGGAGGGAAACAGAACACAGATTGTTCTACAAAGTACTCTAGACAAATCCGAAGAGGATGGAATCGATACAGGATTAATCGAAGGGAGACGGCAAGACATCAAAGGAGGATTCTTAACGCAGAGGAAAGAAAAGAAGGAAGGAGAAAACCAGAGAATAGGAAGCCATGGATTACACAGGAAATCCTAGACATGAAATAGAAAGTCAAACAGCTCTAAACCAGCAGAAGGACAGCAGATGTATAAAACAAATGGAAATGCGTTAAGCAGCAAATCAAGAAACGTAAGAGAAGAATGCGTGAAGACGTACGCAAAGTGGTGGAAAGCAATGTGTCCCAAGGAAAGGTGAAGCTCCTTACTGTAAGATGTTAAGTTAAAGAATGACCAATCACGTGTAATCTCATTCGGAGTGAGGACAATGAAAATGTCATTGAAAATGAAGAAAAAGCAAATAAAATTAAAAGAAAACCTTTATCGTAGATTTTAAGCACCTGGAGTGTACAGCATCCCGTTCCGCTGATTTGGAAAACTAGCAACTTTAACTGCGACACTGGCTACGTCCTATGGAAACCCTGGCTCCGTAAGATTTTAATTTCCGGAGAGGGGAACAATTGACTCCCGCCAATCACGTCACCCGACCCGCTTATATTGATATTGAAGGACGCAGGACGTTTAACAGGGAACAGCCCTGGAGACGGGTTTTTAAAGGTTTATCAGATAAACCTTTGACTCTCCTCGTGAAATGCCACCTTAAGCCCTGATTAAGCCTACATGAAAAGGCGAAACGTTGGCAAATTGGTGGTTTTTTTAATTGAAAAAATAATAGACCAAAGCTCCAGAAATAACAAAAGTACAACATAGTGACGCCTGAGAAAATTAAATCCAAATGCTTTCTCATTAGGTCAATAAAGCAAATATATGTTGGGTGGTTCTCTATTACAAGTCCCAAGGCTAAAATAGCTTCCGTCGTTCCCCTACTTGTCGTGAATCCGAATTGGTCATCGGGTGGGTTTATGAATGGACAGCGGAAGGAGGAGGGTTGTGGGTTTGGAAGGGATCC
Organism: Pyrrhosoma nymphula; assembly: GCA_963573305.1. Lineage (NCBI taxonomy): Eukaryota > Metazoa > Arthropoda > Insecta > Odonata > Coenagrionidae > Pyrrhosoma > Pyrrhosoma nymphula. Next base: position 173,404,194 of record OY754329.1, on the reverse strand, counting down.
TACTCCCCCACATCCTATCTCCTCCCTCCGCCCCTTCGATTCCCCTTCTCCCCATTTTCGACTTCTAGGAGCCCTTCCAAACCCACAACCCTTCTCCGTCCGCTGTCCATTCATAAACCCACCCGAGGTTTCCTCTGGTGCCCTTTTTCTTTCCGTCTCCTCACTCCACTCCCTTTTTTGAATCATTGTTTCAGCAGATCTTAGCCTACTTTCCTTACCCATCAATCACAGATGTTTGGGCTGGGGCTTTAACAAATCTTCTTTTTTTTTTTTAAATAGAAAACAGTATAACTTGGTGACCTTCTACTCCTCCCACTGTCCTCCTCTTACCGATTCACTTCCCTTCCTTTCCTCTCCCAATTTTTCCACCACCCCCTCTCCTCATTCTGTACGTAAGCGGTGGGGTGTACGCACTTCAAATCTTTACCCAATTCCCAGCAGTCCTCGGCCTCAACCCTTCCTTGTGTATAAAAAAATGCTACATCTCCCAGTTTCGTCCTCACTCTGTCATGCCCTAACCGCCCTGCTCCCATCTCAAACCAACCCCCACTAGTGTTCTTGGACACATCGCTCTTTGATTATATAGAATGCTTGAAGCTTCAGAATGTGCCAGAAGATGCCTTATCCAGGTGAAAGCGGTCGCAGTTTTATATACAGTGCGGAAATGTAAAACGTTTTTACATAAAAATGAATATCTATGTTCAATATTTGGTCAATAACTTTAGCTTAGTTGCGCTTATGAAAATATAAATCAATATTATTTTTGTTATGAATTTAAATATGGTGCCTTAACGATGACAGTAAATGCATTATATTTTGTTTATCGTGTTCATTAGAATTTGCCAAAGATTACATCAAAGGACCTACGTACTATAGTGATTACTAAATTATATTGAACAATCAAGTATGATGTTAAATGTTTGGTCAATAACTATAGCTAAATTGTGCTTACGAAAGTGTAAATCCATTTTATTTTCGTTGTGAATTTTTCATATTTTTATAAAATTTGTATTAATTTATGCCAAGTGATCTGGCTTATACTGCTCGCATTTGTTATTTCTTTGTAAAGAGCATGTATGCTCGTTGAATAAATAAATAAATAAATATCTTTGACTTCCACGAAGTCGAGTTCGAGCACCCTGAAACAATCAAATGTTTCCCATATGCGCTCAGAATCTAGATATTTCTATTTGTAATAACATTTCTTGGGAATATAATGTATCAAAAATTTCAAATGGGATGAATTTTACTCTGTATCTGTTGAAAATTAAAAAAAAAAACATTTGCTTCCCCTAGATACCAGAAAGAAACTTGTTTTTTCACTTATCTTTCCTCAGCTGGACTAATGCAGCTTAGATTATTGCGACATTACAAAGAACTTAACCAGGGTTATTACAGACCAGAAATTATGAAATTCCAGTACTTTTCCAGGTTTTCCAGGTCAAAATATTCATTTTTCCAGGTTAAAATATCCATTCTATCGTAAGCGAGTATTTTAAAGAAAGCGCAAGGATAAGAGAAAAACACATTAACCCATGCACATCATATAGTGATAACTATGTGCATTATAGTGAAATACATGAAGAACAGGTTGTTTTTTAAACATTTTAGTGAATAAAAACCCAAATCTAACCAATGGGCTATGAGCACTAACGCTACACCTCGGCCCCCTGCATACCTACCTATACTAGGAGAGCATATTTCTGCATTTCTCTCTATCTGAGAATGAAACTTGAAGGCAAGATCAAAAATTACCCTTCAATAAAAGCAACTCCTCTGTCTTTACACCCATAGTATAAAAGTCATCGCAGATGTGGTTTTCTAATTACTACATTAAATCACAAACAATGTTGTTTACGTATAAATAGTTAAAGTTGATGTTTCTTAACGAAATTTCATGTAGTTTTTAGGTACAAAATGAACAGTAGGTGTAAAGATTATGCAGACATGTTTCTTTTAAGATGTACATCGACATTAAGTACTCGATCGTATTTTTAAGTCTGCGTGGCCGGGGGACGAATTCTAATCGCATCGGCTGCTGTACCACTGGCGCATGCTTGGACTGAGGTGGAACAGGAGAATAACAACGTTATTAGAATAATTTCAAAGAGCCACTTGGGAGCTAAAATATTCCAGTTAGCATACGTACGAAATCTTGGATATTAGGGAACAATGTACATACAAAGCATAGATAAAATACTTGCAATTTATGTCATGCTCGAGGGTTTTGTTCAATATCACTAACGTGTCCATGTATCACCATGGAAATACCAAAATAAAACCAAACTCTATTTCATCTACATATACGTAATGCCCTCCAAGCCACCTCTAGGGTGTGTGGCAGGGGGTGAGTAGTCACCAAAATGCATTACACTATATTGGAAATAAAATGTCGCCATGTACATTCCACACACGAAATCCATTGCCTGGCCACAAAACCTTACATCGACCATGGTATCGACATTTAAATGTCATTATCAAGATCATTGAAACCATGGTCGATATAAAGTGTGGACAGTCAACCAAGTTTGTGTGTGGAACGTACAAAGCGACGTTTTATACCCAATCTCGTGGCTCCACAAAGTGAAGCCTCAAACGTTAAAGCACATTACACTAAACCATAAAAGTTAGTGTTACTTCGACCATTGATGCCTTAGCAAACGCTTGCATACGCTAACGCTTGTCAGGAGGCGAAGTCTCACAAGCATGCATTACACTATAGATTTGCTGAAAAATATTCTGAGGCATGTACAAAAACAACTTTAGTTCAACTACCTTGATTCATTTGAACTTTTTCAGGAAGTTACGAATTCCCCTCCATTTTAATCATTAACAATTCCTGCATATCCTATTGTACCTTGGCCTATAAATAAAAACATTTCTTCACCATGTGAATACATTTTTTTCTTGGCTTGAAATGACTGAAGAAAATTTTTTTCTTGACTTGAATTTTCTTTTTAAATTTTTTTCACTTTTATAGTATAATTTTACTTTTTATTTGATAGTAAATTTAAGTTTTAGAAACGAATTTCAATATTTTTTACAACGGGTTTAACGTAAAAAGTACCGGTTTTTGAGGTTGTTCGAGAGTTTGAAGTCCCGAGTTTGACAATTCTTAACTCGAAAAATAGTTGTTCTATTGCAACCAGAGTTAAATAAATGTAAAATAGGTATGTTTTACATGCATTCTAGAAGTTTCAGGTTAGTATCATTATCAGAAAGAAAGTTGTTATCAATTTTGTAAAACGTAGATGCCATGGTTTATAAACTATCGCCCCGTTTGTCCTTTTTCACTGATGGCGCAGTTTACATTCACAGTAGGCCTTGCGTTGCTCTAACTCGCGACGCACAGACAGACATTTCCAATGCCTCGCCGCACCGTGCTTCGATTTAAAAATGGACGCACTCCCGTCTCTTTTTGCGCTTCCGTCCCGTCATCCCCTTCGGCCTTTACCAATCAAACTATAGCGCGGAACCTCATTACTAACTCTCTGGCCATGTTGAAACTTAATTTTAAAATATTCCCTAAGTGCTTAGCACCGTTCTCACCCCTCTGTTTAAACGGTACGTTTCTTAACTCTGGAATTAATAATACATATACTAGTAGGGGGCGTTTCACGAGCATCTTCTTAGAATTTTTAATAAATGTCTCACTCTAATATGACGAAGTGTTGTAATCGGCAAAATGGCAAATGTGAACAGTCAGCGAATTCTGCGTCAGCCAATATCGCTTACAACGCAGTGTAAAATGACCATATTTGACCAAATCACATACATTTTACGTGTATCGCAGATGTTCCACTAATAGACGCTTCAAACCAACGAAGGCCGACATTTGTATCATTTGTCAATTTAATATAAATAGAGTAATGAGTAACAGAAATGTGCATTAACTATAAAGAGCGTTTTATTGATATGCACAAAGTTTAAATGGCAATTAGCGTAAATTTACTTATGATGCAACGAGTTTTACAGAAAGATATATTCTGCGAGTCGCGTCAACTATAAATGGGATATGTACTTCGTAAACTGTAATCGATATGGGTGTCTGTCACGGTTTATTTTTCTACACGGGTTATTATACGATAACTGTCGGTTACCACGTGTGTGAGGACGCACATGAAAAGGACTGCGAGACTTAAGAAATTACGACTTATACGAGTGCCGTCCGGATGGATAGCAGGACCCGTTCTCGCAGCGTGGAGAGCAGGAGACTAGAGGAGTAATTGGTCTCAGTCGTCTTTGTTCTCAATCTAAGTGAGCGAGGCGTAGTTACGCGATCAATGCTTATCTAGTTTGTAAAAGCGTTTAAAATTACTCCCCTAGCGTTACGGAGACAGAAACACATATTTTAGAATGAAAATAAAAGTGATTTTGAAATAATATGTGTAACTGTCTAGCTTGGCTGAAGACATTCAGGCATTATCAACTGACGAAAAAAAGATAGGCCATATTTACCCAAGAGAAAGAGAGGGAAAAAACAACTGCAAATATACACACTTCAATTAGCGAAATGATAAAAAACACATTGTGTTATTGCGCAGTTACGTTACTAACAAAGTTAAAAATAAGGCTTATATTAAAGACAGATTTTATATTTAGTTTCAGCTTTGCCATTTACCAAGGACGTTATTTTAGATATTTTACAACATCATTTTGAAAGAATAAAATCATACTTAGTCCTAATGGAGTACTTTCTTATAAAATATTGTTACCTACGTAACATTTACACATTACTAGTTATTGAAAACTATTTTGACGACCTCGGGTCATAATGACCCGTAGCGACCGCATGTGTATGCACTTGAGTGCGACCGATCAAGGGTTAAATGACTGGAGAGCCATAGGCACAGAACATTGGTGAATACAATTCCGAGTACCATGAGTAATTGAAGCACCAAGGCCTTAGGAAGAATTTATACCACACGTAGCTGAGGACATTGGCACAAAATGCACATTGTGCCATAGGGTAGGCACTATAACTTGAGAGAATACTTCCTGATTTCTAAAACTTGTTCATTCAACGACACTGGACATATGTAGGTACGAGAACAATCTCAAAAAGTATACCTTCCTTCACACCGTTCAGGGACACTGAAAACAAATTATTTTGTTACAAAGGCAAATCATGTCAAGTATCTGATGTAAAACTTCGATGATCCGAATCGGGAATAGTACGGGCGTTTTAAATGCATGCTATAGAATATGTTGTAACGGTACGCTTTCGTCTCCCCAGCTAAATTTCTTTTAGCGAAAAACCCCCGTAATTAGCGAAATTGACAATTATACCAAGGACTAAATTAAATAATGCGCATTTGTAAAATATAAGAAACATACCCGTAAGACGAGTAGTTTTTGAGGAAATTGAGTTATAAAATGACAAATTTTTCCAATTTTTCCCGTGATTAAGCCGTCATATTGGAAGGAACTACCACTCCCCCTGTAGATGGCACAGCCATTGAGCAGTTGCTTTCCTTCGCTGTATATACCGACACCTCCCCCTTCACTATTCCCCGCGAAATGAGAATCTGTGCGACGGAATGTGTGAAAGTACAAGGTACGCGTAAGTGATTGGTTTGCTGGAAGGAGTTAGGGGCCATTCAAGTATTACGTAAGACGTTTTGGGGAGGGAAGGGGGTTGAGCTTTTCTTACGGTATCTTACATAGGGGGGGAGGGGGTCCGTGACAATCTTACATAAGATTTTAGTTTCTTCAGTGATCTTATTTTTATCAACTTATTAAATTATCCTCAGACGAAAAATCTTACTTAGTAAGATTACCGCTACGGTAGTACCTACGCCTGAACTTGTGCTAAACGATAGAAAAAGGTATGATCAATTCCTTGCGTTCAGTTGTTTGGCGACATCGCATTTGTGAAGATCTAGTGTTTCGCGAGTCCCGTATACTGTGAATCGCGAAATATCGAAAATCAATATCGGTATCTTACTAAAAATTCACACTTCTATGTTTCTCAAAAGGGCCTATGATTTTGTAATAATAAAAACATTTTTAAACCGGGGATGGTTAGGTCATTTTTGCACACTTGGACATGGAATCGCCCGTTTATTATTATCTATGTGAATGGTTCCAAAAATGTCACACAACTTACGTAAGATTGGGAGGGCAGGGGTTCATGAAACCTTACGTAGTCTTACCTGGGGGAGGAGGGGGGACACAAAGTTGCCAAAATCACCTTACGTAATAATTGAAGGGCCCCTTATTTGGCGGATATTTATGTTTTTTTCTTCACGAACACCCTTTTCAACCAAGCCTCGGAGGGCTATGCTATAGAACAGGGGTGTCCAACAAGTCGATCGCGATCGACCGGTCGATCGCGAGGCCAATTTTGGTCGATCGTCGATCTCTCGCAATGTCTGGGGAAGAATTCCGTGTACTCCCGTGACTTTTAAGCGATTTTAGAAGACATTTAGTAGTAGTAATAGTTGAATGTATTCTGGGAACTTGCCAAGTTCATGAATACCTAGAATTCTGACAGCCAGACACTATTATCTCCGCTCACCCAGCACAATACATTTTGACTTATGTGTTACATTGTCACCGGACACAACGCGCGAACGCAACAGTTACAACTCGACTCATCGAAGAACACAGTCAGTCAGCTTGAATATTTGGTAGTGCCATACGGTAGCTTCTTTTCTTTCCTATTAACTGTGTCATTATTAAGCAATAGTATTTATCCTCGGTGACCACGTTGGATTTAAATTTTTCTTCTGTTTAAAATGTAAGTACATTTTCTATGTTTTAAATTAAATTGCTTTTCTTACCTATCTATTTACTTGATAAGTGAGCATTCTCGGCAACAGATCTCTAAACTGCGGTCATTACACTTGGAGAAAAATAAGGGACAGTATTACAAATATATTAGGTATAACAGTAATTCTATCTAAAGGAAGAGGTCAGTATTGTAAACCGTAATAAATATATTGTAACTTTAACATACTTCTTGTAAATTCGAATATATCTATATCAGATTTTAATATACTTGTATTTTTGTCCCCGATTGTAGTTTGCAGGATTGTTATTATTTCTCTCAATGTAACGGAGATAATTGCCGCAGTTCACGAGTTTTTGAATTTTCTAGGAAAATATTTAATTCAATATTTATTCTTAAAATTGTCATATTTCTTTGCATTCTAGTATACCCATGAACATGAGTAGTAAACCGAAGAAATCTAAAACTTATCACTTCAATGAAGAATGGGAGCTCGATTACTTTTTTACAATGGTGAATGATAAATGCTGTTGTTTAATATGCCTTACCTCGGTAGCCATTGCTAAGAAGGGTAATCTGGAGAGACATTTTTTAGCTTTACATAACAAGTATCAAACAGATTATCCACCAAATTCTGAACTGAGAAAACATAAAGTTAGGGATCTTAAAACTCGATTAACAAATCAAAAAAGCGTTTTTAAAAAGCCAAGGTTGAATTCACAAGCAGCAACTACTGCATCATTCAAAGTAAGCTATCTCTTAGCAAAAAAATGCAAGCCATTTTCCGACGGTGAATTTGTAAAGGAAATATTTTTGGAAATGTCAGATTCACTTTTTAACGATTTTAAGAACAAGAGTGAAATTGTTGCTGCAATTCAAGATCTACAATTGTCTCGAAACACAGTGGTGCGACGAATTGAAATGATGAGTGGGAATGTAAAAGAGCAGTTAATTAATGATATTAATAGATGTTCTTGTTTTTCCATTCAGTGTGATGAATCGACAGATATAACTGATACAGCACAATTACTTGTTTTCGTTCGTATGATTTTTAAGGATTTTAGATCTAAAGAAGAATTGTTTGGTATGACTTCTTTGAAGGAAAGGACTAGAGGTGTCGACATATTCAAAGCCTTTAAAAACTTGCTCTATGATTTGAAAGTACCACTTTTCAAATTAGTCTCAATAACAACGGATGGCGCAGCTGCAATGATAGGTTGCAAAAATGGATTTATAGCCCTATGTCGAACTGAAGATGAATTCCCAGCCTTTTTGAGCTATCACTGCATAATTCACCAGAAAGTGTTAGCTAGCAAGAGACTAAACACTAAAGAGGTAATGGACATAGCATTTAAAATTGTTAATTCAATTCGAGGAAGTTCCCTCAAACTTTCCCTCTTCCAACTGCAGCTCGATGAAAGCCAACCTGAATTATTACTACATACCGATGTCAGATGGCTGAGCAGAGGTAAATTTCTGCAGCGATTTCGTGATTTATTGCCTGAAATTATAGATTTTCTTCACGAACAAGATGGAAACTGTGAAAATTTAAATGATGAAACTTGGCTTAATGACTTGGCATTTCTTACCGATTTTACTTCAATATTAAGTCATTTAAATTTAGAATTACAAGGTAAAAATAAAACAGTAATTGATATGATCAGCTGCATAGACGCATATAAAACAAAATTTATTTTGCTAATAGAAGATCTGCAACAAAATAATCTGAATCATTGTCCAAATATGGCGGATAACCTACAAAAACATAAAAATATTAATTAATACCCGTGTCACCAAATGTAGCGAATATATCTATTTTTGTTTCGGATCTACATACCTTTACGAATCGGCATTTTCATACTTGAAGCTAACGAAGACTAAACAACGTTCTGTCCTGACTGATTCCCTTACAGAAGACTCATTATTATTATCTTTGTCAGGATATACACCTGATTATGATTCCTTGGTTAGAGACATACAAACTCAGTCTTCCCATTAATGTTAAGGGAACAAAGTAAATTCTAAATCTGTATTTATCTGTGGCTATTTTGAATCAATAAATATTGTTAATTATTATCGATGTTCTTTTAATTCCACTGGACGTGAGTTTTTTTGCCCATTAAATAATTATTGTTGATGTTTTTTTACGTAGGTAGATAAGCCGTATATCTATATTTCAGTACGAGGTGTACTTAGCGAGCTATTGATTAATTAGCAAAAAGTAAGTCGTATTATTCTCTCATGATAAATTTTCTTGGCCCAAAAAAAAAACGAGAAAGTGAAATATTGTAATCAAATTATCAGCCATACTGTGCATTTTTATAACAACTTTTTTATATTTACGAACAAATAGTACAACAACTTATAAATTGCAGTTGATAAAAAAATTAAATTTCATTTTAAGTTAGTAAATATCGATCTCGAAAAAGTGTCGGAATGCTGCTATCAGAAGTTGGGTCTGGAAATTTATTTTCTTCAGGAGCCTATATCTCGAAAACTTAATAAGTGATTTAAAAATAAAAAATAGTTTTGAACATATATTTTACATATCAACCCATACCTCGCTGTAATGCACCTTATGCTGAAACAAAGTGTATAAACATAGTATGCATTTTCCACCCCTTCTTCCCCCTTAGACTACGCCTATGACAATAAGTCGATCACGACACACTTTTAAGATAAAACGTAGATCTTATATACAGAAAAGTTGGGCACCCCTGCTATAGAATATGTAAACATTCTATGAAAATTCGAGTCACACCATGTGGCTGCAACATTGCACTCATCAGCAATATACTCCTCCGCCTCGCCGTATGCTACGGAATGAATTTCGATCACTTTGTATGGCACGAGCTTCCTCGCGTCGTGTCATTCGTTCATAGTAACGACAGCTGAACTTAAATGAAGGACATTAACAGTCGGGAAGCGAATGTTTCATTTGAATCATGACGCGGGGGAGTTATGAAGAAGTTATATTCCTTTACGTTACGTTGTTAATTCACTCAAGTAACATAAATACTCATCGAGATAAAACATTCCAAAATAATGCCCGCAAAGCCGATAAAAACAATGCATTAATAAAATAACTCGGTGATGGACAATGAAATGCATAGGTTGCCGTAACATACACCGTTCCCAAAATTTTTCAGTGGCTATACGAAAATATGAGGAGTATATATAGCAACATAAATCGATTGATAGATGTATTATAATGCATAAACTTTATTTATGTGGAGTGATCCAATTCGCCAAATATACCAATACCTTGGGAAATCGTAATTTTCCAAACCAGGAAACGAGAGAACTTGGAAATCTAAGTACCAAAAAATTTAGACGATTGAACACTAATTTCACTCGGACAGTAGTTACATCGAAGTCATGCATATTCCGCTTCCACCGAAACACACCCGCTGCTTCACTCCACAAACCCGCAGCCATGCTGGTAGGCGTGGCTAAACTATACTACACAGTATATTATTGGCATAATGATTCTCGCAGCTTCTTTTATCAGTCAAAAATGACGCTCTCGCGATTTTCTGAGGTCTCTAGAAATGGACAGTACGCAACACGTACCGAAAGCATCATTTTTATACATATTATAATATTGAATGAAATCATTTAAACGGACACAGTTCATAATTCAATCATCAGTAATATAAACATTCTTCACAGTATCCACCGCGAAAGGAAATAGAGAGAGAGAGAGAGAAAGTACGCCTGCACACGGTTCATTAGTATTATGGCGAGAGTACTTACTCGAGACTCACACGCTCATGTTTATCCATACTTCGTGACATTGACGTCTTTTGCGTAACAAGATAAAATTTTACGTTTATCTGAGCATTGATTCTGATAAATTATTCCTGATGGGACACAATTACAAAAATAATTCAAGTAATCGCTTATTGAATGACCTAATATTACGATTAACGTTGCTATGTTTATGTTTGTAATCAACCGTAACCACCGCGACATCAGACATATGTTCATATAAATAACCAACCACCTACAATAATGCACATTCACGACTGTGAAGCTGTACGTGTCAAACGTCATCACAGGTGAGAGCTGTCAAATATTAGTTGATCAATGCTTTTCGCTGTAAAATATTTCTCCTTCTCAATCGATATTAATTAAAAATTCCACTTTTTCTGCTAAAAAATCAGGCTGTTAAGAAAGCAGAGATAAATTGAGCTGATATTAGATCGAGACGACGAGAAGCGAAGGACGAGAGCAGAGCGACCATGACACCGTGGCTCCAGAACAGATCCTCAGCCGAGCGGCCGTTGGATGACGACCTCAGCTCCCCCTTGGAGATGATGCGCTGCCTCACGGTTTCGACGATGGCCCTGAAAGGCATCGTGGGCACGACGATGAGGTCGGAGAGGCAGCTACCCAGGCCGTTGAATGACGACCTCAGCTCCCCCTCGGAGATAATGCGCTGCCTAGCCATTTCGACAAAGGCCCTGCAAGGCATCGTGGGCACGACGATGAGGTCGGAGAGGCAGCTGAAGGGTGTGAGAGGTGCGAGGGTAGCGAAGAAGAATCCCGCGAAGACTAAGATAAAGGTGAGAATCAATCTTGATTAATCTTATTAGAACTCGTAGTAGGGCTTGGCAGAATTCACCCATAATTTTTTAGTTGACTGACAGCCACAAATTATGGCTCACAGAATTTAACAAAAATATTCACCGATCTGCCACTGCACAAGTAATAATTTTTCCAATTTAAGCGAATGCATTACGAAAACATTTTCATATATGTACTCAATTCACGAAATTACTACAGTATATTTCACTAAGGATGAACGGATTATCCGTCGATCGCGCCTTTCATTTGGTTCGTCGTCACTAATGATGTACATATACTTGCGAACTAACCAAATTAGAAAATTGAGCTCATTTCTTTTTTAATTTGTTTAGAAGCCATCACCGGCAAAACCGAAATCCCCCCGAGGTGAAAATGCCGCTCAGCTTCGTCAAGATACAGCGTCTGGAGACCAAGCGCCTTCCAGCTCCAGCCGGAGTGGGTTAAGAGCAAGGCAAGGCAAGCAAAAGAAGGCAAAACAAGCAAAGAACGCAAAGCAAGCCTTCCTATCGACGCCGGTCCCGACGGTTTCCGACTTGCTGGATGATCCCACATTTAGCCCATCGATTGAGTTGGTGGAAGATTGGGACGACATCCTACGCGCACTCTTGCCAGACTTGTTAGATTTTGAATTCGATTTTGAATTCTTAGAGAGCTGAGCTCTTTTTGGCTGTCTTCATTTTTTATTATTTTTCTGCGCAAATATTTTTAGCCTTTTGATTGATTTTTTTTTAAATTTTTTGGGCTGTGATATCAAGTGAATTTATAATCGTTTTGATAATACATTTTCCTTGACATGAAAATTTGATGTGACGTCTGAAAAATGTGCCAATCAAAATTTTATATTTATTAAATATATTTGTAAATAGATTATGCCATTTAATGTCACATGTTTTTTATGAATTTTGCCGGAATAAAACAATTTATTTATTTGACTTACAAATTATTGTTTTGTGTAAAAGAGGTAATACGAGACTATATATTTACATTATCTAAGGAATAACGTGGCAACAAAGATTTTTGGGTAGGTGTGCAGTGGACACCAACCACAGAATACACGATCTGAGACAGACTATTTACAATTTCAAAGCGGGTCTTACAACTCTTACACAGGATAAGCATATTATACATTCCTAGAGTTAAGACAAGAGAGTGAATGGGGTGAAAGAAAGGGATAGACGTACAAAGTCAAGGGAGAGTGTGGAGGAAGCGACTCTTGAGAAGAGGAATATTATTTGTCTTCCAGAACCAGAGAACACGCAAGAATAAGGTAGGTAGAAGTTACCTCGTTTCGACGGTACTAAGGAAAAAAGTATTTGATAAGATTACATTAATTTGTAACATATTAAAAAAACAGCCATCGTTGGTGTTTACATAAAAGAACGGGCAAAAAACTTTAAAAGGAAATAAAATATTTAAAAAAAGATAATTAAATTTAAAGAACAAAAAAAACACAAGAGAAAATTTAGATCAATCGTTGATGAGTAAACTTGGTGGAAATTCTTATTAATAAAAGATAACACTTAGTAATTCCCACACTACTTTTAATGCTACCTCAACCGGTTTCGACGTTTTCACATCATTTTCAAGAACATTTTCTCCTCTTGAAAATACACGAAAACGTCGAAACCGGTTGAGGTAGCATTAAAAGTAGTGTGGAAACTACTAAGTGTTATCTTTTATTACCAAGAGAAGAAGGCGAAAAAAGGAGTGGGCGTTCAGAGGTAATTACTTCCCAGAGGTGGTTTGTGTTGTTCCTGCGAGTGAAGGGTATTGGAGGATCAATCAAATATGAGGACGGAATGACGTTGAACTAATCAGGGAGCAGAAGGAGAAATGAGATCGTTTTTTGAGTGAGAGATGGAATTTAGAAAACAAGTGAAGGAGGCGACCGACGTTGCAGCGCGACTCGAGACTTTCTTGTCTCGTCTTTTGTTTTCGTCGGAAATTCGAGAGACGAGACCACAATATGGCGAGACGGGACCAACCGCCACTATAAATCCCACAAGTCTCGTGAAAATGTGATAAAGAGGTACGACGAGTAACACCACCCTTGGAAAAGTATTGAATTCATCGTGATGCCTGACCTTAGCGTAATTTATTACCAAATTGAATAGCTTCCGGTATTAATAAGATTTCAGGATGAGTAGCCAAGAATTTAGTATCCATACGCGAATAGCTTAACCGCTAGTACCGAGTGCGTCCACCGGGTTGCGGATGGGTGGGTTGACCTTTAGATATAGAGGTTAGCAGCGAAATAAGCGAAGTTACTCGACGAATAAGCGGTCGAGGACAAAAAGCGGCGTTATCTAGAGAGTTAGGGAGGCTATCCTACGGGAAAGAAGGCTCGAAAATGCTACGAAAACCCAAGAAAGATGCCTTTACTTGGAGGTTGAATGGTTGCCGGCTCCTAATACGAAGACAGTAACCTGGAGGAGGGGACAGTAACCCTCCTTCGTATGAGTGAAGCTGGAGGCCGGGTGGGTTGGTACAGCGACACTCATTACACTCTAGGTGCGGTAAGGTATTTAACCTATATGCCTGTGGTACTGCGAGGAGGTGGGAAATGCAACGGGAAACCACCGTCTTGCTATCCGAATGAGAAGCAGCTCTTCAACTATATCTCTAATGTGTTTATAATAAAAGGCATGATGGAATTCTATAGAGTACAATATTTCGGAGGTAAACTAGTAAATATTATCTCCACAACAGCCAAGAATCAGGAGTAACGTACGATTACTTCGGTGTTATGTGGACGACTTGAAAACGTTAAAATGTAGATGTGATAAGAATGGGTCCGGATATTTTATGTATCAGCGAAATGAAAGGGCCCGAAGAAAGGGACTTCTGGAGGGGCAGCTACCGGATTATCCATAGAGATAGGAAGATTATGCGGACCGCATAATCGCATAATTTTTTTTTCATCAGAATGCAAATAGTTTGACTCTTTGAGTAGCCTTACTTCATCCCTAGTACAAATTTAGTGCGCATAATATCGCGTAATCTGACGTCTAATGCAGCATACCGCATAATTTGCCTTATGCGCGCATAATCTGCGTAATTCTCGCGCAGCCGGATTCATTTTCGTTCTAAAAAGCAGTTTTATGGCCTCTATCGATACCGGACGCATGCCCTTCACCTCTAATTCCCGCACCAGCCTTCCAGCGCCTCTTTGATACGACCGACATCGAACGTTGCCACCGAAAAACAATCTCTGTATACAATACAATGTATCTCGGTGGCTAAGTCCGATGTCGGTCGTTGGAAGTTACGAATTCCATTCCATTTTAATCATTAACAATTCCTGGATTTCCTATGCACCTTGGCCTCTAAATGAAAACATTTCTTCACCATGTGAATACATTTTTTTCTTGGCTTGAAATGACTGAAGACATTTTTTTCTTGACTTGAATTTTCTATTTAAATTTTTTTCACTTTTGATGATAAAATCATACTACCTCCCACATTCGACACCTAATACTCCCAAAAAAATGAAGATAAAGGTACTCAGTGTGCCAGAGATCTTGTAGCTCATTCCTTTTGATTTTACAGACTCATGCTGGATGTTATTATGACTTGGGAGTGGCTAGCAAGGAATTACCTCTACGTGCACTAACTAAGGAGAAATCAATAATTCCATCATCCTCAGAATGATTGTATGAAATGGGACCTGAAATTTAATTTTAGGTGCGTAATTAATTGATTAAGACCAATTAGAGTCCCACTGCCTCATTTAGGCCAGGTACTAAAAGCAATAAGCCAACGCACACAGGAATTGCCTGAAATGGTACTGCTCACTTATTTTAAACAAACAGATTTTGAATTGGGAAATCAAATTTCCAGGTAAGTTCTCATATTCCCTGACTTTTCCAGGATTCTCAGGTCTGTAGCAACCCTGTTAACTTAAAACTCCAACTCCTAATGAATTAATTGGCAATATTCAAATTTGACTTGAGAATATATGAGCACAACTGTCCCTACCTCCGTGAACTTGAGTGGCTCCCAGTCACTCGTAGGAGGACAAGGAGGACATACTCTCTGGGCGTTTTTTTGTTCCGGATGTTCTCAACAAAAAACCTAACTACCTGTCGAGTATGTTTTATGAAAGACCGCAAAATGGATGTGCCTGAAAAAGCAGACGCCATTATCATAGGTATTATTTCCCTTCTCATACAAGTAATGGAACTTCTGCGTCTTTTCTGGTCAATGCCATAAAATTATGGAACTAACTACTCAGGATTTACATATGTGTGTAGCATGCTAATGTTTAAAACAGAATATTACGAATATCTAATAAAAAAATGATACCATTAAATGTATTTTGTAATATAGTGACCTAATTTTCTTAGCTATCAATATTTGCAGATGACTTTTGATAATGTATCACAAGCAATCTCACAAGTGTACACATTTAGTCGTAGTCAACTGATCTTGCCTACTCCCCGAATGCATTACTTATTCGTATTTTTATGTACATTCTTTTAAATGTTAAAAAATGAAAATATATTATATGACCTGGCTGAAGAAACATGTCACATTTTCTTTTTTTTCTCGATTACTAAAAAATGGAGATTGCCATAAAAACTTGGCAATCTTTATGAAATCCAAAATAATATTTGCATTCCTTGCATTGTATTTTGTTTTTGTCCTGCGGTTGCACTGTGATGCGATTAATATATACTCTGTATTTGTTCTTAGGTGGATTACCGGATTGCCATAGCGCCATAAACATCTATTATTAATATTATCGGAGTTTTTCTGTTCCAAAAGCAAAACTCCAGCGTACATCAAATCTGCTTCAAATGTGTGCAGAACCTAATTGCGTGCAGGATCTGAAAAGAATGTAAAGCAAGTTGTGCCGAAAAGTGAGCACGACACTCTAAAGCTAATGGAAAGGACTACATATCAGCCGAGTACGGTACACATTGATCGCTAATTAACATTAATTTAGAAGAAGCACTTAATTGTCGGCCAAAATAATTATCTGCACTCGACTTTGGGTACGAATAAAAAATTAACTAAAAGGCCTACAGAAACACTAATCACACCAACATTTTCCTTTTTAAATTCTGCGTTATTTGATATGAAATATAAGTTTTAGAAACGAATTTCAACATTTTTTACAACGGGTTTAACGTAAAAAGTACTGATTTTTGACGTTGTTCGACAGTTCGAAGTTTTCGAGAGTTTGAAGTCCCGAGTTTGACAATTCTTAACTCGAAAAATAGTTGTTCTAATGCAACCAGAGTTAAATAAATGTAAAATAGGTATGTTTTACATACATTCTAGAAGTTTCAGGTTAGTATCTTTATCAGAAAGAAAGTTGTTATCAATTTTGTAAAACGTAGATGCCATGGTTTATAAACTATCGCCCCGTTTGTCCTTTTTCACTGATGGCCCAGTTTACATTCACTGTAGGCCTTGCGTTGCTCTAACTCGCGACGCACAGACAGACATTTCCAATGCCTCGCCGCACCGTGCTTCGATTTAAAAATGGACGCACTCCCGTCTCTTTTTGCGCTTCCGTCCCGTCATCCCCTTCGGCCTTTACCAATCAAACTATAGCGCGGAACCTCATTACTAACTCTCTGGCCATGTTGAAACTTAATTTTAAAATATTCCCTAAGTGCTTAGCACCGTTCTCACCCCTCTGTTTAAACGGTACGTTTCTTAACTCTGGAATTAATAATACATATACTAGTAGGGGGCGTTTCACGAGCATCTTCTTAGAATTTTTAATAAATGTCTCACTCTAATATGACGAAGTGTTGTAATCGGCAAAATGGCAAATGTGAACAGTCAGCGAATTCTGCGTCAGCCAATATCGCTTACAACGCAGTGTAAAATGACCATATTTGACCAAATCACATACATTTTACGTGTATCGCAGATGTTCCACTAATAGACGCTTCAAACCAACGAAGGCCGACATTTGTATCATTTGTCAATTTAATATAAATAGAGTAATGAGTAACAGAAATGTGCATTAACTATAAAGAGCGTTTTATTGATATGCACAAAGTTTAAATGGCAATTAGCGTAAATTTACTTATGATGCAACGAGTTTTACAGAAAGATATATTCTGCGAGTCGCGTCAACTATAAATGGGATATGTACTTCGTAAACTGTAATCGATATGGGTGTCTGTCACGGTTTATTTTTCTACACGGGTTATTATACGATAACTGTCGGTTACCACGTGTGTGAGGACGCACATGAAAAGGACTGCGAGACTTAAGAAATTACGACTTATACGAGTGCCGTCCGGATGGATAGCAGGACCCGTTCTCGCAGCGTGGAGAGCAGGAGACTAGAGGAGTAATTGGTCTCAGTCGTCTTTGTTCTCAATCTAAGTGAGCGAGGCGTAGTTACGCGATCAATGCTTATCTAGTTTGTAAAAGCGTTTAAAATTACTCCCCTAGCGTTACGGAGACAGAAACACATATTTTAGAATGAAAATAAAAGTGATTTTGAAATAATATGTGTAACTGTCTAGCTTGGCTGAAGACATTCAGGCATTATCAACTGACGAAAAAAAGATAGGCCATATTTACCCAAGAGAAAGAGAGGGAAAAAACAACTGCAAATATACACACTTCAATTAGCGAAATGATAAAAAACACATTGTGTTATTGCGCAGTTACGTTACTAACAAAGTTAAAAATAAGGCTTATATTAAAGACAGATTTTATATTTAGTTTCAGCTTTGCCATTTACCAAGGACGTTATTTTAGATATTTTACAACATCATTTTGAAAGAATAAAATCATACTTAGTCCTAATGGAGTACTTTCTTATAAAATATTGTTACCTACGTAACATTTACACATTACTAGTTATTGAAAACTATTTTGACGACCTCGGGTCATAATGACCCGTAGCGACCGCATGTGTATGCACTTGAGTGCGACCGATCAAGGGTTAAATGACTGGAGAGCCATAGGCACAGAACATTGGTGAATACAATTCCGAGTACCATGAGTAATTGAAGCACCAAGGCCTTAGGAAGAATTTATACCACACGTAGCTGAGGACATTGGCACAAAATGCACATTGTGCCATAGGGTAGGCACTATAACTTGAGAGTATACTTCCTAATTTCTAAAACTTATTCATTCGACGACACTGGACATATGTAGGTACGAGAACAATCTCAAAAATTATACCTTCCTTCACACCGTTCAGGGACACTGAAAACAAATTATTTTGTTACAAAGGCAAATCATGTCAAGTATCTGATGTAAAACTTCGATGATCCGAATCGGGAATAGTACGGGCGTTTTAAATGCATGCTATAGAATATGTTGTAACGGTACGCTTTCGTCTCCCCAGCTAAATTTCTTTTAGCGAAAAACCCCCGTAATTAGCGAAATTGACAATTATACCAAGGACTAAATTAAATAATGCGCATTTGTAAAATATAAGAAACATACCCGTAAGACGAGTAGTTTTTGAGGAAATTGAGTTATAAAATGACAAATTTTTCCCGTGATTAAGCCTTCATATTGGAAGGAACTACCACTCCCCCTGTAGATGGCACAGCCATTGAGCAGTTGCTTTCCTTCGCTGTATATACCGACACCTCCCCCTTCACTATTCCCCGCGAAATGAGAATCTGTGCGACGGAATGTGTGAAAGTACAAGGTACGCGTAAGTGATTGGTTTGCTGGAAGGAGTTAGGGGCCATTCAAGTATTACGTAAGACGTTTTGGGGAGGGAAGGGGGTTGAGCTTTTCTTACGGTATCTTACATAGGGGGGGAGGGGGTCCGTGACAATCTTACATAAGATTTTAGTTTCTTCAGAGATCTTATTTTTATCAACTTATTAAATTATCCTCAGACGAAAAATCTTACTTAGTAAGATTACCGCTACGGTAGTACCTACGCCTGAACTTGTGCTAAACGATAGAAAAAGGTATGATCAATTCCTTGCGTTCAGTTGTTTGGCGACATCGCATTTGTGAAGATATAGTGTTTCGCGAGTCCCGTATACTGTGAATCGCGAAATATCGAAAATCAATATCGATATCTTACTACAAATTCACACTTCTATGTTTCTCAAAAGGGCTTATGATTTTGTAATAATAAAAACATTTTAAAACCGGGGATGGTTAGGTCATTTTTGCACACTTGGACATGGAATCGCCCGTTTATTATTATCTATGTGAATGGTTCCAAAAATGTCACACAACCTACGTAAGATTGGGAGGGCAGGGGTTCATGAAACCTTACGTAGTCTTACCTGGGGGAGGAGGGGGGACACAAAGTTGCCAAAATCACCTTACGTAATAATTGAAGGGCCCCTTATTTGGCGGATATTTATGTTTTTTTTTTCACGAACACCCTTTTCAACCAAGCCCCGGAGGGCTATGCTATAGAATATGTGAACATTTTCTTAAAGTTCGCGTCACATCAGGTGGCTGCAACATTGCAACTCATCCGAAATATTCTCCTCCGCCTCGCCGTATGCTACGGAATGAATTTCGATCACTTTGTATGGCACGAGCTTCCTCTCGTCGTGTCATTCGTTCATAGTAACGACAGCTGAACTTAAATGAAGGACATTAACAGTCGGGAAGCGAATGTTTCATTTGTATCATGACGCGGGGGAGTTATGAAGAAGTTATATTCCTTTACGTTACGTTGTTAATGCACTCAAGTAACATAAATACTCATCGAGATAAAACATTCCAAAATAATGCCCGCAAAGCCGATAAAAACAATGCATTAATAAAATAACTCGGTGTTGGACTATGAAATGCATGGGTTGCCGTAACATACACCGTTCCCAAAATTTTTCAGTGGCTATACGAAAATATGAGGAGTACATAAATCAACATAAATCGATTCATACATGTAGTTGCATAAACTTGATTTATGTGGAGTGATCCTAGAGCTTTTAATTCGCCAAATATACCAATACCTTGGGAAATCGTAATTTTCCAAACCAGGAAACGAGAGAACTTGGAAACCTAAGTACCGAAAAATATAGACGATTGAACACTAATTTCACTCGGACAGTTGTTACATCGAAGTCATGCATATTATGCTTCCACCTAAACACACCCGCTGCTTCACTCCACTATCCCGCACCCATGCTGGTAGGCGTGGCTAAACTATACTACACAGTATAATATTGGCATAATGATTCTCGCAGCTTCTTTTATCAGTCAAAAATGACGCTCTCGCGATTTTCTGAGGTCTCTAGAAATGGACAGTACGCAACACGTACCGAAAGCATCATTTTTATACATATTATAACATTGAATGAAATCATTTAAACGGACACAGTTCATAATTCAATCATCAGTAATATAAACATTCTTCACAGTATCCACCGCGAAAGGAAATAGAGAGAGAGAGAGAGAAAGTACGCCTGCACACGGTTCATTAGTATTATGGCGAGAGTACTTACTCGAGACTCACACGCTCATGTTTATCCATACTTCGTGACATTGACGTCTTTTGCGTAACAAGATAAAATTTTACGTTTATCTGAGCATTGATTATGACAAATTATTCCTGATGGGACACAATTACAAAAATAATTCAAGTAATCGCTTATTGAATGACCTAATATTACGATTAACGTTGCTATGTTTATGTTTGTAATCAACCGTAACCACCGCGACATCAGACATATGTTCATATAAATAACCAACCACCTACAATAATGCACATTCACGACTGTGAAGCTGTACGTGTCAAACGTCATCACAGGTGAGAGCTGTCAAATATTAGTTGATCAATGCTTTTCGCTGTAAAATATTTCTCCTTCTCAATCGATATTAATTAAAAATTCCACTTTTTCTGCTAAAAAATCAGGCTGTTAAGAAAGCAGAGATAAATTGAGCTGATATTAGATCGAGACGACGAGAAGCGAAGGACGAGAGCAGAGCGACCATGACACCGTGGCTCCAGAACAGATCCTCAGCCGAGCGGCCGTTGAATGACGACCTCAGCTCCACCTTGGAGATGATGCGCTGCCTCACGGTTTCGACGATGGCCCTGAAAGGCATCGTGGGCACGACGATGAGGTCGGAGAGGCAGCTACCCAGGTCGTTGAATGACGACCTCAGCTCCCCCTCGGAGATGATGCGCTGCCTAGCGATATCGACGAAGGCCCTGCAAGGCATCGTGGGCACGACGATGAGGTCGGAGAGGCAGCTGAAGGGTGTGAGAGGTGCGAGGGTAGAGAAGAAGAATCCCGCGAAGACTAAGATAAAGGTGAGAGTCAATCTTGATAAATCTTCTCAGAACTCGTAGTAGTGCTCCGCAGAATTCACCCATATTTTTTTACTTGACTGACAGCCACAAATTATCACTCTCAGAATGTAACAAAATCACCGATCTGCCACTGCACAAGTAATAATTTCTCCAATTTAAGCAAATAAATTACGCAAAAATTTTCATACATGTACTCAATTCACGTAATTATTTGACGCTTAAAAAGTATATGTTTACATTTCACTAAGGATGAACGGATTATCCGTCAATCGCGCCTTTCATTTGGTTCGTCGTCACCAATGAGGTTTATATACTTACGAACTAACCAAATTAGAAAATTGAGCTCATTTCTTTTTTAATTTGTTAAGCAGGCATCACCGGCAAAACCGAAATCCCCCCAGGGTGAAAATGCCGCTCAGCTTCGTCAAGATACAGCGTCTGGGGACAAAGCGCCTTCCAGCTCCAGCCGGAGTGGGTTAAGAGCAAGGCAAGGCAAGCAAAAGAAGGCAAAACAAGCAAAGAAGGCCAAGCAAGCCTTCCTATCGACGCCGGTTCCGACGATTTCCGACTTGCTGGATGATCCCACATTAAGCCCATCGATGGAGTGGGTGGAAGATTGGGACGACATCCTACGCGCACTCATGCCAGAATTGTTGGATTTTGAATTCGATTTTGAATCTTTTGAGAGCTGAGCTCATTTTGGCTGTCTTCATTTGTTATTATTTTTCTGCGCAAACATTTTTAGCCTTTTGATTGATTTTTTTTTTAATTTTTTGGGCTGTGATATCAAGTGAATTTATAATCGTTTTGATAATACATTTTCCTTGACATGAAAATTTGATGTGACGTCTGAAAAATGTGGCAACCAAAATTTTATATTTATTGAATATATTTGTAAATAGATTATGCCATTTAATGTCACATGTTTTTTATGAATTTTGCCGGAATAAAACAATTTATTTATTTGACTTACAAATTATTGTTTTGTGTAAAAGAGGTAATACGAGACTATGTATTTACATTATCTAAGGAATAACGTGGCAACAAAGATTTTTGGGTAGGTGTGCAGTGGACACCAACCACAGAATACACGATCTGAGACAGACTATTTACAATTTCAAAGCGGGTCTTACAACTCTTACACAGGATAAGCATATTATACATTCCTAGAGTTAAGACAAGAGAGTGAATGGGGTGAAAGAAAGGGATAGACGTACAAAGTCAAGGGAGAGTGTGGAGGAAGCGACTCTTGAGAAGAGGAATATTATTTGTCTTCCAGAACCAGAGAACACGCAAGAATAAGGTAGGTAGAAGTTACCTCGTTTCGACGGTACTAAGGAAAAAAGTATTTGATAAGATTACATTAATTTGTAACATGTTAAAAAAACAGCCATCGTTGGTGTTTACATAAAAGAACGGGCAAAAAACTTTAAAAGGAAATAAAATATTTAAAAAAAGATAATTAAATTTAAAGAACAAAAAAAACACAAGAGAAAATTTAGATCAATCGTTGATGAGTAAACTTGGTGGAAATTCTTATTAATAAAAGATAACACTTAGTAATTCCCACACTACTTTTAATGCTACCTCAACCGGTTTCGACGTTTTCACATCATTTTCAAGAACATTTTCTCCTCTTGAAAATGACACGAAAACGTCGAAACCGGTTGAGGTAGCATTAAAAGTAGTGTGGGAATTACTAAGTGTTATCTTTTATTACCAAGAGAAGAAGGCGAAAAAAGGAGTGGGCGTTCAGAGGTAATTACTTCCCAGAGGTGGTTTGTGTTGTTCCTGCGAGTGAAGGGTATTGGAGGATCAATCAAATATGAGGACGGAATGACGTTGAACTAATCAGGGAGCAGAAGGAGAAATGAGATCGTTTTTTGAGTGAGAGATGGAATTTAGAAAACAAGTGAAGGAGGCGACCGACGTTGCAGCGCGACTCGAGACTTTCTTGTCTCGTCTTTTGTTATCGTCGGAAATTCGAGAGACGAGACCACAATATGGCGAGACGGGACCAACCGCCACTATAAATCCCACAAGTCTCGTGAAAATGTGATAAAGAGGTACGACGAGTAACACCACCCTTGGAAAAGTATTGAATTCATCGTGATGCCTGACCTTAGCGTAATTTATTACCAAATTGAATAGCTTCCGGTATTAATAAGATTTCAGGATGCGTAGCCAAGAATTTAGTATCCATACGCGAATAGCTTAACCGCTAGTACCGAGTGCGTCCACCGGGTTGCGGATGGGTGGGTCGACCTTTAGATATAGAGGTTAGCAGCGAAATAAGCGAAGTTACTCGACGAATAAGCGGTCGAGGACAAAAAGCGGCGTTATCTAGAGAGTTAGGGAGGCTATCCTACGGGAAAGAAGGCTCGAAAATGCTACGAAAACCCAAGAAAGATGCCTTTACTTGGAGGTTGAATGGTTGCCGGCTCCTAAAACGAAGACAGTAACCTGGAGGAGGGGACAGTAACCCTCCTTCGTATGAGTGAAGCTGGAGGCCGGGTGGGTTGGTACAGCGACACTCATTACACTCTAGGTGCGGTAAGGTATTTAACCTATATGGCTGTGGTACTGCGAGGAGGTGGGAAATGCAACGGGAAACCACCGTCTTGCTATCCGAATGAGAAGCAGCTCTTCAACTATATCTCTAATGTGTTTATAATAAAAGGCATGATGGAATTCTATCGAGTACAATATTTCGGAGGTAAACTAGTAAATATTATCTCCACAACAGCCAAGAATCAGGAGGAACGTACGATTACTTCGGTGTTATGTGGACGACTCGAAAACGTTAAAATGTAGATGTGATAAGAATGGGTCCAGATTATTTATGTGTCAGCGAAATGAAAGGGCCGGAAGAAGGGGACTTCTGGAGGGCAGGTCTACCGGATTATCCACTATGGGTCTACAAATGGAAACTCAAGTTTCAGGTATGACACTCGGGAAAAGCAGTGGCATGCGAGTTAGAAGCTATCTTCAATACAGTGAAAGGATAATTATGGCTAGATTAGAAACCAAATATAAGGGCAAGGTGGTGGTACAAGTATGGATATCCACGCAATATCACGAAGACGACGACGTAGAAGATAAGTGCGACGGAATAGAAGAAGAGATAAGGAGTGTAAGGCATGAGTAATGAGTAATGAGTGAGGCAAAGAAGGGTATACAGAAGGGAAGTGTGGTTTAAGAAAACGGAAAGAGAAGATAATAACGATTGAGTTCTGCGTAAGAATGGTCTTGTCGTCTCAAACACAATATTTACTTGGAACCCACACGCGAAGAAGGTGTACGAGGAAGATCCTATGAGACAGAAGAAGGTTTCAAAGTGTCTATTTTAAGTGAAACAGCGATTTAGGAACCAAATAAAGGACTGCAATAACATGGTGCGGATATTGACAGTGACCATAATTTGGTCACGGTGAAATATCCGCTTCAGTTAAAAAAATACTGAAAAAATTAAAGAAGAATTGCTGGCAGGTGGAAAGACGGAGGGAAACAGAACACAGATTGTTCTACAAAGTACTCTAGACAAATCCGAAGAGGATGGAATCGATACAGGATTAATCGAAGGGAGACGGCAAGACATCAAAGGAGGATTCTTAACGCAGAGGAAAGAAAAGAAGGAAGGAGAAAACCAGAGAATAGGAAGCCATGGATTACACAGGAAATCCTAGACATGAAATAGAAAGTCAAACAGCTCTAAACCAGCAGAAGGACAGCAGATGTATAAAACAAATGGAAATGCGTTAAGCAGCAAATCAAGAAACGTAAGAGAAGAATGCGTGAAGACGTACGCAAAGTGGTGGAAAGCAATGTGTCCCAAGGAAAGGTGAAGCTCCTTACTGTAAGATGTTAAGTTAAAGAATGACCAATCACGTGTAATCTCATTCGGAGTGAGGACAATGAAAATGTCATTGAAAGTGAAGGAAAAGCAAATAAAATTAAAAGAAAACCTTTATCGTAGAATTTAAGCTCTCCTGGAACCTCAGCCTTCCTATTGGTCCTGCATCCTCGGATTCCTGCCGCCAACTCAAACCGACCAATCACAGCCCTTCCTGCCTTCAAGTCTTCCAGATCCCGTTTTCCTGCCTTTTCGTCTCCTGCATTGAACCTTCCACTGCCCTCAAGTCATCCTGATCCCGTTCCTGCCGCCTACCTTCCGTCTCCTGACTTGGTTTTCACCATTTCAGACATCTTCAGTAAAAATTACAAAAGCTAATCATACTATACAACGAAAAAAAGCAAATTAGAGTGGTCAAAGGGGGTGGCTAACCTGCCCCACCTTGTCACCCGCGAGCAGCGTCTGATCTTGCTTCTCCCCTCCCCAGGTTTTCTTCGCCGGTTACCTTGAGCAGAGGGCTTGCACCTCCACTGCACGCTCAGGGGACCCGGCGGGGTCCACTTATTAGGGTGATAGGCTTCCTCCACTGTTCCACCAAAAAACAAAAGGTAATCTGTATACTCCGACGGCCTCTGAACTGCCTCGGACTGATCTGCCAAGCATCATGATGACCAACGCTGCTCCTGAATCGCCTCCAACCCTGCCTGCCGCCGCCATTGCTGTTGATTACTCGAATCATAACATTTCAGAGATTCTCAATATTGTCAAACCGTCTGAAAGAGCTATTATATTAAATATGTTGTACCCAACCAATCCTTCTGTCATCCTTCCGATGCAGACCGATCCACCTGAAATAGTCTTATCTCATGTAAATCCACCCGCTCAACCAACAGCAACTCCCGAGTCTTCATCCTCCACAACCGCTATCACTCACACTCATTCTCCCGGTAGCCCTGAGGAATTCCAGAGAATTACTAAACGTAGACGCCATACTATTACCGTAAAACCCGTCCCAACCGTTCTTCAAACCTCAAATAAATATTCATTGTTGGCTGAAATTCCGAATCCGGCCCTTCTTGGGGCCAATGATGTTGAAACTTCAAACAGTCAACTAATTTCAACCGCTCCTCAAGCTCAGCCATCAACTTCAACCTCAGCTCCCCCTATTCATTCACTATTATCCCAAAACGCAGTAACAAGCGTCTCAACTCCAAATCAAACAACTCCTTCCACTCGTATCAGAATTCCGCCGATCCAAATCGAATACTCTGGTGTATGGTCTACCCTTTGGTCCTGCCTTCAGCGGGCCTGCAACACCCTCCCAGCCGCCCACTCTACCGGTCCCAATGCCGCAACCATCAAATGTACTTCCATAGAAGATTACCGCTCCTGTTTGAGTGTACTCAAACAGAACAAAATTGAATATAATACGTACTCTTTTCCTGAATCCCGCCGTAAGGAATTCTCAATGCGAGGCACGTTCCCTTCCGTCCCTGAGGAGGACATCCGCGACGATTTACTTTCAAAAAATATTCCTGTCATTTCAGTTCACCGCATATTCAGCACCAGACCTACCGATCAACAACGCATCAATGGCATAAACTCCGTCCCCCGCTATCCAACCCGTACCTGTCATGTGATATGCGAACCCCACACAGACGTCAATACTGTGATGGATATTCGCTCGCTTTCTGGTCTCGCAGTAAAGTTTGACACATTCAAAAAAACAGCCGAACCTGCTCAATGCCACCGATGCCAAAACCTAGGTCATACCAAATCATATTGCGAAAGAACTCCTCACTGCGTCCGCTGCGGCGAACCTCACTTTTCTAATGAATGTCCGAAAGACCGTAGCCTTCCCCCGAAATGTTTTCTCTGTGGCAACAACCACCCCTCAAACTACCGCGGTTGCCCAGTCCACAAAATTCACAAAAAGCGAATAATTGATCTAAGAAATAAAACTACAATCTCCGCTCAACCTAATCCGTCTCCTTCTCCACCGCCGTTAACCAGATCATTCGCCGCAGCGGCCTCCGACTCGTCCTCCTCAGCCTTTCCGTCTCTCGATAACTCTCCAAATATTCATCCTTCATCTTCTTCCTCTGCACCAACCAATGAGCTTCACTCTTGGTTCGCTGATGTTATTGCTAAAGTCTCTTCGCTAAATTCAATGTTAGAAAAAAAAATGTTTTTACTTAATCAGCTACTCCTCCACACACCATGAATAACAACATTAAAATTCTTTCCTGGAATTGCAATGGAATTTCAAACAAGAAACACGAACTATTGCAATACGCCTCAGACCAACACATAGACATCATACTTTTACAAGAAACTTTCCTTAAACCCAACAACTCTCTCTTCTCACCACTTTACCACGTTTACAGACTCGACAGAAAATCACACAAAGGAGGAGTAGCAATCATGATCAGAAATTCAATCCCTCATTCCCTTCTGAACGTGCCCGCATTGACCAATATCGAAACAATTGGTATCGCCGTCAACACTCCGCACGGCCCACTTAACATATTCTCCGTATACCAAATCGCGTCTAAATTATTATTAGCAGAGGACATGGAACTCTTGTTCTCCACTTGCAAAAGTGGAATTTTTGCCGGTGATTGGAACGCCAAACATCAATCATGGAACTGCAGAACAAAAAATAAAAATGGCCGTACCCTCCACTCGTTTCTTTCCCGTTTTCCGGTCTCCATTTCTGCAACTTCCGAACCCACTAACTGTCCTCCACAAAAGTATTCACTAGGTAACGTAATAGATTTTGCAATTCTTCACAACCTCCCATTTCAACCTCAACCTTCTCTTATCTATTCCTTTACCTCTGACCACTTCCCTCTCCTCTTCCATATCCCTCTTTCTCCCGTTATCTCTCCACCTGCCACTATCTCAATTACCTACTGGAACCGCTTTCCAGAAGTTCTTGCTGAAAAACTTTCGAAAATTCCCCCATTAAATTTTTGTTCTGAAAACGACGTCGACTCCCGTGCGAGATTACTTACTGAAGTGCTTTTGTCTTCCCAAAAATCCGTGTCCCACCTTAAAATCAGAAAAGAAAGAAACAGCAACTTTATTAAACATCTCCCTTTATTCATAGTCAATCTAATAAAAAAACGTAACCTTGCTCGCCGTCAATGGCAACTTTTCAGAAACCCCGTTGATAAATCAGATTATAACCGTCTCTCAAACTCAGTCAAAAAAGAAATCGCCCTTATCTCATCAGCCGCTTGGGCTGAGCATATTTCATCCCTTAATTTCGAAGATGGTTCACTCTGGAAAATCATGAAATCTCTACGCTCTCCTTTTAAAGTCACAAACTCCTCCTTTCCGAAAATAAAAAATATATTTACGATCCCAAATTAAAATCTGAAATCCAAGCTGATTTTCTCCAAGCCACCATGTCACGTGATCTCTCCATTACCAGCACCAATAAAATAGTCAATAAAGCGCTTTCGCAACTCCCTATTCCTCCCAATAACCTTGATAAAATCTCTTCCCCTTTCCAACTGCGTTCAATTCTATCCTCCCTTCCCGCAAAAAAGGCCCCAGGTCTTGACGGCGTCTCAAATACTCTCCTCATTCATGCCTCACATGTCCCAATTTTCTTAGATCTACTTTCAAACCTTTTTAACCAATCCTTCTCCCTTTTGCACTTTCCAACTCCTTGGAAATCCAGTAAAATCATCCTTATTCCGAAACCCGGAAAAGATCCCACGATCCCTGGTAATAGCAGACCAATCTCTCTCCTTTCTAACATTTCAAAAATACTCGAACGTTTGATTCTTTCCCGCCTAGAACTCCACACCCTCCCTCTTATCCGTCCCGATCAGCTTGGTTTTCGTTCTCGTATGTCAGCTATTCACCAATCCCTCCGCCTTGTAGAAACCATATCACACGGATTTAACAGGAAAAAATGCACCGACGTAATCTATCTCGACGTTGCCAGAGCGTTTGACCGAGTCTGGCATGACGGTCTTCTTTTCAAACTAATTCAAATGAACGTCCCTACTCCTCTCATCCTTTTCATCCGAAGTTACCTTCACCGCAGATCCTTCAGAGTATCCACGGAAGGAATTCTTTCTTCCGTTCGACCCGCTGATGCTGGCGTTCCTCAAGGTTCGCTCCTCAGTCCTCTGCTATTCAACATTTTTGTAAACGACATGCCTTCTACACCCAAAACACAATTACACTTATGCGCAGACGACACAGCAATTTCAGCCACATCATACTCTGGAGACACTAATGTCCGTAAACTCAACAAACACCTACAAAAGATACACCGATGGACAAAAAACTGGAAAATATCAATAAACGCCACTAAAAGCACTCACGTTCACTACTCACGAAAACGCAAACAATTTCCCTTACTTCTCGCACTTTTCAACAAACAGGCGATACCAATTGTTAACCACCATCGATTCCTCGGCATTATTTTAGACTCCAAATTAACTTTCCAAACTCACCTCTCTACCGCCAGCCATAAAGCGCTTATCGCTCGTCAAAAGTTATCCGCATTATGTCAAGTAAACTCCACCCTCTCCCACTCCTCCCGTATCAGACTATACACCTCAGTAATCAGACCAATTCTGTTATACGGTTGCGAAATATTCGCTAATAATAAACAAATAATTAAATCTCTGGAAACATTCCAGAATAAATCTCTTCGCTTGTTGCTGCATTTAAGTAAATTAATTAAAATCGATCACGTTAGAAAAGCACACAATGTCCCATTAGTTATTGACTACATCCGTAAAATCATTAAAAATTTCCAAAAAAGGCTACCGGAAACACAAAACCCGCTCCTCACATCGATATGGGATTACAATGTAAATACTCCCAAGACATATAAACTGCCTAAAGAAAAAACTCGACTATGAGTCTGTCCTATGTCTTTCTTCCTACGATTAAGAGTGTTCAAAAACCAAATATTTCTGTCTTTTTTTCTCTTTTTTTTTAAATTGTAATCATGACTTAAGCATTATTCAGTCATGTTATTGTGTTTATTTCTGTCTTTTTTTCTCTTTTTTTAAATCGTAATCATGACTTAAGCATTATTCAGTCATGTTATTGTGTTATCCTATATCTGTTCATGGTGCAAAGTGGTGAACGTAATTAACCCAAAAAAAAAGATAAATATATTAAAAATAAAACAAATTAAAAAAAATATATAAATACGTTCAAAAAAGAAAAAAAAATCAAATAATCCAAGAGGTATTAAAAAAAGAAAATAAAAATGATAAATCAATTAAAACTCTTTATAAAATCAAATAATAAATCACCAAAAAATAAAAAAAAATAACAATAACCTCATAAATCCACTAAATAACCTTTTATTGTAAACCATCTCGTTTTGTTTTAATTTTATTTTTTTAGATTTAAGCGTTATGTACCAATTTAAACGCATATTGTTTATAAACTTCCTAATTTCTCACAAACAACACTACTACTCCACAGTCATCCCCACATTCCTCAGTTAATACACCGGTTGTGGAGAGCAACGCTCTCCGGGACGGTTAAGGAACTCGCGGCGAAAACCACGAGCGGGTAGAATTTAAGTACCTGGAGTGTACAGCATCCCGTTCCGCTGATTTGGAAAACTAGGTTGATCAAAAAAATCAGAAAGAAAGTTGTTATCAATTTAAAAAAAAGTAGATGCCATGGTTTATAAACTATCTTTGTCCTTTTTCACTGATGGCCCAGTTTATATTCACAGTAGGCCTTGCGTTGCTCTAACTCGCGACGCACAGACAGACATTTCCACTGCCTCGCCGCACCGTGCTTCGATTTAAAAATGGACGCACTCCCGTCTCTTTTTGCGCTTCCGTCCCGTCATCCCCTTCGGCCTTTACCAATCAAACTATAGCGCGGAACCTCATTACTAACTCTCTGGCCATGTTGAAACTTAATTTTAAAATATTCCCTAAGTGCTTAGCACCGTTCTCACCCCTCTGTTTAAACGGTACGTTTCTTAACTCTGGAATTAATAATACATATACTAGTAGGGGGCGTTTCACGAGCATCTTCTTAGAATTTTTAATAAATGTCTCACTCTAATATGACGAAGTGTTGTAATCGGCAAAATGGCAAATGTGAACAGTCAGCGAATTCTGCGTCAGCCAATATCGCTTACAACGCAGTGTAAAATGACCATATTTGACCAAATCACATACATTTTACGTGTATCGCAGATGTTCCACTAATAGACGCTTCAAACCAACGAAGGCCGACATTTGTATCATTTGTCAATTTAATATAAATAGAGTAATGAGTAACAGAAATGTGCATTAACTATAAAGAGCGTTTTATTGATATGCACAAAGTTTAAATGGCAATTAGCGTAAATTTACTTATGATGCAACGAGTTTTACAGAAAGATATATTCTGCGAGTCGCGTCAACTATAAATGGGATATGTACTTCGTAAACTGTAATCGATATGGGTGTCTGTCACGGTTTATTTTTCTACACGGGTTATTATACGATAACTGTCGGTTACCACGTGTGTGAGGACGCACATGAAAAGGACTGCGAGACTTAAGAAATTACGACTTATACGAGTGCCGTCCGGATGGATAGCAGGACCCGTTCTCGCAGCGTGGAGAGCAGGAGACTAGAGGAGTAATTGGTCTCAGTCGTCTTTGTTCTCAATCTAAGTGAGCGAGGCGTAGTTACGCGATCAATGCTTATCTAGTTTGTAAAAGCGTTTAAAATTACTCCCCTAGCGTTACGGAGACAGAAACACATATTTTAGAATGAAAATAAAAGTGATTTTGAAATAATATGTGTAACTGTCTAGCTTGGCTGAAGACATTCAGGCATTATCAACTGACGAAAAAAAGATAGGCCATATTTACCCAAGAGAAAGAGAGGGAAAAAACAACTGCAAATATACACACTTCAATTAGCGAAATGATAAAAAACACATTGTGTTATTGCGCAGTTACGTTACTAACAAAGTTAAAAATAAGGCTTATATTAAAGACAGATTTTATATTTAGTTTCAGCTTTGCCATTTACCAAGGACGTTATTTTAGATATTTTACAACATCATTTTGAAAGAATAAAATCATACTTAGTCCTAATGGAGTACTTTCTTATAAAATATTGTTACCTACGTAACATTTACACATTACTAGTTATTGAAAACTATTTTGACGACCTCGGGTCATAATGACCCGTAGCGACCGCATGTGTATGCACTTGAGTGCGACCGATCAAGGGTTAAATGACTGGAGAGCCATAGGCACAGAACATTGGTGAATACAATTCCGAGTACCATGAGTAATTGAAGCACCAAGGCCTTAGGAAGAATTTATACCACACGTAGCTGAGGACATTGGCACAAAATGCACATTGTGCCATAGGGTAGGCACTATAACTTGAGAGAATACTTCCTGATTTCTAAAACTTGTTCATTCAACGACACTGGACATATGTAGGTACGAGAACAATCTCAAAAAGTATACCTTCCTTCACACCGTTCAGGGACACTGAAAACAAATTATTTTGTTACAAAGGCAAATCATGTCAAGTATCTGATGTAAAACTTCGATGATCCGAATCGGGAATAGTACGGGCGTTTTAAATGCATGCTATAGAATATGTTGTAACGGTACGCTTTCGTCTCCACAGCTAAATTTCTTTTAGCGAAAAACCCCCGTAATTAGCGAAATTGACAATTATACCAAGGACTAAATTAAATAATGCGCATTTGTAAAATATAAGAAACATACCCGTAAGACGAGTAGTTTTTGAGGAAATTGAGTTATAAAATGACAAATTTTTAGAATTTTTCAAGTGATTTCGCCGTCATATTGGAAGGAACTACCACTCCCCCTATAGATGGCACAGCCATTGAGCAGTTGCTTTCCTTCGCTGTATATACCGACACCTCCCCCTTCACTATTCCCCGCGAAATGAGAATCTGTGCGACGGAATGTGTGAAAGTACAAAGTACGCTTAAGTGATTGGTTTGCTGGAAGGAGTTAGGGGCCATTCAAGTATTACGTAAGACGTTTTGGGGAGGGAAGGGGGTTGAGCTTTTCTTACGGTATCTTAAATAGGGGGGGGAGGGGGTCCATGACAATCTTACATAAGATTTTAGTTTCTTCAGTGATCTTATTTTTATCAACTTATTAAATTATCCTCAGACTAAAAATCTTACTTAGTAAGATTACCGCTACGGTAGTACCTACGCCTGAACTTGTGCTAAACGATAGAAAAAGGTATGATCAATTCCTTGCGTTCAGTTGTTTGGCGACATCGCATTTGTGAAGATCTAGTGTTTCGCGAGTCCCGTATACTGTGAATCGCGAAATATCGAAAATCAATATCGATATCTAACTAAAAATTCACACTTCTATGTTTCTCAAAAGGGCTTATGATTTTGTAATAATAAAAACATTTTAAAACCGGGGATGGTTAGGTCATTTTTGCACACTTGGACATGGAATCGCCCGTTTATTATTATCTATGTGAATGGTTCCAAAAATGTCACACAACCTACGTAAGATTGGGAGGGCAGGGGTTCATGAAACCTTACGTAGTCTTACCTGGGGGAGGAGGGGGGACACAAAGTTGCCAAAATCACCTTACGTAATAATTGAAGGGCCCCTTATTTGGCGGATATTTATGTTTTTTTCTTCACGAACACCCTTTTCAACCAAGCCCCGGAGGGCTATGCTATAGAATATGTGAACATTTTCTTAAAGTTCGCGTCACATCAGGTGGCTGCAACATTGCAACTCATCCGAAATATTCTCCTCCGCCTCGCCGTATGCTACGGAATGAATTTCGATCACTTTGTATGGCACGAGCTTCCTCGCGTCGTGTCATTCGTTCATAGTAACGACAGCTGAACTTAAATGAAGGACATTAACAGTCGGGAAGCGAATGTTTCATTTGAATCATGACGCGGGGGAGTTATGAAGAAGTTATATTCCTTTACGTTACGTTGTTAATGCACTCAAGTAACATAAATACTCATCGAGATAAAACATTCCAAAATAATGCCCGCAAAGCCGATAAAAACAATGCATTAATAAAATAACTCGGTGATGGACTATGAAATGCATGGGTTGCCATAACATACACCGTTCACAAAATTTTTCAGTGGCTATACGAAAATATGAGGAGTACATAAATCAACATAAATCGATTCATATATGTAGTTGCATAAACTTGATTTATGTGGAGTGAACCTAGAGCTTTTAATTCGCCAAATATACCAATACCTTGGGAAATCGTAATTTTCCAAACCAGGAAAAGAGAGAACTTGGAAACCTAAGTACCAAAAAATTTAGACGATTGAACACTAATTTCACTCGGACAGTTGTTACATCGAAGTCATGCATATTATGCTTCCACCTAAACACACCCGCTGCTTCACTCCACTATCCCGCAGCCATGCTGGTAGGCGTGGCTAAACTATACTACACAGTATAATATTGGCATAATGATTCTCGCAGCTTCTTTTATCAGTCAAAAATGACGCTCTCGCGATTTTCTGAGGTCTCTAGAAATGGACAGTACGCAACACGTACCGAAAGCATCATTTTTATACATATTATAACATTGAATGAAATCATTTAAACGGACACAGTTCATAATTCAATCATCAGTAATATAAACATTCTTCACAGTATCCACCGCGAAAGGAAATAGAGAGAGAGAGAAAGTACGCCTGCACACGGTTCATTAGTATTATGGCGAGAGTACTTACTCGAGACTCACACGCTCATGTTTATCCATACTTCGTGACATTGACGTCTTTTGCGTAACAAGATAAAATTTTACGTTTATCTGAGCATTGATTATGACAAATTATTCCTGATGGGACACAATTACAAAAATAATTCAAGTAATCGCTTATTGAATGACCTAATATTACGATTAACGTTGCTATGTTTATGTTTGTAATCAACCGTAACCACCGCGACATCAGACATATGTTCATATAAATAACCAACCACCTACAATAATGCACATTCACGACTGTGAAGCTGTACGTGTCAAACGTCATCACAGGTGAGAGCTGTCAAATATTAGTTGATCAATGCTTTTCGCTGTAAAATATTTCTCCTTCTCAATCGATATTAATTAAAAATTCCACTTTTTCTGCTAAAAAATCAGGCTGTTAAGAAAGCAGAGATAAATTGAGCTGATATTAGATCGAGACGACGAGAAGCGAAGGACGAGAGCAGAGCGACCATGACACCGTGGCTCCAGAACAGATCCTCAGCCGAGCGGCCGTTGGATGACGACCTCAGCTCCACCTTGGAGATGATGCGCTGCCTCACGGTTTCGACGATGGCCCTTAAAGGCATCGTGGGCACGACGATGAGGTCGGAGAGGCAGCTACCCAGGCCGTTGAATGACGACCTCAGCCCCCCCTCGGAGATGATGCGCTGCCTAGCCATTTCGACGAAGGCCCTGCAAGGCATCGTGGGCACGAAGATGAGGTCGGAGAGGCAGCTGAAGGGTGTGAGAGGTGCGAGGGTAGCCAAGAAGAATCCCGCGAAGACTAAGATAAAGGTGAGAGTCAATCTTGATTAATCTTATTAGAACTCGTAGTAGGGCTTGGCAGAATTCACCCATAATTTTTTAGTTGACTGACAGCCACAAATTATCACTCTCAGAATGTAACAAAATCACCGATCTGCCACTGCACAAGTAATAATTTCTCCAATTTAAGCAAATAAATTACGCAAAAATTTTCATACATGTACTCAATTCACGTAATTATTTGACGCTTAAAAAGTATATGTTTACATTTCACTAAGGATGAACGGATTATCCGTCAATCGCGCCTTTCATTTGGTTCGTCGTCACCAATGAGGTTTATATACTTGCGAACTAACCAAATTAGAAAATTGAGCTCATTTCTTTTTTAATTTGTTAAGCAGGGATCACCGGCAAAACCGAAATCCCCCCAGGGTGAAAATGCCGCTCAGCTTCGTCAAGATACAGCGTCTGGGGACAAAGCGCCTTCCAGCTCCAGCCGGAGTGGGTTAAGAGCAAGGCAAGGAAAGCAAAAGAAGGCAAAACAAGCAAAGAACGCAAAGCAAGCCTTCCTATCGACGCCGGTCCCGACGGTTTCCGACTTGCTGGATGATCCCACATTAAGCCCATCGATGGAGTGGGTGGAAGATTGGGACGACATCCTACGCGCACTCATGCCAGAATTGTTGGATTTTGAATTCGATTTTGAATCTTTTGAGAGCTGAGCTCATTTTGGCTGTCTTCATTTGTTATTATTTTTCTGCGCAAACATTTTTAGCCTTTTGATTGATTTTTTTTTAAATTTTTTGGGCTGTGATATCAAGTGAATTTATAATCGTTTTGATAATACATTTTCCTTGACATGTAAATTTGATGTGACGTCTGAAAAATGTGGCAACCAAAATTTTATATTTATTGAATATTTGTAAATAGACTATGCCATTTAATGTCACATGTTTTTTATGAATTTTGCCGGAATAAAACAATTTATTTATTTGACTTACAAATTATTGTTTTGTGTAAAAGAGGTAATACGAGACTATATATTTACATTATCTAATGAATAACGTGGCAACAAAGATTTTTGGGTAGGTGTGCAGTGGACACCAACCACAGAATACACGATCTGAGACAGACTATTTACAATTTCAAAGCGGGTCTTACAACTCTTACACAGGATAAGCATATTATACATTCCTAGAGTTAAGACAAGAGAGTGAATGGGGTGAAAGAAAGGGATAGACGTACAAAGTCAAGGGAGAGTGTGGAGGAAGCGACTCTTGAGAAGAGGAATATTATTTGTCTTCCAGAACCAGAGAACACGCAAGAATAAGGTAGGTAGAAGTTACCTCGTTTCGACGGTACTAAGGAAAAAAGTATTTGATAAGACTACATTAATTTGTAACATGTTAAAAAAACAGCCATCGTTGGTGTTTACATAAAAGAACGGGCAAAAAACTTTAAAAGGAAATAAAATATTTAAAAAAAGATAATTAAATTTAAAGAACAAAAAAAACACAAGAGAAAATTTAGATCAATCGCTGATGAGTAAACTTGGTGGAAATTCTTATTAATAAAAGATAACACTTAGTAATTCCCACACTACTTTTAATGCTACCTCAACCGGTTTCGACGTTTTCACATCATTTTCAAGAACATTTTCTCCTCTTGAAAATACACGAAAACGTCGAAACCGGTTGAGGTAGCATTAAAAGTAGTGTGGAAACTACTAAGTGTTATCTTTTATTACCAAGAGAAGAAGGCGAAAAAAGGAGTGGGCGTTCAGAGGTAATTACTTCCCAGAGGTGGTTTGTGTTGTTCCTGCGAGTGAAGGGTATAGGAGGATCAATCAAATATGAGGACGGAATGACGTTGAACTAATCAGGGAGCAGAAGGAGAAATGAGATCGTTTTTTGAGTGAGAGATGGAATTTAGAAAACAAGTGAAGGAGGCGACCGACGTTGCAGCGCGACTCGAGACTTTCTTGTCTCGTCTTTTGTTTTCGTCGGAAATTCGAGAGACGAGACCACAATATGGCGAGACGGGACCAACCGCCACTATAAATCCCACAAGTCTCGTGAAAATGTGATAAAGAGGTACGACGAGTAACACCACCCTTGGAAAAGTATTGAATTCATCGTGATGCCTGACCTTAGCGTAATTTATTACCAAATTGAATAGCTTCCGGTATTAATAAGATTTCAGGATGCGTAGCCAAGAATTTAGTATCCATACGCGAATAGCTTAACCGCTAGTACCGAGTGCGTCCACCGGGTTGCGGATGGGTGGGTCGACCTTTAGATATAGAGGTTAGCAGCGAAATAAGCGAAGTTACTCGACGAATAAGCGGTCGAGGACAAAAAGCGGCGTTATCTAGAGAGTTAGGGAGGCAATCCTAGGGGAAAGAAGGCTCGAAAATGCTACGAAAACCCAAGAAAGATGCCTTTACTTGGAGGTTGAATGGTTGCCGGCTCCTAATACGAAGACAGTAACCTGGAGGAGGGGACAGTAACCCTCCTTCGTATGAGTGAAGCTGGAGGCCGGGTGGGTTGGTACAGCGACACTCATTACACTCTAGGTGCGGTAAGGTATTTAACCTATATGCCTGTGGTACTGCGAGGAGGTGGGAAATGCAACGGGAAACCACCGTCTTGCTATCCGAATGAGAAGCAGCTCTTCAACTATATCTCTAATGTGTTTATAATAAAAGGCATGATGGAATTCTATCGAGTACAATATTTCGGAGGTAAACTAGTAAATATTATCTCCACAACAGCCAAGAATCAGGAGGAACGTACGATTACTTCGGTGTTATGTGGACGACTCGAAAACGTTAAAATGTAGATGTGATAAGAATGGGTCCAGATTATTTATGTGTCAGCGAAATGAAAGGGCCGGAAGAAGGGGACTTCTGGAGGGCAGGTCTACCGGATTATCCACTATGGGTCTACAAATGGAAACTCAAGTTTCAGGTATGACACTCGGGAAAAGCAGTGGCATGCGAGTTAGAAGCTATCTTCAATACAGTGAAAGGATAATTATGGCTAGATTAGAAACCAAATATAAGGGCAAGGTGGTGGTACAAGTATGGATATCCACGCAATATCACGAAGACGACGACGTAGAAGATAAGTGCGACGGAATAGAAGAAGAGATAAGGAGTGTAAGGCATGAGTAATGAGTAATGAGTGAGGCAAAGAAGGGTATACAGAAGGGAAGTGTGGTTTAAGAAAACGGAAAGAGAAGATAATAACGATTGAGTTCTGCGTAAGAATGGTCTTGTCGTCTCAAACACAATATTTACTTGGAACCCACACGCGAAGAAGGTGTACGAGGAAGATCCTATGAGACAGAAGAAGGTTTCAAAGTGTCTATTTTAAGTGAAACAGCGATTTAGGAACCAAATAAAGGACTGCAATAACATGGTGCGGATATTGACAGTGACCATAATTTGGTCACGGTGAAATATCCGCTTCAGTTAAAAAAATACTGAAAAAATTAAAGAAGAATTGCTGGCAGGTGGAAAGACGGAGGGAAACAGAACACAGATTGTTCTACAAAGTACTCTAGACAAATCCGAAGAGGATGGAATCGATACAGGATTAATCGAAGGGAGACGGCAAGACATCAAAGGAGGATTCTTAACGCAGAGGAAAGAAAAGAAGGAAGGAGAAAACCAGAGAATAGGA
The DNA here is from genome assembly GCA_963573305.1 of Pyrrhosoma nymphula. Classification (NCBI taxonomy): domain Eukaryota; kingdom Metazoa; phylum Arthropoda; class Insecta; order Odonata; family Coenagrionidae; genus Pyrrhosoma; species Pyrrhosoma nymphula. Next base: position 173,364,590 of record OY754329.1, on the reverse strand, counting down.
AGCCATGGATTACACAGGAAATCCTAGACATGAAATAGAAAGTCAAACAGCTCTAAACCAGCAGAAGGACAGCAGATGTATAAAACAAATGGAAATGCGTTAAGCAGCAAATCAAGAAACGTAAGAGAAGAATGCGTGAAGACGTACGCAAAGTGGTGGAAAGCAATGTGTCCCAAGGAAAGGTGAAGCTCCTTACTGTAAGATGTTAAGTTAAAGAATGACCAATCACGTGTAATCTCATTCGGAGTGAGGACAATGAAAATGTCATTGAAAATGAAGAAAAAGCAAATAAAATTAAAAGAAAACCTTTATCGTAGATTTTAAGCACCTGGAGTGTACAGCATCCCGTTCCGCTGATTTGGAAAACTAGCAACTTTAACTGCGACACTGGCTACGTCCTATGGAAACCCTGGCTCCGTAAGATTTTAATTTCCGGAGAGGGGAACAATTGACTCCCGCCAATCACGTCACCCGACCCGCTTATATTGATATTGAAGGACGCAGGACGTTTAACAGGGAACAGCCCTGGAGACGGGTTTTTAAAGGTTTATCAGATAAACCTTTGACTCTCCTCGTGAAATGCCACCTTAAGCCCTGATTAAGCCTACATGAAAAGGCGAAACGTTGGCAAATTGGTGGTTTTTTTAATTGAAAAAATAATAGACCAAAGCTCCAGAAATAACAAAAGTACAACATAGTGACGCCTGAGAAAATTAAATCCAAATGCTTTCTCATTAGGTCAATAAAGCAAATATATGTTGGGTGGTTCTCTATTACAAGTCCCAAGGCTAAAATAGCTTCCGTCGTTCCCCTACTTGTCGTGAATCCGAATTGGTCATCGGGTGGGTTTATGAATGGACAGCGGAAGGAGGAGGGTTGTGGGTTTGGAAGGGATCCTACTCCCCCACATCCTATCTCCTCCCTCCGCCCCTTCGATTCCCCTTCTCCCCATTTTCGACTTCTAGGAGCCCTTCCAAACCCACAACCCTTCTCCGTCCGCTGTCCATTCATAAACCCACCCGAGGTTTCCTCTGGTGCCCTTTTTCTTTCCGTCTCCTCACTCCACTCCCTTTTTTGAATCATTGTTTCAGCAGATCTTAGCCTACTTTCCTTACCCATCAATCACAGATGTTTGGGCTGGGGCTTTAACAAATCTTCTTTTTTTTTTTTAAATAGAAAACAGTATAACTTGGTGACCTTCTACTCCTCCCACTGTCCTCCTCTTACCGATTCACTTCCCTTCCTTTCCTCTCCCAATTTTTCCACCACCCCCTCTCCTCATTCTGTACGTAAGCGGTGGGGTGTACGCACTTCAAATCTTTACCCAATTCCCAGCAGTCCTCGGCCTCAACCCTTCCTTGTGTATAAAAAAATGCTACATCTCCCAGTTTCGTCCTCACTCTGTCATGCCCTAACCGCCCTGCTCCCATCTCAAACCAACCCCCACTAGTGTTCTTGGACACATCGCTCTTTGATTATATAGAATGCTTGAAGCTTCAGAATGTGCCAGAAGATGCCTTATCCAGGTGAAAGCGGTCGCAGTTTTATATACAGTGCGGAAATGTAAAACGTTTTTACATAAAAATGAATATCTATGTTCAATATTTGGTCAATAACTTTAGCTTAGTTGCGCTTATGAAAATATAAATCAATATTATTTTTGTTATGAATTTAAATATGGTGCCTTAACGATGACAGTAAATGCATTATATTTTGTTTATCGTGTTCATTAGAATTTGCCAAAGATTACATCAAAGGACCTACGTACTATAGTGATTACTAAATTATATTGAACAATCAAGTATGATGTTAAATGTTTGGTCAATAACTATAGCTAAATTGTGCTTACGAAAGTGTAAATCCATTTTATTTTCGTTGTGAATTTTTCATATTTTTATAAAATTTGTATTAATTTATGCCAAGTGATCTGGCTTATACTGCTCGCATTTGTTATTTCTTTGTAAAGAGCATGTATGCTCGTTGAATAAATAAATAAATAAATATCTTTGACTTCCACGAAGTCGAGTTCGAGCACCCTGAAACAATCAAATGTTTCCCATATGCGCTCAGAATCTAGATATTTCTATTTGTAATAACATTTCTTGGGAATATAATGTATCAAAAATTTCAAATGGGATGAATTTTACTCTGTATCTGTTGAAAATTAAAAAAAAAAACATTTGCTTCCCCTAGATACCAGAAAGAAACTTGTTTTTTCACTTATCTTTCCTCAGCTGGACTAATGCAGCTTAGATTATTGCGACATTACAAAGAACTTAACCAGGGTTATTACAGACCAGAAATTATGAAATTCCAGTACTTTTCCAGGTTTTCCAGGTCAAAATATTCATTTTTCCAGGTTAAAATATCCATTCTATCGTAAGCGAGTATTTTAAAGAAAGCGCAAGGATAAGAGAAAAACACATTAACCCATGCACATCATATAGTGATAACTATGTGCATTATAGTGAAATACATGAAGAACAGGTTGTTTTTTAAACATTTTAGTGAATAAAAACCCAAATCTAACCAATGGGCTATGAGCACTAACGCTACACCTCGGCCCCCTGCATACCTACCTATACTAGGAGAGCATATTTCTGCATTTCTCTCTATCTGAGAATGAAACTTGAAGGCAAGATCAAAAATTACCCTTCAATAAAAGCAACTCCTCTGTCTTTACACCCATAGTATAAAAGTCATCGCAGATGTGGTTTTCTAATTACTACATTAAATCACAAACAATGTTGTTTACGTATAAATAGTTAAAGTTGATGTTTCTTAACGAAATTTCATGTAGTTTTTAGGTACAAAATGAACAGTAGGTGTAAAGATTATGCAGACATGTTTCTTTTAAGATGTACATCGACATTAAGTACTCGATCGTATTTTTAAGTCTGCGTGGCCGGGGGACGAATTCTAATCGCATCGGCTGCTGTACCACTGGCGCATGCTTGGACTGAGGTGGAACAGGAGAATAACAACGTTATTAGAATAATTTCAAAGAGCCACTTGGGAGCTAAAATATTCCAGTTAGCATACGTACGAAATCTTGGATATTAGGGAACAATGTACATACAAAGCATAGATAAAATACTTGCAATTTATGTCATGCTCGAGGGTTTTGTTCAATATCACTAACGTGTCCATGTATCACCATGGAAATACCAAAATAAAACCAAACTCTATTTCATCTACATATACGTAATGCCCTCCAAGCCACCTCTAGGGTGTGTGGCAGGGGGTGAGTAGTCACCAAAATGCATTACACTATATTGGAAATAAAATGTCGCCATGTACATTCCACACACGAAATCCATTGCCTGGCCACAAAACCTTACATCGACCATGGTATCGACATTTAAATGTCATTATCAAGATCATTGAAACCATGGTCGATATAAAGTGTGGACAGTCAACCAAGTTTGTGTGTGGAACGTACAAAGCGACGTTTTATACCCAATCTCGTGGCTCCACAAAGTGAAGCCTCAAACGTTAAAGCACATTACACTAAACCATAAAGGTTAGTGTTACTTCGACCATTGATGCCTTAGCAAACGCTTGCATACGCTAACGCTTGTCAGGAGGCGAAGTCTCACAAGCATGCATTACACTATAGATTTGCTGAAAAATATTCTGAGGCATGTACAAAAACAACTTTAGTTCAACTACCTTGATTCATTTGAACTTTTTCAGGAAGTTACGAATTCCCCTCCATTTTAATCATTAACAATTCCTGCATATCCTATTGTACCTTGGCCTATAAATAAAAACATTTCTTCACCATGTGAATACATTTTTTTCTTGGCTTGAAATGACTGAAGAAAATTTTTTTCTTGACTTGAATTTTCTTTTTAAATTTTTTTCACTTTTATAGTATAATTTTACTTTTTATTTGATAGTAAATTTAAGTTTTAGAAACGAATTTCAATATTTTTTACAACGGGTTTAACGTAAAAAGTACCGGTTTTTGAGGTTGTTCGAGAGTTTGAAGTCCCGAGTTTGACAATTCTTAACTCGAAAAATAGTTGTTCTATTGCAACCAGAGTTAAATAAATGTAAAATAGGTATGTTTTACATGCATTCTAGAAGTTTCAGGTTAGTATCATTATCAGAAAGAAAGTTGTTATCAATTTTGTAAAACGTAGATGCCATGGTTTATAAACTATCGCCCCGTTTGTCCTTTTTCACTGATGGCGCAGTTTACATTCACAGTAGGCCTTGCGTTGCTCTAACTCGCGACGCACAGACAGACATTTCCAATGCCTCGCCGCACCGTGCTTCGATTTAAAAATGGACGCACTCCCGTCTCTTTTTGCGCTTCCGTCCCGTCATCCCCTTCGGCCTTTACCAATCAAACTATAGCGCGGAACCTCATTACTAACTCTCTGGCCATGTTGAAACTTAATTTTAAAATATTCCCTAAGTGCTTAGCACCGTTCTCACCCCTCTGTTTAAACGGTACGTTTCTTAACTCTGGAATTAATAATACATATACTAGTAGGGGGCGTTTCACGAGCATCTTCTTAGAATTTTTAATAAATGTCTCACTCTAATATGACGAAGTGTTGTAATCGGCAAAATGGCAAATGTGAACAGTCAGCGAATTCTGCGTCAGCCAATATCGCTTACAACGCAGTGTAAAATGACCATATTTGACCAAATCACATACATTTTACGTGTATCGCAGATGTTCCACTAATAGACGCTTCAAACCAACGAAGGCCGACATTTGTATCATTTGTCAATTTAATATAAATAGAGTAATGAGTAACAGAAATGTGCATTAACTATAAAGAGCGTTTTATTGATATGCACAAAGTTTAAATGGCAATTAGCGTAAATTTACTTATGATGCAACGAGTTTTACAGAAAGATATATTCTGCGAGTCGCGTCAACTATAAATGGGATATGTACTTCGTAAACTGTAATCGATATGGGTGTCTGTCACGGTTTATTTTTCTACACGGGTTATTATACGATAACTGTCGGTTACCACGTGTGTGAGGACGCACATGAAAAGGACTGCGAGACTTAAGAAATTACGACTTATACGAGTGCCGTCCGGATGGATAGCAGGACCCGTTCTCGCAGCGTGGAGAGCAGGAGACTAGAGGAGTAATTGGTCTCAGTCGTCTTTGTTCTCAATCTAAGTGAGCGAGGCGTAGTTACGCGATCAATGCTTATCTAGTTTGTAAAAGCGTTTAAAATTACTCCCCTAGCGTTACGGAGACAGAAACACATATTTTAGAATGAAAATAAAAGTGATTTTGAAATAATATGTGTAACTGTCTAGCTTGGCTGAAGACATTCAGGCATTATCAACTGACGAAAAAAAGATAGGCCATATTTACCCAAGAGAAAGAGAGGGAAAAAACAACTGCAAATATACACACTTCAATTAGCGAAATGATAAAAAACACATTGTGTTATTGCGCAGTTACGTTACTAACAAAGTTAAAAATAAGGCTTATATTAAAGACAGATTTTATATTTAGTTTCAGCTTTGCCATTTACCAAGGACGTTATTTTAGATATTTTACAACATCATTTTGAAAGAATAAAATCATACTTAGTCCTAATGGAGTACTTTCTTATAAAATATTGTTACCTACGTAACATTTACACATTACTAGTTATTGAAAACTATTTTGACGACCTCGGGTCATAATGACCCGTAGCGACCGCATGTGTATGCACTTGAGTGCGACCGATCAAGGGTTAAATGACTGGAGAGCCATAGGCACAGAACATTGGTGAATACAATTCCGAGTACCATGAGTAATTGAAGCACCAAGGCCTTAGGAAGAATTTATACCACACGTAGCTGAGGACATTGGCACAAAATGCACATTGTGCCATAGGGTAGGCACTATAACTTGAGAGAATACTTCCTGATTTCTAAAACTTGTTCATTCAACGACACTGGACATATGTAGGTACGAGAACAATCTCAAAAAGTATACCTTCCTTCACACCGTTCAGGGACACTGAAAACAAATTATTTTGTTACAAAGGCAAATCATGTCAAGTATCTGATGTAAAACTTCGATGATCCGAATCGGGAATAGTACGGGCGTTTTAAATGCATGCTATAGAATATGTTGTAACGGTACGCTTTCGTCTCCCCAGCTAAATTTCTTTTAGCGAAAAACCCCCGTAATTAGCGAAATTGACAATTATACCAAGGACTAAATTAAATAATGCGCATTTGTAAAATATAAGAAACATACCCGTAAGACGAGTAGTTTTTGAGGAAATTGAGTTATAAAATGACAAATTTTTCCAATTTTTCCCGTGATTAAGCCGTCATATTGGAAGGAACTACCACTCCCCCTGTAGATGGCACAGCCATTGAGCAGTTGCTTTCCTTCGCTGTATATACCGACACCTCCCCCTTCACTATTCCCCGCGAAATGAGAATCTGTGCGACGGAATGTGTGAAAGTACAAGGTACGCGTAAGTGATTGGTTTGCTGGAAGGAGTTAGGGGCCATTCAAGTATTACGTAAGACGTTTTGAGGAGGGAAGGGGGTTGAGCTTTTCTTACGGTATCTTACATAGGGGGGGAGGGGGTCCGTGACAATCTTACATAAGATTTTAGTTTCTTCAGTGATCTTATTTTTATCAACTTATTAAATTATCCTCAGACGAAAAATCTTACTTAGTAAGATTACCGCTACGGTAGTACCTACGCCTGAACTTGTGCTAAACGATAGAAAAAGGTATGATCAATTCCTTGCGTTCAGTTGTTTGGCGACATCGCATTTGTGAAGATCTAGTGTTTCGCGAGTCCCGTATACTGTGAATCGCGAAATATCGAAAATCAATATCGGTATCTTACTAAAAATTCACACTTCTATGTTTCTCAAAAGGGCCTATGATTTTGTAATAATAAAAACATTTTTAAACCGGGGATGGTTAGGTCATTTTTGCACACTTGGACATGGAATCGCCCGTTTATTATTATCTATGTGAATGGTTCCAAAAATGTCACACAACTTACGTAAGATTGGGAGGGCAGGGGTTCATGAAACCTTACGTAGTCTTACCTGGGGGAGGAGGGGGGACACAAAGTTGCCAAAATCACCATACGTAATAATTGAATGGCCCCTTATTTGGCGGATATTTATGTTTTTTTCTTCACGAACACCCTTTTCAACCAAGCCTCGGAGGGCTATGCTATAGAACAGGGGTGTCCAACAAGTCGATCGCGATCGACCGGTCGATCGCGAGGCCAATTTTGGTCGATCGTCGATCTCTCGCAATGTCTGGGGAAGAATTCCGTGTACTCCCGTGACTTTTAAGCGATTTTAGAAGACATTTAGTAGTAGTAATAGTTGAATGTATTCTGGGAACTTGCCAAGTTCATGAATACCTAGAATTCTGACAGCCAGACACTATTATCTCCGCTCACCCAGCACAATACATTTTGACTTATGTGTTACATTGTCACCGGACACAACGCGCGAACGCAACAGTTACAACTCGACTCATCGAAGAACACAGTCAGTCAGCTTGAATATTTGGTAGTGCCATACGGTAGCTTCTTTTCTTTCCTATTAACTGTGTCATTATTAAGCAATAGTATTTATCCTCGGTGACCACGTTGGATTTAAATTTTTCTTCTGTTTAAAATGTAAGTACATTTTCTATGTTTTAAATTAAATTGCTTTTCTTACCTATCTATTTACTTGATAAGTGAGCATTCTCGGCAACAGATCTCTAAACTGCGGTCATTACACTTGGAGAAAAATAAGGGACAGTATTACAAATATATTAGGTATAACAGTAATTCTATCTAAAGGAAGAGGTCAGTATTGTAAACCGTAATAAATATATTGTAACTTTAACATACTTCTTGTAAATTCGAATATATCTATATCAGATTTTAATATACTTGTATTTTTGTCCCCGATTGTAGTTTGCAGGATTGTTATTATTTCTCTCAATGTAACGGAGATAATTGCCGCAGTTCACGAGTTTTTGAATTTTCTAGGAAAATATTTAATTCAATATTTATTCTTAAAATTGTCATATTTCTTTGCATTCTAGTATACCCATGAACATGAGTAGTAAACCGAAGAAATCTAAAACTTATCACTTCAATGAAGAATGGGAGCTCGATTACTTTTTTACAATGGTGAATGATAAATGCTGTTGTTTAATATGCCTTACCTCGGTAGCCATTGCTAAGAAGGGTAATCTGGAGAGACATTTTTTAGCTTTACATAACAAGTATCAAACAGATTATCCACCAAATTCTGAACTGAGAAAACATAAAGTTAGGGATCTTAAAACTCGATTAACAAATCAAAAAAGCGTTTTTAAAAAGCCAAGGTTGAATTCACAAGCAGCAACTACTGCATCATTCAAAGTAAGCTATCTCTTAGCAAAAAAATGCAAGCCATTTTCCGACGGTGAATTTGTAAAGGAAATATTTTTGGAAATGTCAGATTCACTTTTTAACGATTTTAAGAACAAGAGTGAAATTGTTGCTGCAATTCAAGATCTACAATTGTCTCGAAACACAGTGGTGCGACGAATTGAAATGATGAGTGGGAATGTAAAAGAGCAGTTAATTAATGATATTAATAGATGTTCTTGTTTTTCCATTCAGTGTGATGAATCGACAGATATAACTGATACAGCACAATTACTTGTTTTCGTTCGTATGATTTTTAAGGATTTTAGATCTAAAGAAGAATTGTTTGGTATGACTTCTTTGAAGGAAAGGACTAGAGGTGTCGACATATTCAAAGCCTTTAAAAACTTGCTCTATGATTTGAAAGTACCACTTTTCAAATTAGTCTCAATAACAACGGATGGCGCAGCTGCAATGATAGGTTGCAAAAATGGATTTATAGCCCTATGTCGAACTGAAGATGAATTCCCAGCCTTTTTGAGCTATCACTGCATAATTCACCAGAAAGTGTTAGCTAGCAAGAGACTAAACACTAAAGAGGTAATGGACATAGCATTTAAAATTGTTAATTCAATTCGAGGAAGTTCCCTCAAACTTTCCCTCTTCCAACTGCAGCTCGATGAAAGCCAACCTGAATTATTACTACATACCGATGTCAGATGGCTGAGCAGAGGTAAATTTCTGCAGCGATTTCGTGATTTATTGCCTGAAATTATAGATTTTCTTCACGAACAAGATGGAAACTGTGAAAATTTAAATGATGAAACTTGGCTTAATGACTTGGCATTTCTTACCGATTTTACTTCAATATTAAGTCATTTAAATTTAGAATTACAAGGTAAAAATAAAACAGTAATTGATATGATCAGCTGCATAGACGCATATAAAACAAAATTTATTTTGCTAATAGAAGATCTGCAACAAAATAATCTGAATCATTGTCCAAATATGGCGGATAACCTACAAAAACATAAAAATATTAATTAATACCCGTGTCACCAAATGTAGCGAATATATCTATTTTTGTTTCGGATCTACATACCTTTACGAATCGGCATTTTCATACTTGAAGCTAACGAAGACTAAACAACGTTCTGTCCTGACTGATTCCCTTACAGAAGACTCATTATTATTATCTTTGTCAGGATATACACCTGATTATGATTCCTTGGTTAGAGACATACAAACTCAGTCTTCCCATTAATGTTAAGGGAACAAAGTAAATTCTAAATCTGTATTTATCTGTGGCTATTTTGAATCAATAAATATTGTTAATTATTATCGATGTTCTTTTAATTCCACTGGACGTGAGTTTTTTTGCCCATTAAATAATTATTGTTGATGTTTTTTTACGTAGGTAGATAAGCCGTATATCTATATTTCAGTACGAGGTGTACTTAGCGAGCTATTGATTAATTAGCAAAAAGTAAGTCGTATTATTCTCTCATGATAAATTTTCTTGGCCCAAAAAAAAAACGAGAAAGTGAAATATTGTAATCAAATTATCAGCCATACTGTGCATTTTTATAACAACTTTTTTATATTTACGAACAAATAGTACAACAACTTATAAATTGCAGTTGATAAAAAAATTAAATTTCATTTTAAGTTAGTAAATATCGATCTCGAAAAAGTGTCGGAATGCTGCTATCAGAAGTTGGGTCTGGAAATTTATTTTCTTCAGGAGCCTATATCTCGAAAACTTAATAAGTGATTTAAAAATAAAAAATAGTTTTGAACATATATTTTACATATCAACCCATACCTCGCTGTAATGCACCTTATGCTGAAACAAAGTGTATAAACATAGTATGCATTTTCCACCCCTTCTTCCCCCTTAGACTACGCCTATGACAATAAGTCGATCACGACACACTTTTAAGATAAAAAGTAGATCTTATATACAGAAAAGTTGGGCACCCCTGCTATAGAATATGTAAACATTCTATGAAAATTCGAGTCACACCATGTGGCTGCAACATTGCACTCATCAGCAATATACTCCTCCGCCTCGCCGTATGCTACGGAATGAATTTCGATCACTTTGTATGGCACGAGCTTCCTCGCGTCGTGTCATTCGTTCATAGTAACGACAGCTGAACTTAAATGAAGGACATTAACAGTCGGGAAGCGAATGTTTCATTTGAATCATGACGCGGGGGAGTTATGAAGAAGTTATATTCCTTTACGTTACGTTGTTAATGCACTCAAGTAACATAAATACTCATCGAGATAAAACATTCCAAAATAATGCCCGCAAAGCCGATAAAAACAATGCATTAATAAAATAACTCGGTGATGGACTATGAAATGCATGGGTTGCCATAACATACACCGTTCCCAAAATTTTTCAGTGGCTATACGAAAATATGAGGAGTATATTTGGCAACATAAATCGATTAATAGATGTATTATAATGCATAAACTTTATTTATGTGGAGTGATCCTAGAGCTTTTAATTCGCCAAATATACCAATACCTTGGGAAATCGTACTTTTCCAAACCAGGAAACGAGAGAACTTGGAAACCTAAGTAACAAAAAATTTAGACGATTGAACACTAATTTCACTCGGACAGTAGTTACATCGAAGTCATGCATATTCCGCTTCCACCGAAACACACCCGCTGCTTCACTCCACAAACCCGCAGCCATGCTGGTAGGCGTGGCTAAACTATACTACACAGTATAATATTGGCATAATGATTCTCGCAGCTTCTTTTATCAGTCAAAAATGACGCTCTCGCGATTTTCTGAGGTCTCTAGAAATGGACAGTACGCAACACATACCGAAAGCATCATTTTTATACATATTATAATATTGAATGAAATCATTTAAACGGACACAGTTCATAATTCAATCATCAGTAATATAAACATTCTTCACAGTATCCACCGCGAAAGGAAATAGAGAGAGAGAGAGAGAAAGTACGCCTGCACACGGTTCATTAGTATTATGGCGAGAGTACTTACTCGAGACTCACACGCTCATGTTTATCCATACTTCGTGACATTGACGTCTTTTGCGTAACAAGATAAAATTTTACGTCTATCTGAGCATTGATTCTGATAAATCATTCCTGATGGGACACAATTACAAAAATAATTCAAGTAATCGCTTATTGAATGACCTAATATTACGATTACCGTTGCTATGTTTATGTTTGTAATCAACCGTAACCACCGCGACATCAGACATATGTTCATATAAATAACCAACCACCTACAATAATGCACATTCACGACTGTGAAGCTGTACGTGTCAAACGTCATCACAGGTGAGAGCTGTCAAATATTAGTTGATCAATGCTTTTCGCTGTAAAATATTTCTCCTTCTCAATCGATATTAATTAAAAATTCCACTTTTTCTGCTAAAAAATCAGGCTGTTAAGAAAGCAGAGATAAATTGAGCTGATATTAGATCGAGACGACGAGAAGCGAAGGACGAGAGCAGAGCGACCATGACACCGTGGCTCCAGAACAGATCCTCAGCCGAGCGGCCGTTGGATGACGACCTCAGCTCCCCCTTGGAGATGATGCGCTGCCTCACGGTTTCGACGATGGCCCTGAAAGGCATCGTGGGCACGACGATGAGGTCGGAGAGGCAGCTACCCAGGCCGTTGAATGACGACCTCAGCTCCCCCTCGGAGATAATGCGCTGCCTAGCCATTTCGACAAAGGCCCTGCAAGGCATCGTGGGCACGACGATGAGGTCGGAGAGGCAGCTGAAGGGTGTGAGAGGTGCGAGGGTAGCGAAGAAGAATCCCGCGAAGACTAAGATAAAGGTGAGAATCAATCTTGATTAATCTTATTAGAACTCGTAGTAGGGCTTGGCAGAATTCACCCATAATTTTTTAGTTGACTGACAGCCACAAATTATGGCTCACAGAATTTAACAAAAATATTCACCGATCTGCCACTGCACAAGTAATAATTTTTCCAATTTAAGCGAATGCATTACGAAAACATTTTCATATATGTACTCAATTCACGAAATTACTACAGTATATTTCACTAAGGATGAACGGATTATCCGTCGATCGCGCCTTTCATTTGGTTCGTCGTCACTAATGATGTACATATACTTGCGAACTAACCAAATTAGAAAATTGAGCTCATTTCTTTTTTAATTTGTTTAGAAGCCATCACCGGCAAAACCGAAATCCCCCCGAGGTGAAAATGCCGCTCAGCTTCGTCAAGATACAGCGTCTGGAGACCAAGCGCCTTCCAGCTCCAGCCGGAGTGGGTTAAGAGCAAGGCAAGGCAAGCAAAAGAAGGCAAAACAAGCAAAGAACGCAAAGCAAGCCTTCCTATCGACGCCGGTCCCGACGGTTTCCGACTTGCTGGATGATCCCACATTTAGCCCATCGATTGAGTTGGTGGAAGATTGGGACGACATCCTACGCGCACTCTTGCCAGACTTGTTAGATTTTGAATTCGATTTTGAATTCTTAGAGAGCTGAGCTCTTTTTGGCTGTCTTCATTTTTTATTATTTTTCTGCGCAAATATTTTTAGCCTTTTGATTGATTTTTTTTTAAATTTTTTGGGCTGTGATATCAAGTGAATTTATAATCGTTTTGATAATACATTTTCCTTGACATGAAAATTTGATGTGACGTCTGAAAAATGTGCCAATCAAAATTTTATATTTATTAAATATATTTGTAAATAGATTATGCCATTTAATGTCACATGTTTTTTATGAATTTTGCCGGAATAAAACAATTTATTTATTTGACTTACAAATTATTGTTTTGTGTAAAAGAGGTAATACGAGACTATGTATTTACATTATCTAAGGAATAACGTGGCAACAAAGATTTTTGGGTAGGTGTGCAGTGGACACCAACCACAGAATACACGATCTGAGACAGACTATTTACAATTTCAAAGCGGGTCTTACAACTCTTACACGGGATAAGCATATTATACATTCCTAGAGTTAAGACAAGAGAGTGAATGGGGTGAAAGAAAGGGATAGACGTACAAAGTCAAGGGAGAGTGTGGAGGAAGCGACTCTTGAGAAGAGGAATATTATTTGTCTTCCAGAACCAGAGAACACGCAAGAATAAGGTAGGTAGAAGTTACCTCGTTTCGACGGTACTAAGGAAAAAAGTATTTGATAAGATTACATTAATTTGTAACATATTAAAAAAACAGCCATCGTTGGTGTTTACATAAAAGAACGGGCAAAAAACTTTAAAAGGAAATAAAATATTTAAAAAAAGATAATTAATTTTAAAGAACAAAAAAAACACAAGAGAAAATTTAGATCAATCGTTGATGAGTAAACTTGGTGGAAATTCTTATTAATAAAAGATAACACTTAGTAATTCCCACACTACTTTTAATGCTACCTCAACCGGTTTCGACGTTTTCACATCATTTTCAAGAACATTTTCTCCTCTTGAAAATACACGAAAACGTCGAAACCGGTTGAGGTAGCATTAAAAGTAGTGTGGAAACTACTAAGTGTTATCTTTTATTACCAAGAGAAGAAGGCGAAAAAAGGAGTGGGCGTTCAGAGGTAATTACTTCCCAGAGGTGGTTTGTGTTGTTCCTGCGAGTGAAGGGTATTGGAGGATCAATCAAATATGAGGACGGAATGACGTTGAACTAATCAGGGAGCAGAAGGAGAAATGAGATCGTTTTTTGAGTGAGAGATGGAATTTAGAAAACAAGTGAAGGAGGCGACCGACGTTGCAGCGCGACTCGAGACTTTCTTGTCTCGTCTTTTGTTTTCGTCGGAAATTCGAGAGACGAGACCACAATATGGCGAGACGGGACCAACCGCCACTATAAATCCCACAAGTCTCGTGAAAATGTGATAAAGAGGTACGACGAGTAACACCACCCTTGGAAAAGTATTGAATTCATCGTGATGCCTGACCTTAGCGTAATTTATTACCAAATTGAATAGCTTCCGGTATTAATAAGATTTCAGGATGAGTAGCCAAGAATTTAGTATCCATACGCGAATAGCTTAACCGCTAGTACCGAGTGCGTCCACCGGGTTGCGGATGGGTGGGTTGACCTTTAGATATAGAGGTTAGCAGCGAAATAAGCGAAGTTACTCGACGAATAAGCGGTCGAGGACAAAAAGCGGCGTTATCTAGAGAGTTAGGGAGGCTATCCTACGGGAAAGAAGGCTCGAAAATGCTACGAAAACCCAAGAAAGATGCCTTTACTTGGAGGTTGAATGGTTGCCGGCTCCTAATACGAAGACAGTAACCTGGAGGAGGGGACAGTAACCCTCCTTCGTATGAGTGAAGCTGGAGGCCGGGTGGGTTGGTACAGCGACACTCATTACACTCTAGGTGCGGTAAGGTATTTAACCTATATGCCTGTGGTACTGCGAGGAGGTGGGAAATGCAACGGGAAACCACCGTCTTGCTATCCGAATGAGAAGCAGCTCTTCAACTATATCTCTAATGTGTTTATAATAAAAGGCATGATGGAATTCTATAGAGTACAATATTTCGGAGGTAAACTAGTAAATATTATCTCCACAACAGCCAAGAATCAGGAGTAACGTACGATTACTTCGGTGTTATGTGGACGACTTGAAAACGTTAAAATGTAGATGTGATAAGAATGGGTCCGGATATTTTATGTATCAGCGAAATGAAAGGGCCCGAAGAAAGGGACTTCTGGAGGGGCAGCTACCGGATTATCCATAGAGATAGGAAGATTATGCGGACCGCATAATCGCATAATTTTTTTTTCATCAGAATGCAAATAGTTTGACTCTTTGAGTAGCCTTACTTCATCCCTAGTACAAATTTAGTGCGCATAATATCGCGTAATCTGACCTCTAATGCAGCATACCGCATAATTTGCCTTATGCGCGCATAATCTGCGTAATTCTCGCGCAGCCGGATTCATTTTCGTTCTAAAAAGCAGTTTTATGGCCTCTATCGATACCGGACGCATGCCCTTCACCTCTAATTCCCGCACCAGCCTTCCAGCGCCTCTTTGATACGACCGACATCGAACGTTGCCACCGAAAAACAATCTCTGTATACAATACAATGTATCTCGGTGGCTAAGTCCGATGTCGGTCGTTGGAAGTTACGAATTCCATTCCATTTTAATCATTAACAATTCCTGGATTTCCTATGCACCTTGGCCTCTAAATGAAAACATTTCTTCACCATGTGAATACATTTTTTTCTTGGCTTGAAATGACTGAAGACATTTTTTTCTTGACTTGAATTTTCTATTTAAATTTTTTTCACTTTTGATGATAAAATCATACTACCTCCCACATTCGACACCTAATACTCCCAAAAAAATGAAGATAAAGGTACTCAGTGTGCCAGAGATCTTGTAGCTCATTCCTTTTGATTTTACAGACTCATGCTGGATGTTATTATGACTTGGGAGTGGCTAGCAAGGAATTACCTCTACGTGCACTAACTAAGGAGAAATCAATAATTCCATCATCCTCAGAATGATTGTATGAAATGGGACCTGAAATTTAATTTTAGGTGCGTAATTAATTGATTAAGACCAATTAGAGTCCCACTGCCTCATTTAGGCCAGGTACTAAAAGCAATAAGCCAACGCACACAGGAATTGCCTGAAATGGTACTGCTCACTTATTTTAAACAAACAGATTTTGAATTGGGAAATCAAATTTCCAGGTAAGTTCTCATATTCCCTGACTTTTCCAGGATTCTCAGGTCTGTAGCAACCCTGTTAACTTAAAACTCCAACTCCTAATGAATTAATTGGCAATATTCAAATTTGACTTGAGAATATATGAGCACAACTGTCCCTACCTCCGTGAACTTGAGTGGCTCCCAGTCACTCGTAGGAGGACAAGGAGGACATACTCTCTGGGCGTTTTTTTGTTCCGGATGTTCTCAACAAAAAACCTAACTACCTGTCGAGTATGTTTTATGAAAGACCGCAAAATGGATGTGCCTGAAAAAGCAGACGCCATTATCATAGGTATTATTTCCCTTCTCATACAAGTAATGGAACTTCTGCGTCTTTTCTGGTCAATGCCATAAAATTATGGAACTAACTACTCAGGATTTACATATGTGTGTAGCATGCTAATGTTTAAAACAGAATATTACGAATATCTAATAAAAAAATGATACCATTAAATGTATTTTGTAATATAGTGACCTAATTTTCTTAGCTATCAATATTTGCAGATGACTTTTGATAATGTATCACAAGCAATCTCACAAGTGTACACATTTAGTCGTAGTCAACTGATCTTGCCTACTCCCCGAATGCATTACTTATTCGTATTTTTATGTACATTCTTTTAAATGTTAAAAAATGAAAATATATTATATGACCTGGCTGAAGAAACATGTCACATTTTCTTTTTTTTCTCGATTACTAAAAAATGGAGATTGCCATAAAAACTTGGCAATCTTTATGAAATCCAAAATAATATTTGCATTCCTTGCATTGTATTTTGTTTTTGTCCTGCGGTTGCACTGTGATGCGATTAATATATACTCTGTATTTGTTCTTAGGTGGATTACCGGATTGCCATAGCGCCATAAACATCTATTATTAATATTATCGGAGTTTTTCTGTTCCAAAAGCAAAACTCCAGCGTACATCAAATCTGCTTCAAATGTGTGCAGAACCTAATTGCGTGCAGGATCTGAAAAGAATGTAAAGCAAGTTGTGCCGAAAAGTGAGCACGACACTCTAAAGCTAATGGAAAGGACTACATATCAGCCGAGTACGGTACACATTGATCGCTAATTAACATTAATTTAGAAGAAGCACTTAATTGTCGGCCAAAATAATTATCTGCACTCGACTTTGGGTACGAATAAAAAATTAACTAAAAGGCCTACAGAAACACTAATCACACCAACATTTTCCTTTTTAAATTCTGCGTTATTTGATATGAAATATAAGTTTTAGAAACGAATTTCAACATTTTTTACAACGGGTTTAACGTAAAAAGTACTGATTTTTGACGTTGTTCGACAGTTCGAAGTTTTCGAGAGTTTGAAGTCCCGAGTTTGACAATTCTTAACTCGAAAAATAGTTGTTCTAATGCAACCAGAGTTAAATAAATGTAAAATAGGTATGTTTTACATACATTCTAGAAGTTTCAGGTTAGTATCTTTATCAGAAAGAAAGTTGTTATCAATTTTGTAAAACGTAGATGCCATGGTTTATAAACTATCGCCCCGTTTGTCCTTTTTCACTGATGGCCCAGTTTACATTCACTGTAGGCCTTGCGTTGCTCTAACTCGCGACGCACAGACAGACATTTCCAATGCCTCGCCGCACCGTGCTTCGATTTAAAAATGGACGCACTCCCGTCTCTTTTTGCGCTTCCGTCCCGTCATCCCCTTCGGCCTTTACCAATCAAACTATAGCGCGGAACCTCATTACTAACTCTCTGGCCATGTTGAAACTTAATTTTAAAATATTCCCTAAGTGCTTAGCACCGTTCTCACCCC
Organism: Pyrrhosoma nymphula; assembly: GCA_963573305.1. NCBI lineage: Eukaryota > Metazoa > Arthropoda > Insecta > Odonata > Coenagrionidae > Pyrrhosoma > Pyrrhosoma nymphula. The sequence continues at coordinate 173,346,714 of OY754329.1, read as the reverse complement.
TCTGTTTAAACGGTACGTTTCTTAACTCTGGAATTAATAATACATATACTAGTAGGGGGCGTTTCACGAGCATCTTCTTAGAATTTTTAATAAATGTCTCACTCTAATATGACGAAGTGTTGTAATCGGCAAAATGGCAAATGTGAACAGTCAGCGAATTCTGCGTCAGCCAATATCGCTTACAACGCAGTGTAAAATGACCATATTTGACCAAATCACATACATTTTACGTGTATCGCAGATGTTCCACTAATAGACGCTTCAAACCAACGAAGGCCGACATTTGTATCATTTGTCAATTTAATATAAATAGAGTAATGAGTAACAGAAATGTGCATTAACTATAAAGAGCGTTTTATTGATATGCACAAAGTTTAAATGGCAATTAGCGTAAATTTACTTATGATGCAACGAGTTTTACAGAAAGATATATTCTGCGAGTCGCGTCAACTATAAATGGGATATGTACTTCGTAAACTGTAATCGATATGGGTGTCTGTCACGGTTTATTTTTCTACACGGGTTATTATACGATAACTGTCGGTTACCACGTGTGTGAGGACGCACATGAAAAGGACTGCGAGACTTAAGAAATTACGACTTATACGAGTGCCGTCCGGATGGATAGCAGGACCCGTTCTCGCAGCGTGGAGAGCAGGAGACTAGAGGAGTAATTGGTCTCAGTCGTCTTTGTTCTCAATCTAAGTGAGCGAGGCGTAGTTACGCGATCAATGCTTATCTAGTTTGTAAAAGCGTTTAAAATTACTCCCCTAGCGTTACGGAGACAGAAACACATATTTTAGAATGAAAATAAAAGTGATTTTGAAATAATATGTGTAACTGTCTAGCTTGGCTGAAGACATTCAGGCATTATCAACTGACGAAAAAAAGATAGGCCATATTTACCCAAGAGAAAGAGAGGGAAAAAACAACTGCAAATATACACACTTCAATTAGCGAAATGATAAAAAACACATTGTGTTATTGCGCAGTTACGTTACTAACAAAGTTAAAAATAAGGCTTATATTAAAGACAGATTTTATATTTAGTTTCAGCTTTGCCATTTACCAAGGACGTTATTTTAGATATTTTACAACATCATTTTGAAAGAATAAAATCATACTTAGTCCTAATGGAGTACTTTCTTATAAAATATTGTTACCTACGTAACATTTACACATTACTAGTTATTGAAAACTATTTTGACGACCTCGGGTCATAATGACCCGTAGCGACCGCATGTGTATGCACTTGAGTGCGACCGATCAAGGGTTAAATGACTGGAGAGCCATAGGCACAGAACATTGGTGAATACAATTCCGAGTACCATGAGTAATTGAAGCACCAAGGCCTTAGGAAGAATTTATACCACACGTAGCTGAGGACATTGGCACAAAATGCACATTGTGCCATAGGGTAGGCACTATAACTTGAGAGTATACTTCCTGATTTCTAAAACTTGTTCATTCGACGACACTGGACATATGTAGGTACGAGAACAATCTCAAAAATTATACCTTCCTTCACACCGTTCAGGGACACTGAAAACAAATTATTTTGTTACAAAGGCAAATCATGTCAAGTATCTGATGTAAAACTTCGATGATCCGAATCGGGAATAGTACGGGCGTTTTAAATGCATGCTATAGAATATGTTGTAACGGTACGCTTTCGTCTCCACAGCTAAATTTCTTTTAGCGAAAAACCCCCGTAATTAGCGAAATTGACAATTATACCAAGGACTAAATTAAATAATGCGCATTTGTAAAATATAAGAAACATACCCGTAAGACGAGTAGTTTTTGAGGAAATTGAGTTATAAAATGACAAATTTTTCCAATTTTTCCCGTGATTAAGCCGTCATATTGGAAGGAACTACCACTCCCCCTGTAGATGGCACAGCCATTGAGCAGTTGCTTTCCTTCGCTGTATATACCGACACCTCCCCCTTCACTATTCCCCGCGAAATGAGAATCTGTGCGACGGAATGTGTGAAAGTACAAGGTACGCGTAAGTGATTGGTTTGCTGGAAGGAGTTAGGGGCCATTCAAGTATTACGTAAGACGTTTTGGGGAGGGAAGGGGGTTGAGCTTTTCTTACGGTATCTTACATAGGGGGGAGGGGGTCCGTGACAATCTTACATAAGATTTTAGTTTCTTCAGTGATCTTATTTTTATCAACTTATTAAATTATCCTCAGACGAAAAATCTTACTTAGTAAGATTACCGCTACGGTAGTACCTACGCCTGAACTTGTGCTAAACGATAGAAAAAGGTATGATCAATTCCTTGCGTTCATTTGTTTGGCGACATCGCATTTGTGAAGATCTAGTGTTTCGCGAGTCCCGTATACTGTGAATCGCGAAATATCGAAAATCAATATCGATATCTTACTAAAAATTCACACTTCTATGTTTCTCAAAAGGGCTTATGATTTTGTAATAATAAAAACATTTTAAAACCGGGGATGGTTAGGTCATTTTTGCACACTTGGACATGGAATCGCCCGTTTATTATAATCTATGTGAATGGTTCCAAAAATGTCACACAACCTACGTAAGATTGGGAGGGCAGGGGTTCATGAAACCTTACGTAGTCTTACCTGGGAGAGGAGGGGGGACACAAAGTTGCCAAAATCACCTTACGTAATAATTGAAGGGCCCCTTATTTGGCGGATATTTATGTTTTTTTCTTCACGAACACCCTTTTCAACCAAGCCCCGGAGGGCTATGCTATAGAATATGTGAACATTTTCTTAAAGTTCGCGTCACATCAGGTGGCTGCAACATTGCACTCATCCGAAATATTCTCCTCCGCCTCGCCGTATGCTACGGAATGAATTTCGATCACTTTGTATGGCACGAGCTTCCTCGCGTCGTGTCATTCGTTCATAGTAACGACAGCTGAACTTAAATGAAGGACATTAACAGTCGGGAAGCGAATGTTTCATTTGAATCATGACGCGGGGGAGTTATGAAGAAGTTATATTCCTTTACGTCACGTTGTTAATGCACTCAAGTAACATAAATACTCATCGAGATAAAACATACCAAAATAATGCCCGCAAAGCCGATAAAAACAATGCATTAATAAAATAACTCGGTGATGGACTATGAAATGCATGGGTTGCCATAACATACACCGTTCCCAAAATTTTTCAGTGGCTATACGAAAATATGAGGAGTACATAAATCAACATAAATCGATTCATATATGTAGTTGCATAAACTTGATTTATGTGGAGTGATCCTAGAGCTTTTAATTCGCCAAATATACCAATACCTTGGGAAATCGTACTTTTCCAAACCAGGAAACGAGAGAACTTGGAAACCTAAGTAACAAAAAATTTAGACGATTGAACACTAATTTCACTCGGACAGTAGTTACATCGAAGTCATGCATATTCCGCTTCCACCGAAACACACCCGCTGCTTCACTCCACAAACCCGCAGCCATGCTGGTAGGCGTGGCTAAACTATACTACACAGTATAATATTGGCATAATGATTCTCGCAGCTTCTTTTATCAGTCAAAAATGACGCTCTCGCGATTTTCTGAGGTCTCTAGAAATGGACAGTACGCAACACATACCGAAAGCATCATTTTTATACATATTATAATATTGAATGAAATCATTTAAACGGACACAGTTCATAATTCAATCATCAGTAATATAAACATTCTTCACAGTATCCACCGCGAAAGGAAATAGAGAGAGAGAGAGAGAAAGTACGCCTGCACACGGTTCATTAGTATTATGGCGAGAGTACTTACTCGAGACTCACACGCTCATGTTTATCCATACTTCGTGACATTGACGTCTTTTGCGTAACAAGATAAAATTTTACGTTTATCTGAGCATTGATTCTGATAAATTATTCCTGATGGGACACAATTACAAAAATAATTCAAGTAATCGCTTATTGAATGACCTAATATTACGATTACCGTTGCTATGTTTATGTTTGTAATCAACCGTAACCACCGCGACATCAGACATATGTTCATATAAATAACCAACCACCTACAATAATGCACATTCACGACTGTGAAGCTGTACGTGTCAAACGTCATCACAGGTGAGAGCTGTCAAATATTAGTTGATCAATGCTTTTCGCTGTAAAATATTTCTCCTTCTCAATCGATATTAATTAAAAATTCCACTTTTTCTGCTAAAAAATCAGGCTGTTAAGAAAGCAGAGATAAATTGAGCTGATATTAGATCGAGACGACGAGAAGCGAAGGACGAGAGCAGAGCGACCATGACACCGTGGCTCCAGAACAGATCCTCAGCCGAGCGGCCGTTGGATGACGACCTCAGCTCCCCCTTGGAGATGATGCGCTGCCTCACGGTTTCGACGATGGCCCTGAAAGGCATCGTGGGCACGACGATGAGGTCGGAGAGGCAGCTACCCAGGCCGTTGAATGACGACCTCAGCTCCCCCTCGGAGATAATGCGCTGCCTAGCCATTTCGACAAAGGCCCTGCAAGGCATCGTGGGCACGACGATGAGGTCGGAGAGGCAGCTGAAGGGTGTGAGAGGTGCGAGGGTAGCGAAGAAGAATCCCGCGAAGACTAAGATAAAGGTGAGAATCAATCTTGATTAATCTTATTAGAACTCGTAGTAGGGCTTGGCAGAATTCACCCATAATTTTTTAGTTGACTGACAGCCACAAATTATGGCTCACAGAATTTAACAAAAATATTCACCGATCTGCCACTGCACAAGTAATAATTTTTCCAATTTAAGCGAATGCATTACGAAAACATTTTCATATATGTACTCAATTCACGAAATTACTACAGTATATTTCACTAAGGATGAACGGATTATCCGTCGATCGCGCCTTTCATTTGGTTCGTCGTCACTAATGATGTACATATACTTGCGAACTAACCAAATTAGAAAATTGAGCTCATTTCTTTTTTAATTTGTTTAGCAGCCATCACCGGCAAAACCGAAATCCCCCCGAGGTGAAAATGCCGCTCAGCTTCGTCAAGATACAGCGTCTGGAGACCAAGCGCCTTCCAGCTCCAGCCGGAGTGGGTTAAGAGCAAGGCAAGGAAAGCAAAAGAATGCAAAACAAGCAAAGAACGCAAAGCAAGCCTTCCTATCGACGCCGGTCCCGACGGTTTCCGACTTGCTGGATGATCCCACATTTAGCCCATCGATTGAGTTGGTGGAAGATTGGGACGACATCCTACGCGCACTCTTGCCAGACTTGTTAGATTTTGAATTCGATTTTGAATTCTTAGAGAGCTGAGCTCTTTTTGGCTGTCTTCATTTTTTATTATTTTTCTGCGCAAATATTTTTAGCCTTTTGATTGATTTTTTTTTAAATTTTTTGGGCTGTGATATCAAGTGAATTTATAATCGTTTTGATAATACATTTTCCTTGACATGAAAATTTGATGTGACGTCTGAAAAATGTGCCAATCAAAATTTTATATTTATTAAATATATTTGTAAATAGATTATGCCATTTAATGTCACATGTTTTTTATGAATTTTTCCGGAATAAAACAATTTATTTATTTGACTTACAAATTATTGTTTTGTGTAAAAGAGGTAATACGAGACTATGTATTTACATTATCTAAGGAATAACGTGGCAACAAAGATTTTTGGGTAGGTGTGCAGTGGACACCAACCACAGAATACACGATCTGAGACAGACTATTTACAATTTCAAAGCGGGTCTTACAACTCTTACACGGGATAAGCATATTATACATTCCTAGAGTTAAGACAGGAGAGTGAATGGGGTGAAAGAAAGGGATAGACGTACAAAGTCAAGGGAGAGTGTGGAGGAAGCGACTCTTGAGAAGAGGAATATTATTTGTCTTCCAGAACCAGAGAACACGCAAGAATAAGGTAGGTAGAAGTTACCTCGTTTCGACGGTACTAAGGAAAAAAGTATTTGATAAGATTACATTAATTTGTAACATGTTAAAAAAACAGCCATCGTTGGTGTTTACATAAAAGAACGGGCAAAAAACTTTAAAAGGAAATAAAATATTTAAAAAAAGATAATTAAATTTAAAGAACAAAAAAAACACAAGAGAAAATTTAGATCAATCGTTGATGAGTAAACTTGGTGGAAATTCTTATTAATAAAAGATAACACTTAGTAATTCCCACACTACTTTTAATGCTACCTCAACCGGTTTCGACGTTTTCACATCATTTTCAAGAACATTTTCTCCTCTTGAAAATGACACGAAAACATCGAAACCGGTTGAGGTAGCATTAAAAGTAGTGTGGAAACTACTAAGTGTTATCTTTTATTACCAAGAGAAGAAGGCGAAAAAAGGAGTGGGCGTTCAGAGGTAATTACTTCCAAGAGGTGGTTTGCGTTGTTCCTGCGAGGAAGATCAATCAAAGGGGGGATATGAGGACGGAATGACGTTGAACTAAATCAGGGAGCCGAAAGAGAAATAAGATCGATTTTTGAGTGAGAGATGGAAATCTCTTGGAATGGAAATCAGACTCTTCCATCCGGAAAAATCGGCGGTGGTGGAACACAGCCTGGAAAATAGCCATAGGATCGACTTTGCCAACACCAAAGTGCTTTGCGAAACAAATGACTATTGGGATCGCATTGTGAAAGAAGCTGTGGAGATTAGACTGGAAAGTAAAACCTTGAACCGAGACAAAGGTTTCCAACTCAGCAGTGCTTGGAAACCTACTCTGAGAATGCTTAAAGAAAGGCGGGAAAAAACTGACGAATCAGGAAAAACCTAATGAAAATGTGACACTATAAATATATGACCATTCTGGCAAAAATCATTAACCCTGAAGATGATGGCAGACTACGCCATTGAAACGTCGGTGCAGTTTAACACCATTACCCGGCTGGAAACCCGAGAACTATTCATCCTAAAACCTTTATCATTTGTACAGAGGCAAAGTATTGAATACAGGAAACTAGAAGATTAGGGATTACAGTGGATGAAGATGAAAAAGGATAACCCATATGAAGATCAGGATTTGTTGATGCAGTTAAGGACTTGGGAGAGAGAAAGAAAGTCACTAGGAGTTGACGAAATTCCCTCGGGGTTCTTAAAGTCTGCAGGAGTGGAGGTCTTGAATGAGCTAGCCTGATTGATATGTGACATTGGTTCAAATGGGCAAATGTCAACGGACTTTAAAAAGAATGTAATCATCCCTATCCCGAAGAAGTAAAGAGCCGAGAGATGCTAAGATTCGAGGACAATCGGCCTTACAGCTCATGCATGCCCAGAATGATCTACAGGTGGATGGACCAGAAGATGGAAGAAATCCTGGATAAAGATCAATTCCGTTTCAGGATAAGTAGGGGAACGGGAGAAGCTATTCTAGTCCTGAGACTTATCATAGAGGTTTCAAAAGGACTATATATTTATTTTATCGACCTAGGGAAAGCATTTGATAATGTGGATTGTGATAGAAAGCTGACAACATTGAAGAGACTATAGAAGTGTCATTTAATGACAGACGAGTAATAATATTCAGACTATATTAAGAGCAGCTGGCAGTGATTAAATGTGGCGGTGATGCGGAAGGTTCTGAAGTGAGGAGACGAGTACAACAAGGATGCGTTTTGTGGCCCATGATCTTCAATATTCATAATGTATTTATTTCGCTTCCTTGACCTCAGCTTGGTTGGCCATGCGCCTTTCTTAAGAGAGGAGAATTAGGCTTATGCTATTGATGCTCTTTCATTTAAAAAGGGTTTATCAACGAGAATTGATGGACTTGCTCCAAAAAGGATATATGCATGACAAATTAAATGGTAAAGTTTTTTTCAACAGATCACACGAATGCCTGTAAGGTACCCCGTCGTGTATTCGGAATACAGTCAGATGGAAGGATGTAACTGCTCCTAAAGGTATACCCTGTGAGTTATAATTCTGGTGAATTAATACATAGCTATTTTTTTCTGGTGTTCAAATAAAATAATAATTATCAACATTCGTGTTACTCTAGAGGAGAGAGGAAATGTGTTGTCCAATGGTCTTAGGCGACCCCTGTGAAAGGGTCGTTCGACCCTCTAAGGGGTCGTGACCCACATGTTGAGAACCGCTGCTCTAGAGGTAGAAATTGAGATGTATATTTCTGCGCTCAAGTGGAGCATAACTGATTCTCAAGCAATTAAGATGAGAAGGAAGAAAAGGGTGATGCTTTCGAGTTAGGACAAATATGGTAGACTAGGATTGGAAACTCGAAAACGAATACTGACGGATCTAGCGCAACAGGAGATGTGATTACGCGTAGTGGCTCCACAAGCGATTAGGAGGCAGTCTAGTAAGACGGGCGAGAAGGACTCACCGATGTCGTAGAGGGCGATCCAGTCCCGGGGGCTGACGGGGCCCTCGAGGTCCCAGCACACCAGCAGCCGCAGGAGGCGGGAGGGGGCGAGGCGTGGGGGCCCACCCTCCTCAACGGCCGCCAGGGGCTCCACCCACACGCGGCCCCCGGCCACCGGGGGCTGGGGCGGCCGAGATTCTGCCGCCGCCGCCCCCTGGGCCTCCTCCTCTCCTCCGCCCCCCTCCACCTCCCCGCCGCCCCCAACGGCCGCTGCCGCCTCCAGCAGGGCCGACGCGGGGGCGTGGTCCTCGATGTTCCTGGGGTCCTCCTCGTCTGCCCCCGGGGGCGTCTCTCCTTCTTCAGCGACGGCCTCCTCCTCTCCGGCATCATCTCCCGCCGGGTCAACTCCTCCTACGGGACGAAAGAAAACGCTATAACACGCAATATGCAACAATATTATGAAGAGGAAGGATTCCCGTTCAGAATAAATGCAAGGATTTTAAGAAATATATGTCGCACGCGTCATGGCATTTTTCGACACATTTGCGTGTCTTCCGCGGTCCGAAATGATTATGTAGAACACAACGTGCGAAAAGTTACAACACTTACGCTAAATAATAACCCTTATTCTGTAGGCCTGCGAAAACAGATTTGCATTGGTAGCAAAGCAGAGTGGTAAAATAAAGGCGCGTAGACGTCTGCGGAAGCGTCTTCGGCCGTGGGATACCTTAGCCAACAACATTCATTCCCTCCAACACAAGGAGTGGAGCCGACGACGGACGCAACTCACCCTGGGGGGAATCAGCTGACTCGGTGGTAGTGGGGGCAGCGCTGTCCTCTTGTTCTTGGTTGGGGGCGGCGGGGGTGTCATCGTACTCGTCGGGGGCGTCTGGGGGTGGGCGCGGAGGCGGGGGGGCCGGCGGGGGGGCGTCGGGGGGCGGCGGAAGGACGACGGCGGTCGGGGGCGGGGCGGCGGGGGGCAGCTCCGCCAACATGGGCCGCTCGGCACCCCCTGCCCCCGCCCCGCCCCCCTCGCACCCCACTCGCCCCCCCTGAGGGTGCGCCCCCGCCCCCCAGCCCCCGCCCCCCTGCCCTCCTCGCGCCGGGTTTCCCTCCTCCGGGCTTTCAAAGCGCCATGTCGACCGTTCGGCCACGGGAGTAAGGCGATCTGTAACATTAATTGCAATACATGAGTGGGCAATATGTAAAGTGTAGTGGCGGCACGAAAACAGCACAACCGTTTCACTGCAACCGTTTCACAACCGAAACAGTTTCACAACCGAAACAGTTCCGCCACAAACCCTATTGCGGACTTGTATATAGGTTAACCTTGACCACTTTATTTATAATTGAATGTTTTTTTCTCTGGGACTTTGATCTACAATTCAAATATAAACCACAACTTCACCAACGTTTTGCTTTTTTATAGTTATTAATTATTTATGAATATATATAAAATTGGCCGAGAAAGAACAAAATCTTCCATAAGCACATATTTGATGTATGGCTTACATTTAAAGATTTAGCCCTGATGAAGTTTTAATAAATAAGCGAAACGCGGATGAAGTGGTGGTTTCCATTTGAATTGTAGACCATATCTCCAGGGGAAAAAAACATTCAATCCTGTTGCGGACTAACAGCTAGAGGCACACCAAGCCACAGGCGATCGATCGGCGCTGTTAAAACATGGCTTGTAGTTCTACATTGTATGTAATAAGAAATCTTTCACTCAATATAAAGTAACAATTTCATTTGGATTCGTGAAAAATAGGTACTTCACGGTTCTAATTCTATCTGCAACGACGGAGGGACATGTGTTGGCTGAATAAACAAGCAACCGCCTGCAACAGATTCAAATCCAACATATTGTAGCTTATAACCGCAACGAAGCCACACGTGCAGTGCAAATGACAACGAGACAAAATAGAAGACGAAACAGTCGACTTCGGCTATCAGTTCCAGAAAATAACATTTTGCACTAGAAGTAATTTAAACAAATCGTCAAACTGGAAGAAGTAATGTAAAACCGTCCTAAAGAACAATGCAATATTGTACTTGTTAATGAAAAAATCAGTGAACAAAAATTAAGATCCTTCGAGTACCTAAGTTCGAAAAATTGTCGCCATTCATTGTTTCCCAAATCCTTCAGGAACTCTGAAGTGATTTTTATCTACTCCCGCAGCTTTTTTTAGCCTTCTTTTGCCGTGGTGTTTTCTCTATTTCGCTGTCTGGTCTCTCTGGACCAAGGTTATTCTTTTCCAATAAGCTTTCTTCCTCTATATCTAAGTTCACAGACATTTTTTCACTGTCATATAGTTTACGTACCTCCACGTATTCTTCCTCCCACCTTTCCCTGAATCTCTCTGCGTCACGTCTCTTCCCTGCCCTGTCCTTAATTTTTGGTTTAATTTGCCTCTCTTACTACCAGACAACCTCCTCACCTCATCGTACATACAACGCACCCACTTCCCCATGTTTCAGTACGTTTTCCATTTCGTCGCTTTGCCTTCTCCGTAACTTCTCCTTCACTGCAATTGGTTCCTCGTCGAAGTTTTCCCTTTAAGGTAGTTTGAGCGAGATAGTTCCCTCGTCATAGTAGAGACCTTATCCGAGTTATATTTTTTAATTTAAGCGTCTGTAAGAAGTATGGCGTTAATATTGTTCAACTGAGCCAATTGGAGCGTATTAACGGAGCAAAAATATAGTTATGTGTGACGAAAATTCTCATTAATTTATTAAATATAACCACATAAGTCTCTAACATGTCTCCTTTATTCGCGCCGTACGGTGAAATCGCCTTCGCAATAGGTTTTTTTAGCGATTCTGTAAAAACGTACTGCGGTGATTAATTTTTGTAAATAGTTTAGAAAACATACTAAATACACACCGTAAGTTTTTTGTCGAAATCTAGGTGTTATAAATTCCTATTTTTTCAATATTCTCCCTCTGGATCGCACAGCCGTAATATATCCAATATATAACAGCTTGTCTTTTCAGGAAAATTGCTCGAAAAGTATTTCGGCAAGGGGTTATTCGAAAAGTGTTTCGGCACTTATTTCTGTTTTATGATCTCCAATCTCTCCTCAAATATTCCCAATTCCTAATCTTACGCGGCAGTCCACTAGCTCGTGGTCTTCCCTCTTTTTTGACCCGTTCATTTCTCCCACATTCCACTTCTTCGCCCTCCTACCCTTTTAAATGTAACATCATACTTAAATCAGTGCTACATTATGACCCGCACCCGGAAAACTGCGCGAATTTTTTACTGTTCCTAAACTTTTGACTGACACAACAACGTATTCGATACACCCATGTGTTCACCGGTCTTTTCCACGTGTATCTACGCCCGAAGACGTGTCCAAACCAAGTGTTTGTCATTACCCATTTATTTCTCCAGAAAAATTCAACTCCCCTTCTCACCGCGGTCATTCCTGGGTCCCTTACCCATACTCCCCCACTTCAAATTCATCCCTGCCTTCCCTCACCCCACCGCATTACATTCACCCACTGCTATCAGGTTTTTATTTCCCAGGACTATTTCCTATTTCCCCCCCTTCCACCTCTTCGTCCACAGGCAAGTACACCTGGATCAGTGCGAAATTCGTCGAATGAGCATTTATTTCAACCACTAGTATCCTGTCACTAACGTGATCAAAGTTAACTACCCTATTCCAAAATGCTGCATTCAGTGCACAAGCTATCGCACGTTGACTCTCCCCACTATACATTACCCTGTAGGTAACTATCACTCCAATTGTCCCCGCTATATCACCTAACAAAGCCCCAAAGCATCTATTTCCCCTTTCTCCATTTACTATTAAATATTTTATAGCTTCCCTGCCCCCTACATCGAGTTAACATTAGAATTTCCTATTTTTCCCGCTTCTCTCTTTTTCCTCTTCCCTCTCGTAGTCCCAGCATCCTCTGATGACGTTGTTGCGGAAGGATTGCGAATGATGGAGGAGGCCGTGGAGGCCTTGTACCCTCCCCCGCTACCCCTGGTAGACCGAGTGCCACAGTTTCCAGGATTCACTTCTCCCCTGTTTTTTTAAATATTTATATTATTTCATTTGTGGATTTTTCAACGTGCATATTTATAAGATAATTGGCGACAACGCGCATCCTTGTCGTACTCCTTTCCTAATTTCTGCTTCCTCTGCATTTCCGCCACATTTAATCACTTCCTGATTTTCCTCATACAGCCTATATATTACTCTTCTGTCATTAAATGACACTTCTATAGTCTCTTCAGTGTTGTCAGCTTTCTATCACAATCCACATTATCAAATGCTTTCCCTAGGTCGATAAAATAAATATATAGTCCTTTTGAAACCTCTATGATAAGTCTCAGGACTAGAATAGCTTCTCCCGTTCCCCTACTTATCCTGAAACGGAATTGGTCTTTATCCAGGATTTCTTCCATCTTCTGGTCCATCCACCTGTAGATCATTCTGGGCATGCACGAACTGTAAGGCCGATTGCCCTAAAATCTTCGCGTCTCTCGGTTCTTTTCTTCTTCGGGATAGGGATTATTACATCATTTTTAAAGTCCGTTGGCATCTGCTCACTCGAATAGATGTCACATATCAATCAGTATAGCTCATTCATTAATAAATATCAATTTGAAACCTTATTCTGTCTCCTATCGTTTTTCACGAATATCTTCATCGCGCGTGGTAACCGAAGTGTGTTTGTGACGAGGCTATTTTCTTCTTTGATCTCTTTAGTTTTTTTTTTACAGAAGCTGAATTTCATCATGACCAAATTATGGTCACCGTCAATATCCGCATCATGATCTTACAGTCCTTTACTTGATTTCTATATCGCTGTTTCACTAATAAAAGACACTTTGAAACCTTCTTCTGTATCCTAGCATCTTCCACGTATTATACATCATCTTCGTGGGTGGTAATCATTCTCTCTGTCCCACGATCAATTATCACAACTGACATCGCTACCTCTCCCATTTCCTTGAATTTGTGCATAGTCATATAGATAAAGCCTCGAAAGAAAAGTCTATTCAATTCTAAGGTGGTTCAACCACAAAATGACTTAATATATCAATTTGTTTACATTCTGGATACTTAAATATGAATACCGTCCTCTGTTTGGCAAGAACAACAAAATGCTACCTTACCACCCTGTTTTTGGCAAATTGAACTTGAAATGACAAGGCGTAAAATGCGAGAGGGTGAATAGAGTAGTACATATTGCCACGAGGCGAGACTCAAGGTCTGCAGTCGCGTATCATTCTCGTTTTTTAAAACTCGGGTCTCGCCTCTGAGTCTCGTATTGTGAACCTCAGTCTCTGGCTTAGAGTCTCGTGCGAGACTCTCGTATCATCTCGTTTTCCAAAACAAAACAAACAACACAACACGATAAAAAGCCCTTTTCTCCGGGTTAGTGATGGTCGTCAAACCGGTAAGCTCGGCATCTTCATTCGCTGCACCTTCCTAAATTAAAAGTCATGGTCTTTTTCGATGAAATATTAAAATAAAACCTCTGCATCCCTAGAAAATAGTCCAACACTTTGTTAAATATGTTTTCTAAGGCATTAAAATATTTTTTTTTAAAGTAGAAAACCATTTCCGCATAGTTAATTTGCTTCGGAAGTCGCACTCACGCGCTTAGAAATAGTACAACCGGCTAAAACTATATCGTCATCATACTTTTGCCAAATTCATACTAACTAATATCTTTTTACACCATAATTTAGATATTTCGTTTACTCGAAAAGAGAATGCGACATGTACTCCCTAAAAGCCTTAAAATGAAGTAGTTCTAAGGATAGTATTACGCTAAACACCGGTTGCAGTCGGCTCTAAAGGATGAAAAAAATAGTCCAGTAAAGATGAATATATGCGTCGAATACTCGGCATATTTTGTGCTTTGGTTTTGGTGAATACTTATGAGGACAACTCGCTCCTTAAAGCCTCCATGAAATTAACTTTGGAAGAGGACGCCTGGGTAGCGTAAGGTAGTTTGAGCGAGATAGTTCCCTAGTCATAATGGAGACCATATTCGAATTTTATATTTTAATTTCAGCGTATGTAAGAAGTGTGAAGTAAATATCGTAATATTAATGGTGCAAAAATATAGCTATGCGTGACAAAAATTCTCAGTAATTAAATAAATATATTTACATAAGTCTCTAGCTTGACTCATTTTTTCACGCCGTACGAATTTAAAACCCTTCAAAACAGGAGGTGTTTTTGAGATTCTGTAAAAATTACTATGGTGAGTAATAGATTATTTTTTATAAATAGTTGAGAAAACATGCAATCTACACACCGTTAGTTTTTTTACGAAATCTAGGTGTTATAAATTCCTAATATTTTTTCAATATTCTCCCTCTGGAGTGCACAGCCGTAATCTATCCCATGTAAAACAGCTTGTATTTTCAGGCAAATAGCTCGAAATGTAGTTCGGCAAAGGGGGTTTATATTTTGATATAGTTGGAAAGGTGAGAGTTTTTTCTTTAAAATGAAGTCGAATTCAACAAATTCTAGGTGAATTGATTATTCGCTCAAACTATTTATAGGTATGTCTTATAACTGGTTGGAGAACTCGGGGGCGGAGGGGGAGGGGGGGTCGGAGGGGGAGGGGGGGATCAAAATCTGGGTTCGAATCCCAGTCCAGGCAAATGATTTTTTCACAGTGAATTTCACACCATCAGCGGGTGACTCCGTTAAAGCCACTGCGCGAACAGTTCCACAGTTCTTAGAATTAGCTTATTTTTAAACATGACTTACATTTCATTGAATTCATGGTTGTTCGTTTGGGCCCAAATCGTAAAAAGTAACGGAGTTTAATATCAGCGACATTTACTTCATGCACGAGCTAATTCTCATGCAGAATAAATCTAGCTGTGATTTAATTTTATTTTCATAACACTTCCGTGTGTATGTATGTACGAGCGAGGGGCAGCCGGGAAAGCTGAACCGAAGGTCAAGAGGAGCGTGGACCCGCAGAAACTATTGACTTAAGGACGTTCAAAGTGGTTACACTCTCAACTCAAAGGGAATTCGACGAAACTTGCTCTGGAAGCATTGATTAAGTTTTCCTAAAGCTACCTGATTTTTTTCAAAATTATTTACAGCAGATTTCTTAGGATATTAGATGTGGAAGTGTGGGCATGAAATGACATGGGTTCTTATGGGACCGCGAGGTGCGACTAGCTTAATTCATCGAAAAGAACGTTTTCTAGTTAAGAATAAGAAAAATAATTTAAATCATCAGTAGAATAATTTATAAAAATAATTTTATATACTTTATTTTTGTTTTTCTTATTCTTAACTAGAAAAAGGTTCTTTTTGATGAATTAAGCTACTCGTACCTTGTGTTCCCATAAGAACCCATGTAATTTTTTGTCCACTTCTCGATCAAATATCTTAAGTAATATGCGGTAAATAATTCTGAAAAAAATCAGGTCGATTTAAGACAACATAAGTAATGCTTCCAGCAAGTTTCGTCGAATTCTCTTAAGTTAAGAGTGGAGCCACATAAGCTCCTTAAGCACGCGGGTGTAACAATGTATGTAAAGAGCGTGCATTTCGTAATAACCGCATAGATTCTGAGAATAGACGTTCTTCTAAATAGCGACTGTCGATCAACATGTGAGAACGTTCACTAACCCGAGTCCCGCCGGGCGGGGGGGGGGGGGGGCGGCACCGCAAAAAAAATAACTGATAAAGAAATAACTATTTTAAGGGGTGGGGATTGCAATTTTGGAGCGATTCGACACATGTGGAATGGCCCGCATGCATTCAGAGCATTGAGCGGCGTGGGAAAGGACAACATGGGTCCACGAATCGGCAAGGGAGATCGCAAAAGCTTTAACATTTAAAATGAAGGCAAGAGATTCAGTTTGAATGGTAAAGGTGAGAGCTTTCGTCTCGCCAGCGAAAACGCCATTTCACGAACAAATCGCGAAATTGGTAATTTTTAAAGCACTAATTTCTCTTTAACTACTGGTTACACGGGTATGTTTCTTACCTTTTACAAATGCACATTCTTTCCTTCACCCCTAGGTATCATAGTCAATTTCGCAATGTACGTAGGTTTTTCACAAAAATAAAATATCACTGGCGAGACGAAAACTCACCTTTAGCGTTTGTGTGTGTATATATATATATATATATATATATATAATGTCTTGGTAGAAAATCGCTCTCGGCGACGATGCACATGCATAAATAAAACAGTGATACACTAAACAAACACAGAAACACGCAAAAAGGACACTCACAAAATAAAACTTGTACGTTTCGGCGTCAGGACGCCTTCGTCATTTACCGCTCTACCGCTGACGAAGGCGTCCTGACGCCGAAACGTACAAGTTTTATTTTGTGAGTGTCCTTTTTGCGTGTTTCTGTGTTTGTTTAGTGTATCACTGTTTTATTTATGCATATATATATATATATATATATATATATATATATATATATATATATATATATATATATATATATATATTGTATATATATATATATATATATATATTGTATATATATATATATATATATATATATATATATTGAGTAGTGAATCTCCTCCAGCTGAAGAAGGGTCCTTAGCCCGAAAGCTACCCCTAAGCAGTGGACATCGGTGTCGTCATTGATCATCTGCCTGTGAGTGTCCACTGATTTACTTTCCTATCCTTCCCCAACCTCAACGCCTTGTTGCTAGCATATACTTTTATATTTATTTCCTTTCCTTTTATATTTATATATATATATTATATATATATATATTCTACAGCTGAAGAAGGGCCTACATCCCCGAAACGTCCCAGTAAGTCCTCTCTCTCTTTTTACTTTTATTTCCCCACCCCCTGTCAAGTGTTTTTATTTATATATATAGGAAACACATAAAATGTGATGACACAATGGTGATGTGAAGATGGAATGATGGCCGATTCCAAGTGAAAAAAATACCGTCTAGACCGGGAATTGAACCACGGACCTTCCGATTTCGCGCCGGCTGCTCTGACCACTAAGCTATCTAGACTACTAAAGAAACACTGGAATCGGCGGGGGGTTTATATGAATCAAACACCCCCAAGATTAGTCCGTAAAAGTCGCCGAGAGATGGCGCTGGACATTTTCACTCACCGGCAGAGAAGAAATTACGTACACAGAAGAGGAAAGCAAAGTTTGAATCAGGCACACAGACAGTGGTAAAGATACAGAACAGGCGTTTCGGGGCACGCAGAGCCCAAGAAGAAGTGTTTCCTATACTCTTTCTTTCACAACCTGTTTGAACGAAATATTTATTATTTACGCCTGTGAGCGGTTTGAGTGAATGAATGAATGGTTATATATATATATATATATATATATATATATATAATATCCCCAGGGAATTGTCAAATAGCCTAGAAAGGGATGGAGGAAAAAGATTTCATGATTCGTAAAATCCATGAGGGAAATTGGCAGGATGATTGAAGCTTACTGATGCCCTCTCACCGGAAAAGAAGAAATCTTAAGAAGACTACAAGGGCCATAAGTCTAATTTTGCACACGGCAAAGTTGGAATTACGAGAGTTGCTCCGAAATAAATGCCTTCCATTTTATTGTGATAGTTTGCGATATAAACTTTGCTCTCCAATCAGCCTAGCAATCCATAGACGAGTGGTCTTCTAAATGGCATTCACGAGTAAATCAGCAAAAATGTCCTTCACCCTAAACCGTCTCCCTTTATCCTCCTCATATAGTCTGGCCAACCAGCCAAATCCTTCTGTCGCTTCGCACACCGACCTAGGTGTTACTTCTGATGAGAAATCACTCTTCTTTGAGCACGCTAAACGCATATCATCCACGGCCATGTCCGTTGTTGGTATGTATGTACCTATACTCTACCGTCTACGCGAAATTACAGAGATGCCCTTTGCCTTGAGAGCAGTGTTCCTTGAATGCGTCCTTCCCATTCTGGAATACTGCTCTCGCCCATATGGTCTACTGCCTGCCCTTCTTCGCTAAAACTGCTCCATCGACCCCTGAGCAGATTAAGCCATTGTCCGTTAAGGCGCTCCCTCTCTCACTCCCTGCTCGCGTGGTAAAATACTGTCATCTCTTGGTACTTTGCATCCCACTCTCCGCAGACTAATCTCGACCTTGAAGTTCCTTCACCAAATCTTTAATGGTTCATCCCATGAACGCCTTACATCCTTCTCACTGCGTGTCCCTTTCCAGTTCTACTCGAAACAAGAGTATCCTTCACACACCACCCAGTTCCGCCTATCCATTTCCAAAAGGTCCCTTTTCCACCGAATCCCATCCCTTTTTAACTCCCTTTCTCTATCAACTATCCTTCTCTTGACCTCTTCTCTCCAAACAGCATCTTTACCTCGAAACTAAAACGCTACCACCCACAGCTACATTCAGCCCACGAATAGCCGTATGAATGTAATAAATTTGATTGTTTCAGGCTTGACTTCGTGGAAGTGATTGATATCCATTTTTTATAAAATACTTTGTACTTTTCCACACTATTTAAAAACTGCGACCGGTTTCACCATTATATGGAATCTTCTGGCACATTCTGAAGCTTAGGTCATACAATATATACCCAGAGAAAGTATAAAAATGGTGAGGGTTGGTTTGAAATGGGGGAGAGAGGAGCAGGATGCAGTTGGCGGGCATGGCAGAGTGAGAAGGGGTAGTGGAAAATAGCGAAAGTGAATCGGGGGAAGACAGTGGGAGGAGTCACCAAGTTACACTGTTTTCTATTTTTAAAAAGTGAGGAGCTGCGAAGAAATGACCCACCAGAGGAACCTCGGGTGGGTTTATGAATGGGCAACAGACGGAGGGTTGCGAGGGGAGGGGTTAGGAAGGGCTCCTAGCAACCGTAAGTGGGGAGAGGGAGAAGGGAAGTGGAAGGGCCGGAGAGGGGATAGGATGTGGGGGAGTGTACTTTTGCAAACATGGAAATATCGAAAACAACGGAGAGGAATGCATAAATACATGGTCATTACACAGATTAACATTTTGGTTTTTCGCTAGCAAACAAATTTCTAAATGTTCCAAAGCGTCCATTTTTTGGCCTTTCGGTAACATATGTAGAATTACAGGTTTAAAAGCGCTGCTGTGGTTACACTCTAATAGATGCTCGGCAAATAGGGAATGGCCATCAGCATTTATGAGGGAGCTTTCATGCTCCTTAATACGTGTTGACACTCCTCTTCCAGTTTGCCCAACATAACAAGACATACATTCGTCACACTGTAATTGATAAACACCGGATTTCATATATCTGTCAACCTTATCCTTCCCACTATAGAGCATTTTCCCTAAGGTAAGGGGGGAATAAAACGCTGCCCTCAAATGTTTTGGCATTAAGATACTCAATTTATATGCTAGATTACCCACGAAGGGTAGACACCTCCATTTTTCTCCGGAAACACAAATAGAGTTGGAGGAAACTATCTCTTTAATCGCCATCTGTTTTTGTTTTGCCCTTACAATTTTTTCCACCAGTTCTATTGAGAAACCATTTGTAGTTGCAATGGAATACATTGTTTGGAGCTCTGTATTATAACTCTCCGGTGACAGGGGAAGGTGGACGAGACGGTGTGCCATTGCATGGAATGCGGCGTGTTTGTGGGAGAAATGATGGGAGGAATGTTTGGGAATGATATGATCCGTGGCGGTAGGCTTTCGATAGATTGAAAATTGGTGCCTCTGTGCTGTAATTGAGATAGTTAGGTCGAGGAAATTAAGACTGCCATTCACGTCCTTTTCCATCGTGAATGACAAATTATTGTGCAGATTATTTAAATTAGCGAGGAACTGATCCAACTTCTTCACCGCTTCTGGCCGAAATTTTTCTTAATAATTTAGAAGAAAAACTATTCACGTCACAAGACAAACTCGTTCAACGTGTCCATTATTGGTGTCGATATGTGGACGACATAATCTGCCTCTGGACAGGAACGGAACGACAGTTGAAGACGAAACCGCGCCATCGAAAAGATGAGCATAAGCTCACTCGCCCTAATCGACGGATTAAGACCGGAGGACTAAATACTGTACTCAATATCGGCTTCAATGTATTGGATATAATGTTAGCAACATTGATACATAGCAGTATTTGGGCCAAAGAAGTAAACGAACTTTATCTTGCATCACGTCAATGCCAGGCCCCATACTAGTTTGAGGACCGTGGAGAATATTGGCAAAGTCGGCCGGGATGTCCTTCCACATCCACCATGCAGCCAGGATTTGGTTCCTTCAGACTCTCCTTTATTTGTGCGAGTGAAATATTGGCTGCGTAGGCGGCTTTTCGATCGTGTTAATGGTGCTGTTAAAATAGGTTTGAAACAGTGGTTTCATTCTACCGAAGCTGATTTTTTTATGAGCGAGGTATGCGGGCTCTTGCTCTGGAGAACATGCAGAGCCAATGGTGGTGACAAAATGTAGAGAAAGAGAGTTTGTGGTAAAAACCTTGTGCCATCAACCAATGGCATTGTCTCACGAATAATATAAATAGATGAAGGTGTAACTTTGTGGAACGTCGTTACAGACATGACGAAAAAAATAACTTAGTATATTCCACGCTAAAACATTTATTTCCGACCTAGGTTTCGACTGTTCAGATGTCATTATTCTTGATAACGACTTCAGCAGTTATTTTTTTCATCATTTCGGCATCGTCTTCCCTGTGGCTGTTATTGTTTCCATGAGAATAAATGCAATACCTAAATTTTCGGGCAACCTTCGCATTAAAAAAGGTTAGAGGCGGGGGCGGATAAAGGTCGTTTTGGGGGCGGATTGGTACTTTCCGGGGGACTAGGGAGTCTAGGAATAAGTACTTTATGATCACCATTTTACCTATTTTACCATGAATTACGGGAGGCGCCCCCCCCCCTTTCCTGCACCTTATACGCCTCTTGGACTCGGAGGAAAGGGCAAAGGAAGCAATCAGTTCGGGTCCAGGAAAAGATGGGAAACTCTCCTGGGGAATGGGAAACTTCTCTAAATTCCACGACATTCAGACAAAACACTATTTACAAAAGTTCGATAAGAAGGTTCAACTTCTCGGAAACATGCAGCGATTTCTATATTTAACACTTCCCCAGACTAACGATGTGCAAAATATGAAGAAGAGACGTGAACAGGTACGTTACGTGAACGTATAATTACTTCATAACTAGAAGAGCAGAAAAAAGGAGCTATCAGGCCTGCAAACGATAATAGACAAGACGAGAAAGTTTATCGTAGAGCCAAAAGAGGTCCATGAGAGGTGGAAGGAAAATGTTGAAGAGCTGTATGGTACGGAAATAAGGCCCAGTACGTTAGATATAGAAAGGGAAGACGACATCGACGGAGATAGCATCGGACCAGGTATCCTAGATAGCGAAATCGAAAGAGCTCTACGAGACATGAAAAGGAATAAAGCGGTGGGAATAGATGACATACCTGCAGAGTTTTTAAAGAGCATGGGGAAGAACGGAAGAGAAAAAGTTTTGCGCTTATTCGTAGGATTTATGAGGATGGAGTGTGGCCGGAAGACTTCGCGAAGACTGTACTAATTCCTATACCGAAGAAGAGTAAGGCAAAAACGTGCGAAGACTACAGGACAGTAAGTGTAATATCCCACGCGGCCAAAGCAGTTCTGAGAATTATAAACAGAAGGCTAGAGAAGAAGGCCAATGAATACCTAGGTGACGGCCAGTTCGGGTTTAGGAGAGGGACGGGAACGCGAGACGCTATAGCGGTGATGAGGACGCTAGTAGAAAGAAATCTAGAGTATGGGCAGGATGTTTTTGCATGCTTCGTAGATTTCGAGAAGGCGTTTGATCGGGTGGAATGGACGAAATTAATGGGAGTGCTGAAGAGATTAGGGGTCGATTGGAGGGACAGGCGTCTGATTCGGAATTTGTGTATGAACCAGACGGCGCAGGTTAGGGTAGCCGATGGAGAATCGGAATGGGCCATGGTAGGACTGGGAGTGCGGCAGGGGTGCCCACTATCGCCGCTGCTTTTTAACGTGTATTCAGAATAAATGGTAAGGGAGGCATGGGGGGAGGAGGTAGGAATAAAGGTAGAAGGGGAGCTGATAAAATCAGTGAGATTTACAGGTGATCAAGCAGTGTTTAGTCAGTCGGCCAAGGGGTTGCAGTCAATGGTGAATGCATTATAGGTGCAGTCCGAAAGGTATGGCATGAAGATAAATCACAATAAAACGAAAGTGATGACATTTTCTAAAAGTAAGAAGGAGGGGCTGAATATAAGGGTGGGAGGGCAGAAGATATAGCAGGTCGAGAAGTTTACGTATCTGGGTAGTATTTTAGAGGAGAATGGGTTTAAAGTTAGGGACATCAGATGCAGAATTGTCCTCGCTAAAGAAGCATTTTCGAAGAAGGGAATTGATGATGGGGAGTCTTAGAAGACACGTAAAGAAAAGGCTGGTGAAAACTTTAATATGGAGCGTGGCGTTATATGGGTCGGAAACTTGGTCATTGAGAAGGGAGGATGAGTGTAGACTTGAGGCGTTTGAGATGTGAGCTTGGGGAAGGATGGAGAAGGTGGGCTGGGTGGCGAGGAAGACGAACGCGGAGGTGTTGGATATGGTTGGAGAGGAAGCTTGTGGCGGAGGTTCGGAGAAGGCAGAAGAGATGTATGGAGGAGGTTTTGAGACGGGAGGGCATACTGACGAGGGTGAAAGAGGGGAGAACACTGGGGAAGAGGATAGGAATTCTGGACGAAATAAGAGGAAGTAGAAGGTATTAATAATTTAAAAGGGATCTAATGGCGGGACGTCCTTAGGAGGGTAAGCGAGACGATGTCTATGAAATTGGTATGCAGAATGGAGACTGTGCAAGAACCTACCAATCAGCTTGTTGAATACTCGAATGAATGAATTAATCAGGCCTGCAAAAGATTCAAAGTAACGATGACCATCCAAAAAATAAGGAGGAACATAAACGGCGAAAATGAGCCCATGAACCAGCTCAACTCAGCGACTGACTTCCTGCAGTGGCTGGGATGTGGTGCACGGTAATCTGACACTTAAAATCCCATCCAACTTCCGATGCACACCACCGGATGTTTCGTCCACGGTCGTGAATGGATTTCCTGGCGAGCTGATACAGGAAAGTCGCGCGGGGAGAATATATCGACCTCTTTCACTATCTACTACTATCATCTTACAATAGTGAAGCAGTCAAGTTTAAAATTAGGATATTCATGACGACAGCACGGCAAAAATGCTTTTGCCTCCATTCAACTCTGTTGTGGTGCGAGCAGTAAGTATATTGCACTCGCTTTCCGCTCATATGAACGGTGAAATCCAACTTATTTCCCACTATACTGAGAGCGTGGCCATAAAATTAATTTTCCAATACACAAGTCGGTTTCTCATTACCATGGTGCTACTAATACCATGCTCATTATAATACATTCATGCCTCATTGGAAACGCACGTTCGTGTGAGCTGATAGAGAACAACTAGCACTCAACCAAGAAATCGTCTAAAGGAGACCGTTTTTGACTCGCTGGAACCAGATCCATTGCGTGTTTGCGGCGATAAAATATAGGTATATCCACTGTTTGCAACAACTGACAAAATTTCAATGGAAACCATGAATGACGTATCCCACCAACTCCACTCCTAAAGGCCGTTTTACAAGGTACATTCGTTTGTACAAACTCTTCCGTGAACTCTTGCATGAGGCAAAATGTATCGTGTAAAGCGGCAAATTGTATGAACGCTTGTGCGAATGTCTCAATGCCTGCACGGGAAATAGAACCTGTTCTAATTTCGTTGAGACAAACGTACATTCTCACGTACATTTGCTTGTACAAAATCTTTCATCGTGTAAAGCGGCCTTAATGCCGGTAATAATTTCCAGGGCCCGCTATAAGGTCGTCACTCTCGCCACAATATTTGCAACAACAATTCTGCAAATGCAGAACACGAATAGCAACATGGCAACAAAATTGTCAATAGAAAAACAAGGAGCATTATGCATAATGGAACATACATATGCATGGCACATCAGCCGCTGATCACATTCCAATCTTCACTTCCTTCTGATAAACATCAATTCTGATAAACATAATAATAATGTCCACCACAATACGTCCAAAAAGGTGCCCCGAGAGATAAGCGAATATTTTTTCAAGTTATAAACTGATTTTTCCGATAATTCTGACCAAGGGACTCAGGATAAATTCAGTAACAAGATGTGGGTGAGTTGTAAATACATGTAATTAATAAGCAATCCCAATGTTGTATGAAGTGAGATAAATATTTGGAAAGCACGTTTGGAAGAGTACTGTCAACATCTCTGACTACTGACTATGGGTGGCATAGGCTAATGAAAACACTGCAAATCTGCGATGAGCGTACGCGATTCTTGGCTTAATTAATAACATCATAAACGTCACTCTGATAAGAAACACACGGTTTTACCAATACACGCCTATCAAAGGTAAAACGTTATATTTTTTAATGAAACTTCTCAATACTACCACTACAAATTAACTGGCAAATCATTCAACGAAATATAACCATGGAAACTAGCTAATGTTAACCATGAATCCATAAATTAATTGTCAGATGTACGTCAAAAGCCAGTCATTTAAAAATGAGAATTATTTATAAGAGCAATGATTGTGAAGCACTCAAAAGACACATGTATAGGTTAAATGAAGTAAAAACTTACGATTTATGACTTGACTTCATAAACATTTTTCCAGCTGAAATAGGAATCCGTAAAATCGATCACAGCAAACCAGTTCACCAGCTAAAGAACGGAATCCTGTTAGGGCTACAAGGCAAGAGATTGCACGTAGTGCAATAATTTCCATAAAAAACAGCGAGATTTGACATTCGCCTATTATATTCTCCCATGAACAATCACAGACTATCACAATATATATCCAAACAGTTTATCATGCGCTAGGCGCCATCCTAGCTGCGATGATTTTTATTTTCCTTTATGCGACATCTATGAAAAAGATATGGAACTAAGTTAAGCGCTACTCCCGGCGCTGTTTTCAAAACTGAGTTTCAGTAAATCAATATGAATCTGGTCACTTTAACAATATTATAAGAGCGATTTTCCTTTGAACATAATTTTCCTTGATTCTGATTTATTGATGACGATATTCTTTGAATCACCCAGTCTAAACAAACACCTATAAACTGTTTTTTTATCAATGCCGCTTGGCAGATTTCTCATTTAAAATTAATAGAAGTCTATCAGATGGAAAGAGAACGTATAACAACATCGAAATCGCAAAGCCCTATACAGCAGGGTATTATATGATTAATACAAATTAGGTTAGCACATTTTAAGATCAGAATTCAATGTTGCAGTGAGGGGTGTAAAGGGTGAAAAGGCCTCAGGTATTTATAAAATACGCTACCATCTTCCCTGAATTTGTTTGAGCTCCAATAGCAACATGAAGTTTTCTGAAGACTAGAAAACAACTCGTAACTCATAGGTGTAATATATGACAGTTTTTATCAGGACAAATGCAAAAGGGCTTTTCAAAGAATGAAACCATTCGTATTCCTGAGAAGAAATGAAAAGGATGCAAAGACTTAGGAATAACTAGCTTTCCTGCGGAAACATCTAAAATTCCAACTAGAATTATCCAGCAGAGGATGGAAAAGAAGATGGAAGAATTCCTGAAAGAGGATCAATTGGTTTCAGGAAAAGTAAGGGAACAGTAATAGCTACATATATTTTAGCCCAGAGACTTACCAAAAGGAAGAGGATGGTAAAAAACCAGCCCACACATTCACTCAATCGACCGAGAGAAAGCATTTGACAATGTAGTTTGGGACAGAATGATGAATAAATCCAAGAGCACAGGTGTGTTACTTAATGACAGAAGAATAACGTGCAGTCTTCATGATGAACAGTTGGCGGTGATAAAATGCAGGCGCACTGAGGAGGTGAAGAAAAAGTGAAGAAAGGAAGGATTTACTCAGTCACCAATGATATTTAATGCTTTCATTGCAATGCAACGAATGAATAAAGGAAAAATGAAACAGGGATACATATATGTACATGGAGAGACAATCACCTTTTTATATGCCTCACTGATGATGTTGCAATGTTAGCAGAGAAGAAAGATCTGAGAAGTATGCTGAACTCTGTGGACATAATTATGAAGAAATGCAACTTGAATTAATGCAAAGAAAACCAAAATAATAGTTTGAGAAAGAAATCATGCAGACAGGGACACTGATAAACTTGCTCAGTGCAAAAAAATTGCTCAAGTGGAAAAACTTGGAAGCAATTATAATGTGGTGTCATAAAAAAACTATTGAATATCAAATGGATGGATATAATCACCAACTGAGAACTCCTCGGAAGAGTTGGAGAGAAGAGACGCTAAATGAAAACTCACAGAAGACGAAGAGAGAAACTTACTGGACACATTTTGTGACACAACACTCTCTTGAAAACAATAAGGGAAGAAGGAATGAATGGAAAGAATAATCAAGGAAAACCAAGGATGGGAATATGAGGTATGTAGAAATAAATATGTATAGCGAGTTTTTTTTGCAGCTTAATGCCGCTTCTCGCATCCCAAATGCAACTTCCAATCTCCAGGTTTGAATCCTCTTCTTCTCATTTCTAACTCACTAGTTTATTTCCATTTTCTATCCTAGGTCTTCCTCTTTTATTTATTTCCACTGGAGTCCATTTCCAAACCCTCGATGGCATTCTTTCCTCCTTCATGCGTCTTAGATGTTCGTACCATTTCCGTTGTTTGTCATATATTTTTTCTAAAATTGTTTTTTGTTGAATTTTTCCCCTTAATATAATTATTTGTTGCATGATCTGGCAGGATTAAGTTACAGCATCTCCTCTAGCATGACATTTCAACCAACATTAATCTCTGAGGTATATTTTTATCTAAAACCCAAATCTCTGACCCGTACGTCATAACTGGTTCTATCATTGTTTTAAAAATATTTATTTTATTTTAATGCGTTATGATCTTGTTCCACAAAATCGGATGCAAAATTTTAATCATTCATTTCCTTTGCCTACTTTCTTCAATATGTCACTGTTGTCTCTTCCATCTTCACTTATCGTTAACTCCAAGGTAAACGTAGGAATTGGTGTTTTTTTTATTTTTCCACTTTCCAGCTCTATATCTTCTCCTTTCCCTCCTATTGCCATGTATTGCGTTTTGTCGGTATATACCTGTAGGCCCCATTTACTGTATTCTTCCACTAGTTTGTTCAACATATACGTCATATCTTGTAGAAATGAAACAAAAACCTAATGTTGAAATGAAAGAAACTTGAAAAAGAATGTTGAAATGAAAACATACACAAGGGGATAAAAAACCGTCAGCTGAGAGAGGAGAGTGGAGAATCAAACCAATCCTCAGTTGATTGCAAAGATGCCTTCAGAGGTGAGACCGAGAGATCATGTCACATAGCATTTTGATGTTTTACGGCAAAGTTAATCTGCTGGCAAGTGAGATTTACATCAGGGATACGTTTCTGTATGAAATCAGGAATTACGTTTCGCACTGGAGGGTTACCAAATGATCAGGGATGTGGAACATGTGATCCCAGGGAGGGACAAAAAGCAGAACATACCCCTTGTCCTTCCAGATCTTCACTCATAGTGATGAGCCACATCATGAAATGCCTCTGGATTTTGGTGTACAACTACACCTGGCTGGCCTATAAAAAGCTCTCCTTACAACGGAGGTTCCCTCTGCCACGGCTGGAGGGAAATAACTTTCTAACAAGGAAACTCTGGAAACTTCCAGTTTTATTTTAGCCTTACCCATGGACACAGAGCTTTGTGTGGGTGGAAACCTTATTTCCCCAGGTACTGGAAGGTGCCCTCTCACAATGGACTATACATATTCAAGTCCAACACCTACCCTCCCTGGTGAAAATGAAGCATTCACAGAGTATGCAGGAATGTGTTTAGGAAATAAGATACCAGCTCAGGCTCTACTTTGTGGAATTATTTCATCAGATAACAATGAAAAAAACAATTTACAATTCCACTTTTTGATTAAAAAGAAAGTTTTTAAAAATAAAACTCAAATTTCAATATGTTCTTTCATTCACGATGAACAATTAAAACTTGCGCAATTTTCACATTTATTTTCTTTGCCGACCAAGGTTTCAACACTTTAGATGTCATTGTCAAGGTGACACTTAAGTGCCTCAATAATGACACTAATGTGTTGAAGCCTTGGTCGGCAAATAAAACAAATGCAAAAACAGTAAAGCAAATTATATTGTTCATCATGACCGTTATAAATTTCCACAAAGTGCACTCCTTATGTTTTTTCATTGTTAGGTAATGTTCACACACTCAGAGGAGCATTTTGCATGCTTTTAAATGTACAAAAAGAGAATATCTACATTTCCTTTCATGTTATTTTTACACCATTTTATGTAAAAATATATTAGTAAAAGATTTATTATATTTTAGAGAGTATTATATAATTAGAAATATATCAGAGGAGCAAGAGACTATCATAATGCCACTTAATGACACACAGAAATTTTATATTTTTAGATTTGCATTTATAAAAGAAAACATTTCCTGGATACTGCCTTTAGTCAGCCTATGCTTGCTGCAATCATCATCATCATGTGTATGAATGTATTGCAACTTATCAGTAACATATTGCTATGACACCCACCATCGCAGTTGGGCATGTGCCTACACAACTGGCAGTGGGCATATAGGTACGCATAGTTACTCTTAAGCTGCAATATATTCATATAAATAATGATTGCAACACGCATATGCCAATTCAAGACTATTCAAGAGATTTTTTTCTTTTATGATTGCAAATTTGAAATAATAAAATTTCTTTGTGTCATTACGGATTATTAGAAAATAAGTTTTCAGAACTGCATCACATAAATGTCACTGTGGCAACTCTTGAGGGCTAGAAGATGCCGCAAAAATGAAAATCAATACTTGAGCCACGCCAAAATTGTCGTATATTTCCACAGATAAGATGAGGTTTAAATTTTCATCAAATTTTTATAGTTTTACCATATATCTGCCTTATTTTTTTGTATCTGTCCTATAAGACGACCCCGGATTTTGAGGGCATTTATTAATGATTCAACTATCGTCTGATCTGCCGAAATATGCAGAACCAATAAAATTTGGAAGAAAAAAATAAGATGTTCTTATTGGAGTCTAAGATATCTACTGAAATCCAAAAATTCAAACAGTTTGGTTGAATACATTCTGTGGACAAACGTAACCCCTAAAAAACACTTTTTTGTTGTTTATGTTCATTAGGAGTCAACATGGCAACCAAAAATTTGGGGAGGAGGCATTTTTTGACGCTGAACATGATGATGACAACGTTCATAGCTCAAAATGTATTGGGGGCATTTATTAACTTATTCAGGCAGTGCTTATGCAATATTGAGCTCATACTGCCTACTATCTGATCATTCATTGGCAATATGCATTACATTGTTTTAGAGGTTTATTCTTACCCCAAAATATTTATTTTAAAGATGGTTAACTTCTCAAGTCACAAGCCAACGAAAGGCATTGAGAAGTACCTCAAGTCTAGCAATAGAAAGGGCAAGTTCTTTCAAGTTCAAGATGGCAGACTACATATGTACATATTTCCCTATTCTCAAATTTTAGGGAGAGGAAAATATTACTCTAGTGACATACTACATGTTAATGAAAACAACATCAGATTATATATAACTCTCATGTATTCAAACAGTACTATGCATCAATGTATACAAGATCATTTTGTTAACACTTACACTCATCACATTGGACATTCTCAACATACAACAACTCATTCAAACTAAGAAATATTTTACATACCTAAAAAGCCAACTCATATCATTAAATCAGAACACACCCTCTGGATAATAAAAGCATTCACATAGCTGGAATCTGTCAGGCTTTCTCGGCTTAACCATAACAATGTCAGACGTCAGCAGCATTTCCTCTCCTTTGCTGGAGACTTCATCTGGATGGAATCCTGATGCCAGCTGGGATGTGATCCGAAGAGGCACTTTACGTTAAGTGCCAGACTTGGGAGGCACCCGAAGTCGGAGTCCGAGCCTTGGCATCAAAGGCAAAATTATGTTCGCCTTTGAGTTGAAATAGTCACGCTGGTGAAAATGGTTTTTTCATCACAGTTACATGATAGATAATAACCATTTTACATGCTTTATTAATTTAACGTACATTAAACTGGCTTTGTTGTAACTTTAAGAAGTTATAAACAATAATGTGTAATAGGTCAGTTGGTGCCATAAACCACCCACAGTGAAGGGTTGAGTCACCTTCGATGCCGAGGCTCAGACTCCCGACTTCAGGTGCCTCCCAGCTCCGGCACTAAACGTAAAAGTGCCTTTTCGGATCAAATATCCCTGGATGCCAGGCCTGACTTGATGGGAAAATTCCTTTGTCTTTGGAGGCTTTACCAGGAGGAAATTCATTCCACCCAAACAAGGACTCTCTGAGAAGAGGAACAACATCTAACAGTGAAGCGCTGAGCCCCGAAAAGCCTGACATATTCCACATCCCCTTGAATTGAGCAAAAAAAGGAAACTTTGTTATCAAAGAACAATTACAAAGAGTAATATATTTTTTTAATACCATTAAAACTTAAAGAAATAAAAAATGAAAAATCTCCCATAACCTGGTAGCAACCTACAAGTAGATGCATATTTGTACCTTAAATCGGAAATGCAGTTATGTATAAAATAAATATATGCGTCAATAGAAAAAAGCTAAATTCTCAATGCACATATTCGGTCCCTGCCTATAACATAATTAGATCTTCAGAAAATTGTTCACATATACAGAAAATATATATGCATTATGATACATATACTTTAAATATTTTTAAAAAGAACTTTAAAATCTCCAATATATATGTACTTCATTGGCTATGAAATGGCATCACAAACATGCTATTTATAATATAACCAAAACGGATAAGATGCACACTTTTTATAAGAAAGTTTACACACAATTGAGAACTCACGTTCTCGTCAAAGCTTCCCAATGAGATTTACATCGGCATTCATTCTATCAATAACAATCCACAGCTCTCATTAAGTTCAGAGGCAAATTTGACATTCTGAGAATTATCATTAGTTTCTGAAAACAGGACTCCTAAATGCTGGAATGAGTGGTACCCTCCTTCAAAGGTTCTTCCCTAATACTTGTTGATACCAAAGAGACGAACTTCATGAAACTGAGGCATCTTGGGAAGAACGACCACAACCAGAGATATAAAGTTGATGATGAAATGGTAGGTGTCATACTTGGTGTAAAAACTTGTCAGGAGGAACCTGAAATACATGAAGTAGCTGGTTAGTCTTCATTATCAATACAAGCTTCTCCCAAACATCTTACTCCATGCAGTAGCAGGTGATGGCAACTGTTCAAGGAACAATTCAAAGGTCTCAAGTGACCTTATATTCTGGCTGACTAGAGGAATCCAAAGTGCCAGATATAATTGGTGATGGGCCGAATCAAAAATGTATCGAATCCAAATCTCTATTTTTTATCGAATCTCAAATACTGAATCCTGCTTTCACCAAATTATGAATCCCAGTTCTTTTCATTACCCCTCAAATAAACAACTCTACATCACAATAGTTGTCATCCCAAACACACAAAGCACTCCATCCCATATTCGCTGTTGATCCGTGGCCACTGCATTCGCAACTCCAAAGTAATACTTCAGGAATACCTAGGGAAACTTCAAAATTCCCATATCAACAGAAAATATCTTGAGCCACTGTTAATAAAACGAATTTTGCCTCCTCCTGCTAATTTCACCCCACGTACCAAAGACACTTTTCCGCAGATGCCCTCAATTCCACATATTTTCCTGGCATCCAAAAACTCAAGGCTGGTCACAAAGACTTATCCCCCATGCCAGAAACTAGGTAATATGTCAACAGCAAATCTCTTATCTAAATGCCCCTCAGTATTCTTCAGACGTCCACTTTCCAACTTTCTGCTCCAATCCTTCTTTCAGTCAGAGCACTGATGTATCATCAAACACGTGCCAAAAGCCTTGGTGCTAAACGTGTGAAATCTTCCACTCTATGTCCTCCTTCCAGACCCTGCTCACGATTAAAGCCACAGGCTCCTGCAACACTTCCAATTTAGCTTCTTTAATACAATGTAGCCATTACCTCGCATTCTACATTGGTGAATGCATTACACCACTGAATATTAGGTTAAACAACCACAGACGTACGTGCAAAGATCCGTCCTCCACCCTCCCAGTCCCCACGCACGAGAGCACGTACTGAAATTTGACAAATGTTTCACTGTGTCAATTCTTCACTCTCTACTTTGAATGAGTGATGCCTCTTTGACCCAGGTGAGAATGAATGAGCAAGCGACAATTTTATCTTTGAGATCATTCGCCCATCCGGGATAAAATAAAACCCATTGTCATATTCATCACTTTTCCCCCTCTTCTTTTCTCTGCTCCCTCTCTTTCAACCCTGTGGACTTCCCCTCAATTTCAGTCCAACGCCCTTCCCGCCGGCTACATGTTCGAGAGTAAAGTATTCCTCAA
The DNA here is from genome assembly GCA_963573305.1 of Pyrrhosoma nymphula. Lineage (NCBI taxonomy): Eukaryota > Metazoa > Arthropoda > Insecta > Odonata > Coenagrionidae > Pyrrhosoma > Pyrrhosoma nymphula. The sequence continues at coordinate 173,313,876 of OY754329.1, read as the reverse complement.
CCCTTCTTTTATTGTCCTTCTCGGCTAATCCTCACCCTGCCTTAGGTGGCCCAAATGGGCCAACCAAAAAACACCCATCTCCCCCCTCTTCCTTCCTCCCCCACCCCACCTTCCTTCTAAGCACAGACGATGGAGAAGACACTGCCTCTTCTCATTGCCAAGAGATGAGACATGCAGGCAAGTCTAAAAAATTTGCAATGAGTGTTTCGTCGTTTTTTTGTGTTTCTGTCGGCTCCTCTCCTGTCTACATGGTATGCTCATTGACTGTGCATTGTATGTCTTCAACTTTTCATGATCAAATCCTGCAAAAAATTCAAACAAATCCTATTCAATTTTTAATTTTCTTTTAAATTTATGAACCACCGAGTACCTCTAGGTTTTCCCTGAAAAACACAAATCTAATAATTTAGCTATAACGGAGAAAAGAAAATAAGCAGCAATTTTTTTCACATGGCAATGCAATGGCACAATGGCAATTATTAATTCCTAATTTAAGATTCCTATAGAAAACTAAGTGAACACAAGTAACTTGTTAATTTTCACTAATGAAATGGAGCATTCTTATTCTCTCAGGATTTAACCTGTTTCTTTTATTATTAACCAAATTGCCCTGAGTACTGAAGACTCATATAAAAAATGTACTGATACTAGAGCAGTCCGAAGGTGTTTTCACAGTGTGTTTTAAAACATTTTTGTGATTATTTTTTGTTCCAATATCAGACTTTTGCTGCCGCTTCAAAGGCTGTGACTGATAGTCACTTTACGTACTTCCACAGTGGATAAGTGGCCTTAGAGATGCCATCATGGGAAATACAATATTGCCGAAAGAGACAAAATTGCAACTTTATCAACAGCATTTTTCTGTGAAAAGTAATTCCTAATTTCACTATTAGGCGATTCCATGCAAATGGCCTTACTCATACTCATGGCCCAACTGGTTTCGATTCTTGTGATTTTTGGCACAAGGAATAAAGTATTAGCTTTTAATATTCATACATGTAAATGACATGACAATTTGAATACATATCTGAATTAAGTGAAGACTTGCGAGACAGAATGGTTATCTACACCACTATAAAGCATATGAACTTTCTCATGAATATAACCAGAATGTTTATCTTTATATGTATCACATTTAAATGCATAGAAAATTAATTAATTAAAAATTTTTTTGCATTATGTTCTAGAGGCCTTCCCCTTGAGGCACCGCCTTTTATAAGGCACCTTATGTGCCGGGCGGGGAGGATTGCGTGTGGTTATAATGTCAAGAGCTATGCCGGTGGTAGTTTAACTACTGGTAGGGCCTCCCTTGCTGGACAGGTCTTGACTCAACTGCCAGACAAAGTGTGCCTCACAACAATAGGGCAGAGGGGGCTCCTATGCGCTGAGAAGCAAACCCCTCTCTAACGGAGTAAACCCTGAACACAAATCCTCCAGGGTGGGGGTTCAGGCGTGGGGCTAGCAACTCTACCCTGTAAAAACTATATATGCTATGAAACCTCTAATTATGCCTCGGATGAATCATGATTGATTATTAAGATGTTGACCTGGCAAACGGACACGGACAATGAGTGTACGGAAACTAGCGACTTGGAATGTAAGAACCATGCTGAAACCAGTAAAGATGAATGAAATTTCCAATGAAATGTTTAAATATCGTTAGGATATAATAGCTCTCCAAGAAGTGAGATGGGTAGGATCTGGCAGAATTGACAAGTAAGATTTTACAGTGGTGTATAGTGGTCCCAGCCATAGAACTGGGTTATATGGAACTGGATTCGTGATCAACTCTAGTATAAGGAATAGTGTGATAAAATTTGATCCATTAGGGGAGAGACTATGCAAGCTAACATTAAAAGGAAAATTGAAAAATATTGACATCATATCAGCACTTGCCCCAACAGAGGACAGTTCAGAACAAGAGAAGCAAGTATTCTATGATAACTTGGAAAAGGAATGCGAGAAAATATCACGCCCTTCTCATTCTTGGAGACTTCAATGCAAAAATTGGCAAGGAAGATTTTTCACACAATATACATAGATGGAAAGTACTCCCTGCATGATGAAACAAGTGAAAACGGAAGACTACTCTGCCAGTTAGCTTTGTCACGCAACCTAATTATTAAAAGCACACGTTTTGAACAAAAACGTAGTCATAAAGGTACCTGGAAAATGCCAGGAACTGGAATTGTGAACCAAATAGATCATGTGCTTGTTTCTAGGAGACACTCAACCTCCATATTAGATGTAAGATCGACAAGAGGACCAAACTGTGACTCTGATCACTACTTAGTGAAAGTAAATTTTAGAGAACGACTGGTTGCCTTGGAGAAAGCCAATGGCCCTAGAAGACAGAAATGGAACTTCAAAATTTTAAGGGATCCTGTGCAAGCCTCTAAATACAAAGAAGATGTAAGTAGAAAGTTAGCTGGGAATGTGGAGGGAGAGAGAGAGGAATATCCTGTTGAAAAGCAATGGATAAGAATGAAAAAAGATCACCTATCAACAGCAAATGATACAATTGGCAAAGTTAAACTAGAAAGGAATGCAGAATGGTTCGATGGTGAATGTAAAGCTGCGATAGACGAGAAAAATAAGAACAGATACATTATGCTTCAAAGGAAGACTAGATTAACGAGAGAAAAATATCGACAGAGCAGGAAAAAAGCTGATAAAATACTGAAAAGAAAGAAAAGGGAGCATTTGAAAAATATGGTAGAAACTGTAGAGCAGCTCAGCAATGAAAACGAAAGCAAGAAGTTCTATCAAGCAGTAAAACACACGAACAAAGGATATCACCCAAAACTAAACTCATGTAAGAACAAAAATGGCAAAGTCATAGGGGAGGAGTATCAGATAATAGAAAGATGGGCAGAATACTTCAACCAACTGCTTAATAAGGAAGCATCCTCCGAGATCGAAGAGCACCCACTAGTTCATAGTGCAGAGCAGGATGTACCCATCCCATCTATAGAGGAGGTAACTGAAAGTGTGAAAAGGCAAAAAAATGGCAGAGCACGAAGAGAAGATGGTATATCAGCAGAATTGATAAATAATGGAGGCCCAGAACTAATGGGAGCACTACACCAACTGGTCTGTAGTATTTAGCAATCAGAGGAGCTTCCAGAAGAGTGAAGAACTGGATTGATTTGCCCAATATTTAAGAAAAGTGAAAAGTTGGATTGCAATAACTATAGAGGCATTATGTTACTGAATGTAGCATATAAAATCTTCACTTGTATTTATGCCGAAGACATTTTAGAAGAATATCAGTGTGGCTTTAGATGTGGAAGAAGCAGCATTGATCAGATATTCGCAGTGAAACAACCAATGGAGGAGTGCTATGAATACAACGTTGACTTGAGAAATGTTTGCTATCATTAAAGATATTGGGAAAAGAATGGGCCTCAATGCCTTATGAAAATAAGACCAAATGCTTGAAAATGTCTTCTTCACAGGACAAACAAGAGCTACAAAACCTAATTATTGGGAATTACGATTTCGAGGGCATCAGAAAATTTACCTACCTTGGAGTAATAGTAAATAATGAAAATAAGATCTCTGAGGAGATAAATCAAAGGGTAATGCAAGGTAACAAGGCCTATTTTGCAAATTTACCCCTCCTCAAATCAACTCTTCTGTCCAGGAAAACTAAATTGAAAATTTATAAAACATTGATAAGACCAGTAATTACATATGGAGCTGAGACATGGGTCCTATCCAAACAAGATGTAGAAACATTAAGAAGATTTTAAAGGAAAATAATAAGGAGAATCTATGGCCCAGTAAAAGAAGGAGAAACGTGGAGAATGAACTTTGAAATAAATGAAATATTGGAAGAGAAGGATATAGTTAGGTTCTCAAAGTCATTGCGACTGTCATGGTTGGGCCATGTTGAAAGGATGGAAGAGTACAGAGAGGAAGACCACGCAAAAGATGGCTACAAGATGTTGAAGAGGACCTGAAGACAATGGGGATTGGAAGATGGAGAGAGAAAGCAAGAAGGAGAGCCGAAAGGGGGCATATTTAACTGAGGAAGAAGCCAAGACCCAAACGGTGCTGTAGAGCTGTGGAAGAAGAATGTTCTAGAGGCACTAGAAAACATAAAAGGTATTAAACATATTGATTTTTATTCTGTGGAAATGGGTGGATTTGCTCCCCACATGCTGAAAGATAAAGAAAAACCCATCCATAACAAAGGAGTTAAAAAATAAACCAGATCCTGAGAGAGTAAGAAATCTCTATTTCATAAGCAAAAGCAAATAGGTAACTTGTATACACTTAGCACCTACATTTAAGGATTAATGAATTTTATTCATTAACTGAAATTGCTGCTCAGTTTTATTTATATTTTCAAGCTAATTTATTATATTAGACATTGGGGGAAAACCATTAACTACTTATAGGTTCATAAACTTACAAGAAAATGGATTTGGATTTTAATTATACACGAATTGGTAATGAAAAGGAATTGTGATTTGTAATTTGGTGAAATCAAGATTTGGATTCCATAAATTTGAATTCAACCCATCACCAGCTGATATATTTTGATGGAAAAAACATTTCAAATAAGAAAAACTGCATTTACTAAGTGGATATACTCATAATATGGAACAAAAGACAATACCATCCTGATGCATAAAATAAATAAATTGACAATTAACCCTTAAAAGCTGAAAGTGCCAATATTGGCATGCTGTTTGGTGCTTCTCACTGCCGAAAGTGCCATTTTTGACAAAACAAGAAAACCTTTAAAGGGCCAATTTTAATCTGGCAGGGAGGGACTTCAAAGGAAAATTAAATACGGCATTTAAAGGTTAATTAAAGATTGAATTGAAAATTAACTCCATGAAACCCTTTTGCAGGGCTGGTCTATAATTCACATAAGCAATGAGGTCTCAGAAACATTTTCCAGGAAAAAAAATTAAATATCCATGCAGCAAATTTAGTATGTACAAATGCTTTATACCATAGACGTTGATTCTTCTGATTTCTGGGATTTCCGCCACGTGGTTCCATCTTAGGGACAATATTTCACTGGCTATCCTGCAGACTTGGACCTGAGGAAGTCTGCAGGATGGCCGGTGAAATATTGTCCATAAGACGGAACCACACAGCGGAAATCCTGGAAATTGGAATAACCAACTTCCATCCAAGCCCCGTGGAAACCTACGTCAGAGCTTTATATCATATGCATATTACAGTGCTACACATAAAAAATTAACCAAATAATTAAAAATACACTTTATTTAAAGCTAAACACTTAGATGTACTCTATTACCTGATGCTAGGTCAAAATAAAAGAGATATGAGGAATATCTCGCAGCTGAAGGCCATATATAAAGCATATGCTGGGGAAACTACCTGGGTGGATATCTCAGGCTAAGACATCCGGCTTATTTCTCTATAGGAAAGACCATGGGGACAAAATCGAGCCTCCCAAATAGAGAACTAACTGGCGGAAATTCTCCTTTTTGAACAGACGGGTGGATGCATATGGAACAAAAGACTCAATGTAAACATCGGGCTTAGAAGCAAATGTTTTCAATCCATTCCCTAATAGTGTCAGGTGCTTTGCAAAAAGACTCCATGACATGTGTTTGTATTATTTTTTTATGAATATGTTTTATGTAATACCTTTACATATATGTATTTTTAAGTTACCACCTGAACACAGGGTCAACTTGTAACTGTATCATCTTATCATCTATGTATAGTAATAATAATTACCGGAAGTATATTGTTAATTGTTTGGTCATCCTAAAATTTTAATTCCACCACATCATAGTTGATTCATCACTTTTCCATTTGCACATGCAATGGACAGCAAAAACCATACTTGTCCTTATTTTTTGGTTCTCCCCATTTTTTGGTTCAATATTGGCAGCAAAAAGTTTGGGGGGCCATTTCCTAGCATTAAGAAAGAAAATCACATAGACACCCCAATGTTTATGGCTCAAAATAGCTGAGTAAAATAAATTAAATCTTGTTGCTTAATCATGTGACTTGATTACTTCATTAGGTCATTAATTTTTCTTCTGTACTTTATTAAGGACACAAAATGAAAAATTGATATAAAAAATACTGTAAGGCAAATAATATGTGCCTATTAACTTTGTGAATAAAGCCAACTATGCAATTGAATTCTGGGGATCGGCAATAACACTCCTTAACAAAGTATTTCTTATACAAAAGAGGGCAATAAGAATCATTATGGGGAAATCAAAAACACAATCCTGTAGACCACTATTCGTAGAATTAAAGCTCCTCACAGTGCCATGCCTATATATTTATAAATTATGTGTTTTAATTAAGGTTAACCTTCACAAATTACAGGCTAATAGTGATATTCATAATCACTTGACAAGATCCCATTCAAGTTTACATGTCACCCTCCATAAACAAAAAATAGCCTCTAGCAGCCCCATTGCTGTCGGCAATAAAATGTTTAATTTACTCCCCCCATATTTAAGATGTACTACCCCAGAAAATAAGTTCAAGGCTGAACTAAAAAAATATCTTGTAAACAAATGTTATTACAGTATACATGAGTTTTATAACAAAGTTTAGTAGTTGTTTTGTATTAATATTGTATTTTGTATTGTTCTATCTCAACTATTAGTTGTTTTTTGTCATCAATTTTGTATCTTGTATATTGATGGAAACATGGAATTCTTTGTTCAATAACTTTTGACGTGTCTTATATCTATGCATTGATTTCTTTGACATATGATCTTTGGACAAAATAAATTATTATTATTATTATTTTCGACTTGTCACACTTTCTCAGCTAGTATTACACCAACTGGAAAATTTTCACCTATCCTAAAGGCGGATTAGGATTAGGCTCGGAAGTTCAGGAAGAGAATTCACCCTATCCTACTGTGTACGAATTTTCTTGGCTTAGGAATCTCCTCACGATTTGGCAAGTTTGGAGTAGCACAGCTTTTTATTATTATTATTATATTATTATTATTAAAGACAATTTTGCACACAAACAAATCGCCATGAGAAAAAAACATCCACCTGAACTGAGAATCAAGCCATGGAGCTTTGCCTTGCCAGGCCAATGTGCTAACCACCACGCTACCCAGCTTCTTAACCCTTAGGCTGCGGGAAACATACATGAACGTGTGTATTGGCAAATGCGGGAACAATGATCTTGTACGTTTGACCCCCTCTGTCTACCTGCTCCCTCAGCCCTTTCACATTTTTATGACTCGAACTCTTTCTTTCCAGCGGTGGACATTTGGGAATCCACCCTTTTTACCCAAACCACTCCCTTCCCACGCTCTTTAGGGATCGCATACACCACCGCAATGAGGTATGACCCTCTCTTCCGATTGCTCGCTCAAGGGGTAATGCATGTCTCAAAAGTTTGTTATCTTATGCTTGCACCCGGCTCAATTACCAATGGATTTCTTTGGTGTTTGGTATCAAACTAAACAAAATAGCTAGAAAAAAATATTGTCATATTTGTTTTTAACAATTACACCTATTAACAAATTTTCAAAATGTGTTCAAAGTCCCACTGATCCCTCAACAAGTTCCGGTGCCCACCCCCTGGGATCCCGAGAAAAGGGTCGGGAGGGGATTACATGGGTCAAGTAACTGCCCGGCCTCGGCCCGTGGGAAGGAGGGACAGGCTCCGTCCGAATAGATATTTCCCGCACAGGGTGGCCGACATGCGCTATAGCTGCAGCAGCTTAAGGGTTAATTCTCGAGGTTATTTCATCAGGAATTAAGGGGATTTTCTCTATGTTCTGATCTTAAGGTCCATTGAAAATGGCAAAGTAATGGAATAAGGGCTTCGAAGAAGCCACTGCCCTTGATGCTGGGATAGGTTGCGCATTGAAGTAATTTGTGGCATGTAATATGTAAGCTTCCTCCTCTATCTCTTTACTATTTTCCCCTTCAGCTAAGTAATACATACATATATAAATTGATGAAAATATAACCCATGATGATAAATACTTGACACCCATACAAGCTAAGGTCTCAGCAGATGTATAGCCCCAATAATTTTTTTTATTTTCACAATATGGAGTGCACAAAAATGCATTGTAGAGCTTAAGGGCACTATTTATAACCATAATTAATAAGGCCCAGACTTTGCACAGAAAGGTCACACTAAATAGGACGTATATAAATGGATCATAAAATTGTCATGCACTTCATAAGCTACCACAAGCTATGTGTACTCACAATACTATGGGGACAACAGTCAAAAATTTCCGAGTGGATGTAAACTGGCATCCATAATCTATTTGCTCCCAGTGGGTCAAAGACCTGCAATATCCTTGGTCTTGTGGTATCCATGGCGCTCCTTTGATTATGTGCAAAAACACAAGGTGGCACTAAAAATGGAGAGTGATACGTACATCTATATTTAAGACAATTCTGATGAACAGTTGAACAGGCAATAAGACAAATGAAAGCTTGCTCACTCAAGCAAGTCAAAACTCAAATCCAAAGAAATCCCACTTTCAAATTTTGGCAAACTTTCAATGTGAAGTGCAGGGAAAAATAGCAAATTCAAAATCATAGACACGCAATGCCAAAGGTGGTGTGGGAAGAAGAACTGGATATGAAGCCATAAATACGCTGGAAAATTCATAATTTTAATCAAAATTTTAGGTATACATGAAGTTATATTTTGCACATGAATCCACTGCTGCTAGAAAAATTCCACCCGAGTCCTTTGGGAGAATAGGATGCATTACAATTCAGGTCTGACATTGTCAGTTACAGTACACGGAGAAATGGAGGGATCTCGAATGTTTCCAGCCCGAGACCTATACATTCTGTACATAGAAGAAAAAAATTCTTTCATTGCGAAGTATGTGAACAGAAAATGATTAGTATCAGCAGCACACTAAAATGAATATTAATTGATGAATGTCTTATATGTGCTACCGAGAACAATACTTGCATTAAAAAAATGATAATTTCATTTTTTTAATGCAAGTTTTCTCATCCTCATTTACATGCAAGTTTTCTCATCCAAATTTTAAAGAAATAGAACTCACAAAGATTTTGTTCATACAAGCAGTTTGCACGATGATATTAAAATTCTTAACTTTCATCGACAATAACACTACATTTATTCACAAATCAACCCCTTAAAGTCTCCTATCTACCTGAGTCATAGGTAATTTAGCCTCAGCTCTCCTCATTACACATCTGTATCCCCAGATAATGGATATTCCCCATGATAAAGGATCACAATACAGAAAACTAGGCAAAATATAACAGTAAAAATTGAGTACAAGCAATTTTCTGCAAGAGCAAAGAGGTGAATTATTTGTGTTTAAAAACCTGCATTTATTTATCTATGCATATTATTTTTTGTCCATCCATCACTTAAAATGATAGGTATGGGCTATGTCAATTCATATAAATACAAAGAAGTAGACCACACATTTCAGTAATCATTTAGACCATAGAAGGCCTGAGATACAAGTTAACATGCTATGACAATTATAGGAGGAACTTGCACTGACACATTTGATTTTTTGAAAGCCAAAGCAGGCATAGAAAAAGAAGAGTCTTTCATTGCATTAACTTGAATAGCTTTGTCTAAATAACCTGTTCTGATAGTGATTCTCTTCCAAGTAGTAGATATTGGCTGGTGAAACTTTGATGCAACATTATTTTAACAACATTTAACATATGTTTCCAATTTGAAAATAAAACAGGACATTTTTTCCACATAAATAGCAAATAAATTCAAAATGAAGAGATAACAATATGCCTTTATTTGGAATTTATTCACTATGTATAAATATATAAAGGGATAATAAAATAAAGGGCATAAAATAATATTTTTAAGGGACATCAAACCGCATAGATGATAGCCTAGGAATTTGCCTTGCCACTACTAACATTAGGAAGACTTGTATCTTTTTCTGATGCATACAGCTGCAAATAAATGAAGGTAGTCAGCATTTGTCTACTGTCAGTAAGTAAAGGTTCCCGAACACTTTTTCATTTGAATTTCCAATACTTCAACCTTTACTACACATGGGACTAGAAGGTGAGACTTTAGAGCTGAAAGCTTGAAAGAGGAACTACATATAATTGTTCCTTGAAAAAGGACTAATCGTGGAGCCATGAGATCAAGCTCCGCAGTTGGAATGTGCTGCTGCTGTTCAAAAGTGATGTCACAACAATTATGTTTTATCTGGATTAAGTACACATATATTCTAATATGTATTAGGCCTTAAAGGAAATCAGAGACTCAATTCAATGACCATGGTAACCTAAAAGGGGTATAAGAAGGTAAATCATTGAAAATTACATTAAAAGTAGCGTAAATGCCTAGATATTTTCTCTCATGAACATATAAAGGCACTCCGATTATAATTTAAGAAGTTAGTATGCTTCGTATTTTTGATGCCATTACCATATTATCACTGTTTGCATGCACTTTCTAACAAGTATAACCATGCTTGATACATTGGGTGCTTAGCCGATTGTCATTTTAAACAATCTATGTAAGACAAGTCCTTGTCACTCACTCACTGACTCAGGAATGCTGTAAGATGGAGCCACAGTCACTTAAATTTTAAAATACCATTATTCAACTGCTTGCAAGAAATTTCATAAAAGCGAGAATCATTTCTGACTTGGCTCCGAATGAGAAAACGCTCCCTCTCATCTTGCAACGATGACAATTTCCAATGATTCCGGCATAAGCGATTACAATCAACAAGTCCCAGGGTTAGTCGTTTGACCACGTTGGACTTCAACTCCAAACAGCAGTATTCCCACACACGGACAACTGCACGTTGCTCTCTCTCGCTCGACAAAAATTCCCGCCAAGTGAAAGTGTTTATCGAATAGCCCAACCCTCAATCAAGGACCACTGCTCAACCATAATTGTCAATTCACATGCAATGTAAGAAATAAACGGAAAGAATGTAATTTTTTTAGTATTGGGAATAAAATCATGATATCATGTGTCATTTAATTTCAATATCTTTTTCCTTGAATAAGTGGGCGCCATGGGCACTTTTTAAAACCTAGTATGACTGTAATGAAATAGTAGTGCATGTGCAATATAATTTATTGCTAAGTAACTTATTTGCCTGATAAATTGAGGCTGAACTAAATAGTGTAAACTGGGGCAGTACTAAATAATGTTCTTAGCAGACAATGGTATGCATCACATTACGGAACATTTACGTAAATTGAGGGTACTCATCATCAAGGGTAATATGTAATATTTTTAGATACAAGAATTATACTGAAAACATGCAAGGCGTGCTGTTAGTACTATGTAGCAGATAAGAATACAGGTATTAGGGAGTAAATAAATAGCTATCTGCACTACCTATTGACAAACCTAGTTAAATGTCTCATTGTCAGCTGTTATGGTTTCCTATCGTTCACAGGAAAAATTACATTTACAACTGTCTGTTCAGCAGTCTAGTTCCCTAATTTCATTCTCATGATCTGATCTACCGTAGTATGCCGGATTTTGTAAAATGTTATTTATGTCATCAGAAAATAAATTGGTTGGGAAATTAAATTAGAGATTAAGTCTAAATTTTAATCATCGGTCTGAAAGAGATTCCAATCCCAGTTGTTGCACAAGGTTAGTTACACTAACGAGATTATAATAACAGCCTTAAACGGATGTATCTTGCTGAGCTTCGCTGCATGCTTTCTATTTTATTTTTTTTAAACTACCTCGTACGGATAAGTGTGGTATACCTAAAAATTGCTAGAGAGTAAGTTGGATGTTTCATCTAAAAGGCATCTAGTGGTGTGAGACAGTCCCAATGGGAATACATGGACTGTTGAGTCAGGATGAACAAAGTCAGATATGTCGTTTTTGATGCGAGAACGTTTATGTAAGCCTAGTACATATGGTACTTTGGAGAACAATGATATGTGTAGTCCAGAGAGATAATGAAACTAAGATAGATTGCTAAGGAGTGCTAAAGTTTAAGAAAGGTCTAATTGCAAGAGCAATGAAATGAAACAGAGGAGAAGGCCACAGCTACCTACACGGATGGAGATAGTCTATCTATATAGACTTGAATCAAAGAGAAACCCAAGCAACAACAAGATTCCTTTTTCGAGGATTTGGGTGTAAGTAACTGCAATGTGTGCTGAGGCTTCAGAGACCTCTGGCATGACACCAGTCAATTAGGAGTAAAGAGCACTTCAGGATAACGATTCAATGGACAGTAATGGAGTTATCATCAGGAAAAATATCCTTAGATAAAAAATTGGTATACAATGAAAATAGACACTAGGCAAGGTTGGTAGTTGAAGGCTGTTGCCAAAGACAGGGTTTTAATTATTTTCAGGGCTCATATTTTATTCATTTTTCAGGGCTCCACTAACTCACTTCACTGTTTATCTGTGGAAAATTGTAATATCTTAGTTCTTATTATCCTTCCCAGTATCTACCGAACAAACATAATCTGAGGTTTCAGGCGTGATGGAGAGGAAACGGAACATATCTGCAATTAATGAAAAAAGAGTAATTTCCACAAGTATGACATTTATTGCACCACTGGTTACGCTTTTTACAGCATCATGAGGTACATATATCAAGTGTGCTCAAGGTTATATATAGGGAGGCGGGAAGGGGGGTGGTAAGACAGGGTTACGGAAGAAGTGGAAAGGAAAAGGAGAGAAGGGTGGATAGGTGCCTGAGGGTTGGGAATACCGGGGAAGGAGTCGGGGGGAGGGGAGTGTGACGAATTACACAAACACATGAATGTTCTGTTCACTATCGTCACAGAAATTCTTGTTGTCTGCCGGTTTAGGAACAAGCTGCAAACAAAATACAAACTGTTAGAAGGCTCTTTCCAAGTTATTTCCATTTGTGTGTGGCGCGAGATTGTCCGTTGGCTGTTCATATTCAGTTCACTTAATCTCCAATAGGCACTCAACAGGCTTCAAACTGACAGCGAACAGGCATTATTGTTACAGAAATCGACAGAGTTCTTAACTTTGTCCATGAAAACTTACACATGAAATACGTTGGGATAACATTGACCTTAACGTGACAAGCTCTTGGATTATTGCTCTCAAGAGGAAGCATAAGGGTATCTCCCCTCAAAATATATTAGAGAAGCCGACAACTAGAAAAAATGCACTTTCCTTGATCAATGCTTCCAGGAATAACTATTGGAACTATGATTTTTAATATAGTTTGACGATTCGTTTCTACAATGTTTCCATCTACATATAGTAGAGCAGCAAGATTTGTGAAAAGTTGTTACGATAAACTTAGCAGTGCTACCGAATTGTTGAAGGAATTAGGGTGGGAATAACTGATCGAAGGGAGAAATACAGGTTAAATCTTTTGCGCAAGTTTGGAGCAGACATTTTTTTGTTGGACGTTCTACATATATTGCTAGAGCCAACGTACTACGGAAGAAGCGATCACAGGAATACGATAAAGGAAATTGACTGCAGAACCAATAGATTTAAAATGCCATTTTTCCCACGTACAATAAGGGATCATAATAGTTCCAATAGATCAATCATATGAAACTCCCACCCTAATTAGGTAGAGTAGAATTTTCACTTGTGCTTAAAATCACAACATCATTACTAACACTTCACACCTCTTGATATGTCTGGCATTATTTTATTTTGTTCTCTGCATGAAGTAGCATCTCGTAGCACTTATGAATTAACAGTATTAGTAATAGAAACCGCAAGATGTGTGTATAGCATTGTTCTGCATGTTTGCATGTTCATTTGTGTATCACTCTCCCAGTTTCTTGTTGGACTGCGCACTGTTCTCCTGACTGCTTTGCACAACCGGGGAAGTGTGCGAGGTCCTGATTTGTGCTGGGACGAGTGCTGCATGCCTGGCGTTGAATCACCCCGCACCACACACCCTAGTGGTGGCTTGCACGGTACTTCGTATATGTAGATAGTATTCTTAATACCTCACCGTGAAAATAATGATTTACATATTTTGTGCATGCAGCAAACTAGGTAGATACTCGGGAGGCTTTAAAAACGTACATAAACACAATATACAGAATTAGGGGGTGTCTTTTTTTTTTAATAATTAAGACATAGAAGCAGTACTTACAACAGATTAGTAACACCCACAATAAAACTAAAATGTAAGATTTAAAAAAATGCCTCTGAGTAAAATTAAAAGATAGCCGATAATAGAAGGCAGCGGTTGGGCATAACCAACGTATCATTTTTAAGGTCAAAAGCCCAATCGTGGCAGTAATTTGAGATCACTAACTGATGATGCCACGTAATTACGCGGCAAGTTAAAAATCAATCATTGCTCCATACTTACAGTGTTATGAATAAGATTAGTTAATGTCCATGCTAAAGGGATGGTGAGAAGAGGAACACTGAGAAGAATCAAGTGCAACACAAGGACACCGACTATGTAACTCAGCCACAAGCCCCGGCTTTGCAACCAAACAGTATTGGGATTACTTTCCCCATGTCCCCCAACCAACATCCTAAGGAAGAACAAATAAGAGAATTAGGAGACAAAAAACAAACACGCGCAACTTGGAAATGAACACTTATCAACATAACTGAGGCAGTTCAGTCTAAATAGGTATACAGGTCAGTAGTGCATAACCGGTACCCACAAGGCTATAAGTAGAAACAAATAAGCAAAGTGAACGAGTAAATGTCAAACTCTTCCAGTCCGGCAGAAGAGATCAACAAGGTTGGTATGTATCATCAATGCATCTATAATAGAACCATTTACAATCAAGCAGAATCCTGTAAAATCCTGTGCGTTCACTGATACGGGCCCGCTTGTTGTTGATCGCGGAAACACCTTAGAGAGAATTTTAAATTTGTTGTTTTTCCGCCCACTGATTAAGTTCAAAGATTTACATTAGACGAAGTACACATACCCAATAGCTAAGCACTCATTTATATTTTCATGAGGAGTGATAAGTAATACTTTTAAAACAAAAATAACCAAGGCAAAGTATCATATGGCGTTACAGCTACACAATTTTTGCTAACTGCCAATTGTAGCATGGAGAAATGAAATGCAACGGATTCAATGTTTTTAATTATATCTTACATATTTGTGGCATTATAATTTGTTGCTATTACTGAATACTTACCTTTGTGTGTCCTACCCAACGGACTCTTTCGCATCGCGAAAGTGAAACTTGTTGACTTCGACAGAAAACACCAAATTCATGACTCACGATTACGTCATAGTATTGACGTCATCAATGGTTGCGGGGCTTTCGGGTGATTGTGATGTCGCTTACAAACTGACAAGAGAGCGCAGGAACTGTTTTTAAACTCATGATTGAATTAAGCGTTTCGCTAATTGCGTCCATATACATGCCATATTTGAGGCAATTAAATAGTTATTTTATCTGATAAATGACGCTAATAGACGGGTCTAATAGTAGGTACTTCACGACGACCGAAATAGTCAATTTTTCGAGGGAGCTATATCATCATATATCGAAATCCTCTCCATGCATGGAGAGGATTTCGAGTTTAGCACTCTGTCCATTGGGTTGGACGTTAAACTGTGGACCCCTTTGCGCCTTTGGCTAAGTAAGAGTAGGCTAATGCTGATGCCGGTTTTTTTTCCACCTCCCTCTCATTCCCCCCTATGATCTCCTAATGGCGCAAGTGACAAAATATCTGTCGGTCGCTTCCTCAAGGCATAAACAAAAAAAATAATCAATTTTTTCATTTAGCTGATTAGTCCTGGTCAATAAATTATAAAATCTCAGGATTCCCAACTTCTAATGCAGAGCAGTTTCCAATTAAAGTGTAGCATTAGAATGAGCGAGCTTATATAGGTATAATACAGTATGAAACATTAATGCTCAAAAAATGTTATTTTGTTTTCGACGCTGTTGTTCGAAGTCCTTATATTGAGTTTTGTAGAACCGAATACGAAGAACAGGTAAAAACACCCAAAAATGTCTGCGGTCATTATTGCATGTAGATCAAATTACTTGCTTCCGAGACGCCAGTTGCGATGACGTCAGCGCTAATTCTGTTTCCCGTAGCGCAATAAAAATACGCATTTTTAAGGGAATTTCCGCGCCTCCTTTGAGATTCGCAAGCGGCACAGTATTTTGTGATTTTTTCACACTCCAAGTCACGATTATCATCAATATAGAGTCTTAGTTATAGTTAAGCTTAAATTTGGTTGAGTACATAATAAAATTATTTAATAAATCTCTCTGACAATGTCTATGATTAACGAGAAATGTGGTTACATGTTATTTTGAAGAGCACGGTTTGAAAATACCTGGATTTTGAGATTTAAAAAAAAAAGAATTTCGGTAGAAAATAATGTGCGATTTTATTTTTGGAGTGTACAATTAAGTCTATGTGAAAGTACTATTGAGCAAGCTCAACTAACGAAAACGATGATTATGTGATGACTATGGTGAGTTGCAGAGTGCTTATATATTTCCAAGTTATTTGGTGCACAAATGTGATTTGGTACGCAGTATTGGCTCCGAGATAACTCTTCCGTCTACCATTTATTCTGATCATTCTGCTAGCTCGCGCACGTATACGAGGGCTGCATCATCGCCATTGGTGATTCGGCTCCCTCCTATTTTGTGGTGTGACGAAGGCCCTGGAATTTTGACGTGGCTACTACGTACTTGCCTGGCTGCCCACTCCGATTGCAGCAAACTTGGTGACGAGGAATACGTAACTGGTAAGTACTCAGTTGAAGAAAATAACAACGAAGCATGGGTTAGGGTTTAGCTGGTCATATTGGGGGGGTTGTGATGACTAGTTTAGGATAAATAAATGTATTGGCTGCGTTTTACGACGCTTTTACCTTGAAACAAGCCAAGGTAGAGAATATGGCGTCCAGTGGAATGAATGAATGTGTAAATTTAGATCTGCCTTGTATACAGCTTAGTGTCTTGTGTTTTAATGAAGTTATAACGTAATTCGGCGATTTTTATGGGTTGAGAAGAGAGTTATGTAGTTAGGAAAAATTAAAACATCAGTTGAAGAGGGTCGTCATTGTTGTGATTGGTAATTTTGAAGGCAGTTTACGAATTTTAATATCGATTGGCAATTTTGATTCGCGCTTTATTAAAAAAAAACATCACAGTTCCCGCGAATTGGTGAGTAATTACCTACGAATTGTAAAATGGTAGATTGATATGATGTAAATATTTAGGTGGCATAGTTGCTGGGAATCCATGGGAAGTTAGCGAAAGTATTGCTATCACTTCAGAAGGAATCTCGTAATGTCAATTGATATCTTCATATAGGCTCAAGAAAGAGTTTTTTCAAGCGTTAGACAAAATTAAATTTCCTTGGATCTTCTCTCTAGGGATCGTGCCTCGAGGTGATGGAAACTATGGTGGAAGAAAATGGAAATGCAGGAAACTCTGGAGGTGATCCACTTGCTCCCTCCCCTGGGGAGGCCTCATCACCTACAGTGACTTCGGTACAGAACTCCTTGCAGTCTCAGACTCCCACTTTGGAAGCCCCCTCGACACCGTCGACCCCTTCTGCACAGGGGTCAACGGGTCTCAGCATTCTACATGTCACCATCCCACAGACTCCCGGTGCACAGGTAGTGAGGGAGAAGTGAAGACGGAATAGTGCTGTTTGAATTAAATCCTATCGTACTGTTACCTTCTCCCTCCATTTTTCATTTCGTGTATAACTCAGTTATTTGCATCGAGTCCCCAAGATTCTCAAGTGCATGCATCATTAACTATAAACCCGTTCATTTTCCGTACCCATGAGCATGTACATCAGACGTAAACATTTTTTTGAATGGATATTTCATCAAATTGATAATGCTTTTGAACATTATTAATTATTTTGCATGCTTTCAACTATTTCATCGTTGTTTTATGGCCATAATGATCATGTCATTGATTTGGCATGCCAAATTATTTTTCATATTCGTCCGAATTCGTATTCTTATTCCATGAACAAATATCCCCCTTTCAGTTTGAGGTCATTTTGATTTTAGTTACCATTTGTCTACCGCCGAGTGCTTTGGGATGTGGCTTGGAGAATGCTCTAGGTGTGGTAGAGATAAGTGAATATCAATATTTGCAGTAGTTTTACTTTTCAATGCAATATTTTGCATGCAGTGCAATACTTTTATTCATACCAAGCTTCAGTACTTCTTAATGTTTTATTAATTTTGGAAATACATTAAAATATAATCTGAATGTTTATGAATAAATTTAAAAATTTTTTTTATTTAGGTCCAATCTGTCATTCAGCCTAACCAACAGTCAGTTATTCAAACTGCAGCCAATATTCATCCTGTGCATTTGTCCAAAGGAAATGTTATATTGGTTAGCAAACCAAATTCTGTAATTCAAACAGCTGGTGGAAATCTTCAAACATTACAGGTATGCAGTTGGTTTGATAGAAATTCTTGTGTGGATGAAATCATTTTGTCAATTAAAGTATTCCACTAATTTTAGTTATCAAGTAAGGGATCAAAAGTTTGGTGTACCACTTAATTTTCAGTTTCCCTATTGGAATTAACACAATTTCGATGTTTTATAAAAAGGAAATTTTGGAAAGGTTTAATGGCAACGCACAGGGTTATAAATAATTTGGACATCCTTTTGAGTAATCCTTTTCGGACATCCTGATGAGCCCATAATGGGAACTCTCTGTGGTAAACTTAGATTCAGATGTTGGTGGGAATGAAGTTAGTCATCATATAACTTTTTCTGGAATGCTGTTAGTATGAAGTGTAAAAATATAGCTAATAAGTGGTCATTGGTTATGAATACGTCTGGCGTTGTTTGTAAATGATTGTTTATCCTATTACATGAGTTCTCTCCACATTTTGATTGCCCAAAAGCATGCCATTTGTACCCACCCTAATTATTTAAAAATTTTATTATCTAATACTCGTTAGGTATACCTACGTAGTTGATTGATTATTCATGGTAGTAACGTAAAACTGATGCTATTTGTACCATTAAGGGTAAATGAGTAGGTTGATATGGGAAATATTATTTGGGAATGGAAGAAGGGTGGAGAATGAAACCTGGCATCAGCGTTATCCTACCCACAAGGCATCAGAGGGTCAAAGAATATTGTCTTATCTCACAAACGAAGGACTGCTGTATTTCTCTCCACTTGACACTCAAATAAGTAAAGATGTTTTTCAGCTTAACTTTGTAGATCTGGTGCGTGTTACTCAGTACATTGTTTCTTTATCTTTTCCGTAGTATTTTATTTCTGACTCTAGTTTCACATTCAATGTCATTATTATGGTCTCCAATATATATCAGTCACTGCCTGTGATTGCTCAGATCCTAGTGGGATGGGTGTGGGGGGGGTTTGTTGTTCAAGGTGAGCAATGTGAACATGCCTCCCTTATTCATTCCATCCCGTGTGGTGTGGAGCAAATTGAAAGTGACTGATATTCATTGGAGCTAGAAGAGAATATTGAATGTGATACCATAGTGAGAAATAGAAATGCACTGATAATACACAGGAACAATTTATATTGGATGACCCAGTTACGGATCGGCATTTCATTGAAAAATAACCAGCAATGCCAGAATTCGAACCCAAACCCTCGGAAGGGGAGGCCAGTCCTCCAGCCACTATGCCAACCTGATCCAATCCCCTAACATAAAGAATTATTAATGAAAAAATTGACAGTTAAGCTGCCAGAGGACTGAGATGTTATGATGTATTCTTGTCATTTACTTTTGCTCTTACTTAACCTTTTTTTGCCAATGATAGGATAACATCTTTTTATTATTAAATGAAATACTGATTGGACGCATTGGACGATTTCATTTACTTATACAGTTCAAATTGCTGTCCAGGCTGGCTAAAGTTCTTGTGTGAGGAGCATTTAATTCAGTGTGTTTCGAGCGTTTTGTTCATTGCTTTAATAACTGTACTTAGGTCTTGAGAAACTTTGTAAAGAAAGCCTTTACTTATTCTGCACTGCAATTTTTCCTTAGGTTGTAGAAACGGGGAGTGACGAAAGTTTGTCAAATGACGATGAGTCGACAAAGAAGAGGAGAGATATTTTGACCAGGAGGCCTTCCTACAGGAAAATATTAAATGATCTTGGTGGAGGAGAGATAGCAGGTAAAATATATTTTTCAGATTCACTTGTTTAAATGCTTTGTCATCTGATCTCTTATTTCAAGCAATTGAGAACTTCTTAGCTCTGACGAATGTATGTGTTCTCTTGCAAGTTACAGCTTGTCTGTTGTAGTGATATTTTTTTCCACTCAATTGAAACATTGGGCTGGTTTAGTATGGTTTACATGCCATAATTATAAAATATGTTACATATTTTTATGTTTCCTTAGAGGTTCTTGAGCAATAAGAGGTTGGATTACAGTGGTGTTTACTATTATTGTTGTCGAATATATTGGGGGCTGAGAGGCAGACGTAAAGCCTGAATCACACGATCATTTTTCAGGGATAGCTCCAATTATAGCTTAAGGGATAGCTTAAATGACAGCTCAAGGGATAGCTCAAATGATAGCTCGAGCTGTCATTTTTCCGGTCACACGATCATTTTTTCTGTAGGTGCTCGCATCATTGCCGGGAAATTTGTCCTACCACTTTTACGTTTACCGAGCTAGTTCGACCAGAAGTCACTTGCGGCGACACAATCGCGTTTTGCTTCCCTTCGCTCTGATTGGCTGAACTTCAGATTCATGTACGTGTTCAGGGACGGAAAAAGGGACAGGACCAAATGATGGAAAAAGGGATGGCAATCCCTATCATTGCCGCTATCCCTGAAAAATGATGACGTCAGAGCTGTAGGGAAAGCTATCCCTTGAGCTATCACTGGAGCTATCCCTTAAAAATGATCATGTGATTCAGGCTTAAGATTTGTGAGGGCGGGTGCATTATGGGAAAGCCCAGAACAGTTTGAAGGTTTCTGAGAGGGGCAACTCTTGCTCCAATGTTGCTGAGATTATCCCTCATCCCATTCAGACGGTAAATCTGCATGGCCCGCAATGAGTGAGGCCCTAAGGGTGACGTGTATCCCTGGGTTTCGTGATGGGTGTTGCTCAGTCAACGCCTAGGTAGGGAGGGTGACCAAAGCATTTTTTTTGTCCAAGGGATTTGGGAGTACCTCTGCCTTTACCATGGTTCATTTCGGGAAAGAGTAGACCGTCGGAGCTAGTTGATACACTTGTGGAATATTGAGAACAAATACAATACCCGAATGCATAAAAGAGATAATGATATTTCCATACAAAGTGACAGCAGTAGAAGTGAGCCTTAAGCAGTGACAGGTTAACAAATATGATTCACTGTCGATACTATTCATGTCGTGAAATGCATAATTGTAAAGGAAGAAAAACTGTAACACAGAGAAATATAGGTTTCAGTGGAAATTAATAAAGAGATTAAGATTAAGGAGGTCTAAGGGTTGATTGGGAAAGATAGAAACGTAAGTAAGGAAGAGCGCCGATCAAAAGAATGGAAGCGAAGGTTTGGCAAAATGGAAAGCAAATTCTTGATGATGACACAATAGAGGTCAGAGAGCAACTGAATTTCCGAGAGCCTTGGCCACACCTACTGCATCCTAGTTGGCTCCAAGAAAGTCATGTGTAGAGCAACTTTCTCTTCGCTCATCCCCAAAAATTGAAGTCCTGCCTCTCAGCCACCCCGATATTTGAAAAGGATCTCAACAAAAGGGGAGAGTCCATACTCCACATGTCTAGCAGGAAAATTGCATTCATCCGAGAGTGAATCAGTCTCGGTTAGATCTGTTACAGGAATGTTCATGGATGTATGGTGACTTTTGATCCATCTTTTGCATCTCTTTTACTGTTAGTTGACAGTCTCAAGCAGAACCCTATTTTGCTAATTTCCGAAAATAATGTCGCTGTCTTATCAGTATATCCATGCCATTGGCAATCTTAGGTCTGTTGGGAACTTGTAAATGATGTCACTTTAGGCCTTGAGATTAGGCCAATGTCATACATTTTTGTGTGAATAAAATTACGAGTAAATCAATATATAGCTTTCATCCTTGACTGACCTTAAATGATTTAGCTATAAACTCAGGGGAATTTTGCTTAATGCTACTATAAAGGTGTGCAGAAAAATAATGTCCTCTGAACTCAGTTAACTGCAAACAGCTTTTCGTTTATCCTAGCCATCAAATGTTTTTACACTTCTTCTACTGCTGATGTTATTTTGCAGTAAAAGTTTTCACCCTTTTTACTGCATTAACTGCTTCAATAGCTTCTTCGTTCTTCAGTTTAGTCAATTTGGTCAACATAGCTGTATCACACTGAAGGGCCAGGGGCCTAATTCTGTAACTCGTAGCTCCGGAGCTAACTGGTGAAAAGAGCTAAAATAAGCTCCTATCTCCAATTCGTATTCTGTATTGGAAAGCTCCTGAGAACAGGAGCTTAATTTGGCTCCAACTCCGCGAAGTCAGCATCTCAAGGTACCGGAAGGAGCTAGAGAAAGCTCCGGAGCTTATTTAGCTTCTCACGGTATTCTGCAACGGTCCCGAAGCTCTTTTCGGAGTCCCAGCATGCCTCAGATCGGAGCTACGGCCAGCGCCAGCCTCGAGACCACGCTAGGAGTATTCTTCAGTGTAATCCATGCGCATTCCCGCAGTGTTTTGTTGATTTTTCGTGAGGTGTGCATGTTGTTGTGAATCCGATGATATTATTTTCTCTTTCTTGGTAGTTTTTCTTGAGGTGATACTCTTTATCTACCGCGGCGGAAGAATCAAGATAACCAAAGGATTTATTTTTAACCTATTTTAACCAATAAATCCCATTCCTGTTTATATCATGGAAAATTATTTCGAGGTCAATATTGCTGCCTTACTTAAGTCTTTTGGAGATCAATTCGTGAACATTCATCGATAAACACGTGTTTTGCATGGTTACTACGTTATTCCATTGAATTTCTTTGTCATTCATACTGTTGAGAATCGTTTTTAATTAATAAAACTGTAGGCATCGAGCAAAGTCGATAGGAGCACTTCCTTTGTCATAAAACATATGTTGTAATGTTTTCACGTATGCTCTTATTTTGATGTTGTTAACCCACAAGGATATGATCGTAAACTCCATTTTTATCAACTAATGATAAACTTTTTTATTATTGCTAAGCAAGTTCTTAATGTGTGGCCGAGTACGATCAATGTGCTTACCTAATAATAACATTATTTCAACAGCAGTTCGAGGTGTTACTCTTAATATTGACATTGCTGCGTGAAGAGTAGGAAAATGCACGATAGAATGTTTAGGTAAGGTACGATTATGGAAGTTCAATCGATGAAAAAAGCTATATGTATAAATGCCTGTCTATGTTAAAGTGATCATACGCATGCACTCGTAGAATATGATTGCTCATATGCATAAACTAATATAATTAAATGATGTAAATCAATTACTAATTAGTTCGCAGCTTTAGTTCGTTTCCTTGAGTTAAAAGTGAGCGTATCATGCTATAAAGATTCCTCGAGTACTAGCTGCCTAACGTAGAACGTCCTTAAGGTACCTTAATAATTTAAGTTACATGAGTATTCATCGGTAGTTCCGTAGAACTTTTATTTTCAAAGTTCTACGGAGAATTTCAAGTAAACGTCGCCAATCTTCCTATATGGGCATAACATGTGGGTATAAATTATAGCTGCACACTTGTGGGAATTCCTAAATAATGGTAATTTTCGAAGTGTTGAGTACATTTTGTAGATTTAATAGTAGTTTTTCGCAGAAAAGATAACAGAATAACAAATATATCATCAGTTAATGGCCGATCTATTGCATTTATCATCATGTATGTACTTACATCACCGACGTTCGTATACATGACGGAATGGTAAAACAATGAACTAACCTATAGATAAACGCCTGCTACAGGTTTAAATAAAGCGTTTTACCTTAGATTTACTTAAATTAACCATCAAGAATATGAAAATATAGAAAAACATTGAGGAAATCTTCTTGTTATTTTCAACTCGCCGTTCACAGAAACAGCTGTTGAGGATGACAAGTGTTATGCTAGATTGCTATAACAATTTGCTCTCTTAAGTAAAACAAATGATTCAGGTTGTTGTTGATCCGATGTTCGTTATCAAGGTGTTTAATTTTTGCTTTGTTCTTCTTCTCGATGCGAACAAACACATAAAATCATATAATTGCGCATGCATTAAGCTGACGTTTTCACAGCTTTCCATATGTAAACACGTTAAACTCGGCAGGGTATTCCTGGATAGTCGTAATTGAGAATTCTATAGCTTGTAAAATAGTCTGTGTATTGCTAAAAAGGTACTTTTTTATATGCTAAAGTCGTACAATCAATAATGCTTCAATATTATTTACTTTTGGTATTCTCAACTGCTGTCTGCTATTTTCCGGAAGCACAAGCCGGAAAAACGTCACGAAAAATGAAACGACGATTGTGATTGGCAGATCATTCGCTCGCAGGAATTTAAATTTACTACTTCGTCTGCTGACTTTTCTCCACACCGATTCGGAGCTAGAGTTAGCTCCAGTGAATTACAGCATACCAGTAGGAGCTAATTCTTGGAGCGAGCCGAAGCTCTTAGCTCCGGAGCTTCGAGTTACAGAATTAGGCCCCAGGTTCGGTACCAGAGTACCACTTAACCGGTGAAAATTTATTTCCTCAGATCTTTTGAAGGCACTACAGTTTTCCCTGTTAACTATACCATTCATTACTCTTGACTTTATTTCAAATATCTTTGTGCTTCTGATATCAAGTGGAAGCGACTCCCGGCACATGCCTTGCAAAGGTCGAATAGGAAATTAGTTGATGGAGTGTAGCCTCAGAAAATTTGTCGCCCTCAAGCTTCATTCATGTTCAATTGTGCTCTTGAGTTCTGTATTTCCAGATTGTGATTGGCAGATCATTCGCTCGCAGGAATTTAAATTTACTACTTCGTCTGCTGACTTTTCTCCACACCGATTCGGAGCTAGAGTTAGCTCCAGTGAATTACAGCATACCAGTAGGAGCTAATTCTTGGAGCGAGCCGAAGCTCTTAGCTCCGGAGCTTCGAGTTACAGAATTAGGCCCCAGGTTCGGTACCAGAGTACCACTTAACCGGTGAAAATTTATTTCCTCAGATCTTTTGAAGGCACTACAGTTTTCCCTGTTAACTATACCATTCATTACTCTTGACTTTATTTCAAATATCTTTGTGCTTCTGATATCAAGTGGAAGCGACTCCCGGCACATGCCTTGCAAAGGTCGAATAGGAAATTAGTTGATGGAGTGTAGCCTCAGAAAATTTGTCGCCCTCAAGCTTCATTCATGTTCAATTGTGCTCTTGAGTTCTGTATTTCCAGATGTCATCGCTACCCTTTGCTAGATCTGTTGGTAGTCACAAGCCATTCTTACCCTTCCCCTCTCGGAGTGTATTGGGCAATGTCTACTAGAGCCCTCACCCCGTATTGCATACTCCCCACCCCCCAGGGAGCAGAGGCACTTGGACCCTCGTGAGACCACCCAAAGCACTAAGATATTTGAAATGCACTTTGTGTTATCACAAACTAATGCCGAAGGAGGGGTATGGAAGGCCTGGAGAAAAATTATCACTGAAAGTAATCCAGGCCATAAGAAAAAAGCATCCCAACTAAATTTTTCCTTTTTTAAATTCACTGAATGGACGTTAGCTGACCTTTTACGTATGTGTCATCAATGTAAACAAATGAGTAAACGCGATGGCCAATGTGTGGAATTAAGTCCGCGTATTTGTCTTTGTAAATGTGAATTTATGAAAATACTGAAACTTTTAAAAGTATCTGCAAATATGAAAATGGTAGATTACTGTAGTAATACGAACAATAACTTATTAATAAGATAATGAGTTGCATAACCTATTTCCAAATTCTAAATTGTGATACTTATGATTTACGAAACATGTAAAAAAAATCTATGATGTATGATACATTTTAAAACTACATATATGAAATGAAAGATAATTGTTATAATGCGAACAATTTTAACATAGTAATGGGATTTCTAAATTTAAAAATGTGCTTTTACTCATTTCCTAATTGTGATCATTTTGAAATATGAAACATGTGTAAAAAAACCTTTACAAAACCGTGCCCAATGTAAAATTCGACAAATGTATGTGTGTAAAATGAAAACCTTCGAAAAAGGACAATGAAGAGAGCGGTAAGCAAAATTGTATATACCCCCAAAAAATGGAGAAACTTTCAAAAATGTAGACATGAATAGAAGGGCATGGAGGTGTCCTTCTGTGCAACATTTACGCAAATCTCTAGTCATTCAATTGGTTAGTCTAGCAGTTAATTGCAATCATTATCTTGACAGAGCAAGAATGAAACCAAAGAAAAAAATATTAAAAGGCAGCTACAATGAATGAAATCAGCATTTTATGTACTAATATTACCATGCTAAAATCCTTCGGTCAACCAATTGCTAATCCATCTTCAATGGCTTTAACTTCCTTGGCAGAGTAAGAATAAGAAGAAAAGAAGAGGGACATTTAGTATTATTTGAGACATCTTAAAGTGCCTTGCAAGCCATCTCTAAGGTGTGTGGCACCGGGTGATTCCACATCAGGCCGGCAGCACTTGTCCCGGCTTAAATCAGAACATTACACATTCCCTCAGCCGCTATGCGCAGACTGAAAAGCACGTGGGAGAACAGTCAAACAAGAAACTAGGAGAGTGCTTCGTAGGTGAACGTGCTAATATGCATTATACTGGTCAAGGTGCAGATTAGCATTACTAATGCTATCAATTCATGAATACTACGAGATACCAATTCATGCAGAAATAAAATCATGCCATACATTTAAAGCAGGGTGAGGTGTTAGTATTGATATGGTATTAAGCACAAGTATAAGTTTTACTCTGCCTAGTGATGGTGGTGCTTTCATAGAAATGATGTATCGCAACTTTGTATTATAGTCCCTTATTATATGTGGAAAAAGTGAAATTTTAAATCTATAGGTTCTGCTAATAATTTCCTTCATCTTAAATATGTGACCATTATATGACCATATAATATGTGACCATAATATGTTGGCTATAGCAAAATATTCTGAACATCCGGCAAAAAATTGTCTCCTTTGAACATTTTTCCCTTCGATCAGTTTTAATATTTCCACCATTGACATCATAGGAGTCATGTATCAGAATGCCCCATTTCTAATATGAGTGCATGAGTATTTTTCATTGACATGTGATAGTGTGTTCTCCTTTCAGTTGACCAAAGTTTTAATTATTTGTAGTGATACCCGCGGGAACCATTCAGATAGCCACTGGTCCTGGCGGCCAAGGAGATGGTGTCCAGGGTTTGCATACACTGACTATGACCAATGCTACTACGGCTGGTGGTACCATTGTACAGTATGCGCAGGGTCAAGATGGCCAGTTCTTCGTCCCTGGTGAGTTGATTGGAAAAGAAGTAATTTTCGAAGCAGCATTCATGGATGGAGGCAAGTTCAGGTGTTTGGTCTAGTGTCCTGCTAGAGAGTAAATTGAGTAATTTTGAATGTTCATAGACTCTGGTGGGAGGTCTCTGTTGCATGATTTTTTCTAGTATGCTCTTGAATGTATTTTCTAGTTCAGTTTTAAATTAAACTTTTCTGAAATGCTGCTACAGTATATTCTTGATTATGGAAAAATCTCATGATGTTGTTTTATGTTAGTGTTGGATTTTTTTGGTATAATCACTGCTTTAACTGTTATTTTTGTAGTGATGAATTATATTACTTTGGATTTTTAAGGAATCCTAATCAGGGGATTGTCTTTCAATATTTTAGAGTAAATTTTAGCATAATTGAAATTATGCTTGGCAGGTTTCTTGGCATAATTAGCAATTTGGTCATCCACATTAATTTTTTATTGCTGATGAAGGGCTAGTAATTATGAAGATTTGTTGGGATGAGGTTGAAAGTGTGTCATATCCTTGAAGTGTCAGTTTTCCACTTGCCACACCCTTGTGATACACTGTAGTCCCTTGGCATACGTATATACCTTGTATATATACGTGTATACCTTAGGAGTTGATTATGTATTCGCTGAATGGCATGTTCAATGTACTCATTGAAGCAGCTTTGGGGTTATCTTTCCGTGGTAAATCTCATGATCTCAATCCTCTTCTCTCTCTCCCCTTGTGAATTTAAGTATACTTCAGTGACTGTGTCCTCTGCTGTCGTTGCTGATGAACACATACTTGTATGTCATTGACAAGAGTGTAACTGTTTGTCCAAGGAGAATAGTAGTAGTATGCCGAGGTTGATGCCAAGGTAGTTCTACAGGCAAGGTAGTGGGGTAGTTTTGCAGGCAAGGTATTGGGGTAGTTTTACCGGACTTGAATGCCAGCGGTGGCAGAGATTTTTCAGTGGAATCCCAATCTCTACTTGAGTGCTACCTGGAGAGCACTTACAAGTACAGTAGTCCATCAATTGGATGACATATTTAACTGTAGTCCCCTTTTGCACCTTTTGTACAGAGTAGGCTAATGCAATACTGATGCTGGGTTATCGCTCCGTCCTTCCTACCTTACCCCAGGTAATTATTCCCAACCTTCCGTCACCAACCAACCCATATACCCTCCAATTGGTGCAAATGAACTCTGGTGTTGGTCGCCTCCTCCAAATAACCAGCCGACCTACTCATCAATCTGCAGGTTGCCATTGAAGAAGCTACACTGCTTGTTCTTGATATTTCTGAGTTGTTTTCATTAAAGGCTTTGTTCCTGATGTTGTTCCTACAGATTTGTCGTAGCAAAATGTTGATGTTGTAACAATTGGAAGCGTGGCCACCACTAATTTTACTACCATGCAAAATATTGCTGTAGCAATTTTGCAGAATGGTAAACTTAGTCACAAGAAGTTTTTGGATCATTTAACTATTTCACATCGAATTGCAAAATTATTGCTTTGGCTGTTATTTGATCACTTTTTCTTTCTATTTACATATTATTCATCTCACTTTGGTTTTATTTTTACACATCCTACATTGTAACATCTCTGCTTCTATGATATTTTCACGCAGAGTTTTGGTTACTGAGGCTTTTAGATTTTTCCCTGAATACAGAAACATTTTGTGGATGAGAAAGCTTTGTATAGCTGCTGCATGGTCAGCATTGCTGTTTTTCTGGCTATAGCATCCATTGCTCAACATATGCTTCCTCTCCCTGCCGCTAGGTGGTGCTGCAAATACCACTAAGCTTCAGATGACACACTCCGTGAAAGCATACGGGGAAAGTATGGCGGGGATGCTCTTCAAATGAAATACAGTTAAGATTTTGTCATGGGTTTTGCTATCGTATTTAAATGTTTTATAAAACTTAAGTGCTGCAAGGCTTTGATTTTCATAAGTGAAGTTGGTATGGAATGAACGAAGATAAACCATTCTGCCCTCATTCAATTTTAAATATTTCCCTAACTTTAAAGCCCATTCTGTATCATGATGTCTTATTTTTTAAATATATTTTTCTGCTTAGTACAAAAGAAGTGTACGCTTGCACAATATGAATACATCTTTTAATGTGTCCACTCTGCTTGCTTGCTTTACTCCTCTGATTTCACTTGTGGTCAACCGCACATCTTCTTGTAAGAACTCCACCACCGTTACCACAACCAATTTCGGTAGATAGTCCAAACTTCCTCTTGCAAAACCAGTTTCTAAAGTCATTGAGCCTGCTTTCTGAATACCTCTCTGTCTCGTAAACTTTGATAGAGTTCACAGCAATGATAAAGAAAAGAATATTCCAGGTGTGAACGATAGTAATGAAATGGATAATAAATGAAAGATGAAATGAATGAAAGTAAAAGCGAGAGTGAGCAAAATGCAAGCAAACGGGTTGGAATGAGGCTGAACACGAAGTCACGGGCATAAGTACACAGATTTCGCTATTCATTTTTCTACGCATGGTACGAACTTTTGCCATGAAGTACAGCCTTGAAAGGGCTTCACGGTAGCAAATTACTGCTAGCAGGGAGTGTAGGAGGTCAGAGAACAACTATTTATGCCATGTTCCACAGAGGAGACTTTGTGAGCTTTGAGAATTTTCATAGGCGGTTATTCATTCAAGTCTACCAAAGTATGCGGACTCTGAAATTAAGTTGTAAGTTCAGGCAATGAAAATTCCCTATGCCTCACAATGTAAAATATATACGTGTGACATCATCATTGTAGCTGCCACTGTCCCGCTGTTTCTGGGCTTTTTCAAATGAATGTAAAATTAACATTTATTTTTATTGCGAACTGAGTTTTATTAATCCAAATTATTGGTGTATAATGAATACGTTTATGGTGGGCCATGAATGGAAATTAATGAATTCTGTTTTCTTTGATGAAGGAAACTACCCTATTGAGCTGCAGTCTATTGATTAGGTGTATGTTGTCGTGAATACATTTCTTTTATCACTATCATGTGTGTTTGGCATACTTTTGTCATCAGCTATTATGAGTAGAGAGTTATTATTTTGATTGTAACTGACAAATTTACTGATCGTAGGCTGCATATCTGCTTGAAAAGAAATCTGCTTCTTGTTCATACAAGTATCGCCTGCTAAACATGTAAGATTCTTTCCTAAAAACTACAGTCAAACCTCTTTAGAACGAAATGCTAGGGACCAAGAAAAATTTTTGTTGTATAGAGGTTTTTGTTACACAGAGATTTCCCTAGTACAGAAGTTATGACCCATTTTAATGCAATAAAAAGCTCTTTAGCAAATAAAGGACTGATATATATTTATGAATTCACTTAAATAAGGTATGTTACCCACATAAATATGGTAAATTTTGTCAAATTTACTTTAAAAATGTAAAATTTTGATATGGCAGAGGTTTCATAGTTAGGGAACAAGAAACCCTTTTCAACTGTCTAATTTGGTCTGATTTGTTTTATGGTTGCAATTACATGTTTGGATACAGGCAAATGAAACCTAAAAATTTATCATACTTACAAATAACTCTGCAAATGTAAGCATGTTCATGTTACCAAGAAAGAAACAATGTGCATTTGCGTTCCTGAAATTTGGTAAGATATATTACCAAAGTTGAATTTCGTGGTCTAATAGTCAGCATTCTTGGCACTTTACCAGCAGGGCTTACAATTAGTTTCAATTAATGCTTGGCACATTTTGTATCGATGTTTATTGCCTGTTCATGTTCTACAAACAAGCACCACTAATGCAGGAGTATTGCTTACTAAAACATCTGGTGTGATTAATAGGTAATTTTTTCCTTTACCAAACAGTTTTCTTCTAAAATAGAATATCACTAGACATGAAAAGATCTAACTGAAAATAGTTTAGAGATTCTATTTAATATCAGAAAGCAATTGGTATTAGAAGTTATATACATATCGTATTCATTCAGCTATTTTGAAATTATAAACAATAAATTTACTCTTGATTTTTCGTCATCTAAAGAGTGCAAACCAACAAAAAAAGGATTTTAAATTGTGGATTTTTGACTTTTCGAAAAAGCGACCTAGGGTTCCCGTGCCGTAATTTTTTAATGGTGCGTCCGATCTGGAATCTGACAAAACATTCAGAGCAGATAATTGAATTTCCTACAAGATGCCACCCACCAGCCTTTAATGGTAGCAAAAGGAATTTGTCAGAATGGAAAAAGAACCGACTGTTTGAAAGCAATGGACGGAAAACCAGAGGCCTGAGCGACCGCTGGGCGAAAAATCGGCCATTTCTAATTATTTTTTTTCGGTGGTTTTTTGAAAAAAATCGAATTTTCGCGCCGGAAAACCACAGGCCTGCGCCGGACAAAAAATCTGCCTTTTGGTCTTTCTACTCCTCATAGTTTCCTCACCAGAGGGCCTCAACCTCGAAATTTGGCGAAAAATTTCCCGTTTTTTTGTGGTTTTTCGACTCTACCTCCTAAACGAAGAGTTCAACCTCAATTTTGACTGGCAGAGATTTTCATCCCTTCATGAGGTCTACAACTTCTTGCTTTTCGTTTTTTTCTAACCCTCATAGTTATCTGGCAACATGGCTCCTTTCGTAAGATTCTCAACTTTTTCATTCCCTCAAGGAATGAAACAGTACTCATTCATCTCTACTAATGGAGATATGACATTAAAAGTTGACACGCGTATGTGCAATGACATGCACTTCAGGAATAAGTAGCGAAAACCCGGACTTCTTATCCTAAAACCACCGAAAAAAATTTAAAATGGTGGATTTTTCGTCTGGCGCCGGTGCAGGCCTGTGGTTTTCCGTTGCAAAAACGCGATTTTTTTCAAAAACCACCTAAAAAAATTTAAAATGGCTGATTTTTCGTTCAGTGGTTGCGCAGGACTCTGGTTTTCCGTCCGTTGCTTCCAAACGGTCGGTTATTTTTCCATTCTGATGAATTCCTTTTGCTACCATTAAAATTGCCTAAAGATTGATACCTTTCGCATTTTCCTTACTCTCACGATAAACTCACAACAGTCCCTCAAAGTCGGAATTTATGAAACTCCGTAGGTGAGTTAACTCGCTAATAAGTCGTATAAGTGAGGAATTTCCTACCATCGGAACCAGAAAAAAACTGTTTATAACGGAGTTCATCGTATAAATGTAAAGTTTCATAAGGGAGGTTGGACATGGGGTCTTATGGGGTTATTTACCGGACCAAAAAAAAAAACAGTGTATAAATGAGGTCGTCGTATATAAGAGGGTCGTATATCCGAGGTTCTACTGTACTCCCTTTTAAAAAAATTGAAAGCATCTATTTCGAGCGCAAATGATATCAATGAAATAGAGGATAGGAAATCACAAACTTCATTATTTCGTTCTAAAGAGGTAAAAAATTGACTCGGGGCCAAAAATTTATTTCGTTATAGAGAGAATTTTCGCTGTACAGAGGATGAAAATACTCATAACTTATGGGAAGAAAATCGGGACCGTAACTTTTTTTCGTTGTATAGAGAACTTGTCTTCTATAGAGGTTCGTTCTAAAGAGGTTTGACTGTATTGTGCTCAATGAATTCATTTAAGGAATATTATAGACTTACATTCTTAACCTTGTCATATTGATAAGGGATTTGTACCAGAAATAATAGATTTGGACAATGTCAACCATTGCTAAACAGTGTAACTATGGTGTTATGTGCGACTGTACAAAATGTCTAAACTTCAAGAAAAGTGAGTGACATCAGAATGCTTGGGAGTAATAATCAATGGGTAGTTGCGTTAGATGTGTACTCCTCAGCAAGAGATGCATTACTCTCTGAAAATTCGACTTTTTCAAGGAAGGCATTTACTGAGAAGTTTTTTGCTCTGCAGCTGTTTTCCTTATCTATCTATCTATGATACTTCCCTTCGCATTCACAGCATTCAATCCCCCCATATTCATCTCCAACAAAACAACTCCTTTGTCTTTTCTTTGGCCTGTTACTCTTGCAATCATGTTAGAATGGGAAATTCTTTGTGAATACATTCATAATTGGCTTTTCATGTTGTAGTGATTATCGTGTAGAACAAATTTTTTGTTAAAGAGAGGGATCCTGGTAATTTCTCATACTTTAAAAATCATATTTGCCTTGTTCTGATTGGAATGGTTTTATAGTTGCTGAACTTCTGCTTTTGCAGAATTGGCATTTGCTGAAAGCATTATGTAACTTGAGTATTCACATTGGTTTTTAATTTTGTTAATTTTATTTTAATTACGTTAAATAAACTTATGCATGCTATTTCATAGGTAATATGTGTAGTTAAAGTTTGTAGTATTTTTAACCAAAGTTTAGCAAAATTACTGGCCACTCTTGTAGCATTCAATTTGCTCAAAATAATGTGTTGATTGCAAGATGTTTGCCTCAAGGCCCTTTTCATCACATTAGCAGTTAAAGCAGTGATAATTAGCTGGTAATTTTGTGGAGAGCATCACTCTTACCACTATACATGTTGACAATTTGGGCATTCAATGTTTTCCTTAAAATATGGCTGAATGTGGGAAAAAATCACTTGCTTGTTAAAGTAGATTTCAAGTGTTTCAAAATGTGGTGAGTCCAGTGGAGGTAGTCCTCGACTAACATTCTACGTTCTTCTTTTGATAAGGCATTTGAATGTATGCGTTGGGGAATGCTTCATCATCTGCTGGGACAAATATCTAGCGTTCATTGGTCTCCTGTGACTAGAAAGGTTGGCATTTCATGATTTGCAATGCACTCGTGCATGAAGAATAGCATAAAAGGTATAATGCTGTTATTAGCTAAGTGCTCAATGATTGGAAAGGAGTACCAATGAAAATGGCCCGGAGAATAACTGTTAAAAAGGGCAATTGAAAGAAACAAATGAAGATGATGTTAAATGATGAGATCACTTTTGAAAGTGGTCACCAAGAGTCTTTAAATGCTATCATGCTAAAATCAGGGATGGAGAAATTGAATTGGAATGAATAAAGTTCATAAATGTCCATGCAAACTGACAAAATGGCATGTTGAAAGGCGTGAAGATTTGGGCTTAGAAAAGAACTTCCATTCCATTTCAAAAAGTCCATTTCACTACTTTATCATCACTTCTTTGTAACTGTAGCTTTAATGTGTGTGAAATGGTTTTGAAAGCTTTCGTGAAGTAAACTTTGTTCTGTTGCTTTGCTGTCAGAGACTGACTGACACTGTCCTCATGCATTGGGAACTCTATAACCAATAAGTAACACAAGTTGTGCTCTTTCCGTCTCCCGGCGTGCCATTTGTTTTTGCGTTGACAAGTGGTGATAGAAAGTGTACAGTTGAGCTAATAGGAAAGATGGCTCGAGTGAAATGGTTTTAAGTGGTGATGTTGACAGCAAGATTGTTTTTAGTGAACAGTAAATGTGAAGGAGAGTTAGTGATAAGAAAGGGCATGGAGAACTATCTGTATGTGGTGATATTAGTTCCTGTGCATCTGAATTTCATTATGGAGTGATTGGCAATAGTCTCAGTTATGGACTGTCTTGAAAGTGCTTGGCATAAAACTGAAATTGGAATATATCCAGCTCTTTTGCTCAGATGATCTTCCTGGCAAAACTGTGACCACAAAAATGTGTATGCAGTCAACTCCAGTAAGGAAATGACCAATGTAGTATTCATGGAAGGACTTTTCGTCAGAAGAAATGAATGCATATTTTGGTCCTTTACGTTCTGTGGCTCTGAGTTTGAAGGCCTGGCTCGTTGGCTATGTTATGGAAGATTGAAATGATTTAGAGCAGATGGGGAAAGAAGGGTGGCAGAATTATCAGATAGGATTGAAAGGGGGTTAGAGATGGGTGTATCATTGCAAACTTTCCAGGCTACCATTACTCAGGTAGAATTTCCATGAAATGCCAATCCAATGAACTTTTTTCTAATAGGATATTTGCCCTGACTTCAGTCATTCAAATTCTTCAAGGATCTGCCATGACAGTTACTTAAGCAGCATCATTTGTTGAGAAGGATATGAATGTTAGACATTTGGGTGAAATAATCAGCCACCTAGATAGGGATTTGAGTGCAGATTCGTTATTATTAATGTGCCAAGTGACTTAAGGAGTATGAGTGAGAGCATGCTGATGCTGCTTATGAGAGTGCAGTGAAATGTCTGTAATGCAAAGCAGTCTTGGGAAGACCTCACCGATTCCATTCACTTACAAAAAGTCACGAAGAAAACAATAGATTGGAAATCATTCAAGGTAGTTTGAGTAAGATATCACAATACAAAATTCAATGAATTCTGCCACTTCTTAATGTAAAATATTTCTTCTTTTCCATTACTCAAAAATATGATTATTATTGTACGAATTATCTCAATACTTGCAAAAAATAAATTCATTTTCCATGTGATGTGTTTTGGCTGTGCACGTCACAGAAAAATCATTATTTAAAAAAATGGGCGAGTTCTGTTGCACTGATGGCAGCGGCTATGTAACAATGTTTAGTTGGTTTGTTTTTTTCATAAAAGAAATTTATTACTCCCTGTGATGTGCACTTAATAAAATCGTACAAAGAAACCTCATTTGTAAAGGCTTGTTTATCGTACAGTGGCAGAAAAAACAACGCAAAACACATTGGTGTATTGATGTGGCGTACGTGGGAACTGACTGAAATCACTTTTCCTTTGACTACTTGACAACACTGAGAAAGTTGATTGCAACCAGGAATATGCAAACTTCATGTGAATGAAAAAAGAATTTTAAGCATTGCAGATTAGGGATACTAATAAGGTCTACTTTTGCAAGACTGCCTTGGAGTTATTAATTTGTCGACAGATTCCTTCTTCCTGCAGCCTGTTGAGGTTCCAAAGTCATAATAAATTACGTAATTGTACTTGCCATATTTTTTAGTACTGAGACTCATTTAAAAATATTTGTCCCGATTGAAACTTACAAACTATACGATGAATGTATTATTCCTTGGGGTAAAAATTTCTTGTTTTCTCGAGATTATATCTACCTTAAAGAAAAAGGTTTGGGTAAGGGAAAAATTAAGTGAGTAAGAAATAGCTGTGGATGAATGTAATTTTAATATGCCCCAAACTACTATCAAGGAATATTAAACATTACGATCAAAATTTTTACATATTATCTGGTGACTTTTACGTTTAAATACATGAAACTTGGTGAACCAAAATTCTCACCAAGAGGATTCACTTACCTAAAGCAGGTAAAATTTTTCTTTCAAAATATTGCCGATGCCTAAAACATAATTGAAGGCCGTTTTACATGAGGCACTTTATTGTACATTCTGAATGTGCAATGAAATTTGCTTGGTGTAAAGTGGTGAACTGCAAGATTGCATGCACAAATGCATAAACAGGAAAATTGCCCCTGCTCTAATTCCGTGCCTGCTTTCTTGCAATTTCTATGCTTTAAATTGTGCAGTAAATGTAAAATGGCCTTAAGATTCGTCGCTAGCGCACTCGGGATAGGATGTTTCAAATACTAAAATTTCTTAGTTCGTCCTTACATATTAGCCAATTTCTGGAAACTATTATTAAAAGTCAAGGAGATGTAATTTATTCAAGTTTGCTGAGGAATGGTTTCATTTTTTTCCGGAAAATAAATAGAACCACTTGAACCACTATTGTTAGTTGACACTGTAGCCCAGTGGGAAGAGCATTGGTCAGCAGTTCATTTTTGATCAGTATAATTAATGTTTTTTGACCAGTTGCTCCCTAAATATGATAAATATTGATGTAAGAAAGATGCTGAAACAAACACAATGGAATTCTGTGAAAGAATTTGATGAATTATGAAGGACATTCGAAAATGAGGCAGTTTGAGTTTGTTCTGGGCTGTGAATTAAGATAGAAAATATTTATGATTACCGAGGCTTTCCTCAGTGTTTTGTCGTAAGTGCCGTTCTAGAATTTCCTGCGAATGCTGCATTCAGGCACGCAAAAATTTTGCATTTATTTCTTCTGCCACTGTACAATGTGAACCAAACAAGTCAAGTTAAAGCCCAAATATGTGTATTTACTTAATGACTGAGAAGTTCAATCATGTATAACAAAGCTTTTGAGTCATTAGTATTACTGTGTTACCTTCATGCTTATTACAACTGCTTAAATTTTAAGATGAAATAGAAATATGGTCTGTATTGTGACGGCTGAACAATCTTGCTCAAACTACCGTAGTGTAGCCTCTCAATCTCGAGAGGTCAATGTTCAAATCCCTGTCCTGGTGGATGATTTTTTTTCGCTTTGAACTTCTAATATTCACGAGAATTGTGTTCTCGAGGACTGCCTGCACAAATCACCGTTGCTGGTGGGGAGAGGGTTAGATGTACATGTTTGTTGGGAGAGGGTCTTTGCACCCCTGAAGGCGCGTCAGGGGTGCGAAAGGCACACATGGGGGGGAGAAGGGGTGGGGGAGGGAGAGAGAGGAGGGGGTGTGGAGACGGAGTGCTGCAGTGGGCTCCTGTCCCCTCCCCCCCCTTGCCTCCCCTCCCGCCCCTTCCCCCTCACATGCCCCCACTCCCGACCTCTCGACCCCGTTTGTGCCCCTGCGTGTCTCCACAGTAAGTGTGGGTGGAGGAGGTGGAGTGGTGGGGGGAGGAGGAGGGGCCGTCGAACTGGAGCCTCTGGGGTACGCGCACATGCGGGCGGTGACCACCACCTCCTCCTCCTACTCCTCCCCACCCCCCTCCCCCTCCCTCTCATCCCCGTCATCCTCCTCCTGCTCGTCCTCTCCACTGGTGGCCGGCTCTTCGACCCTGGGCGTCATGTCGGGTGCCATCGGGGCAGTTGTCACCACCAATGCAGGATCCACCATCCAGTCGTCGCAACAGCTCGCTGAAGAGGCGGCCAGGAAGCGTGAGCTGCGGCTCATGAAGAACAGGTGAGTGTGCCTTCGACTCGTCCATGAGAGTGCGTTGATACTCTGTGGCAAACTCTTGGTGAACCAGGTTGATGTGGAGAAATAGTCACGGGAGCACTTGTTGCAGTTGTGTGATGTTAAAATTTGGAAAATATCCATGAGACATATAGGGAGTGGAGATAAATTTTCAATTTTTTCTTGAACAAGCTTCAAATGACCTAATTCTACATGTTCGTTCTCTCTGTTATTTGTATTTCTACGTAATCATCAAACAGTGACCGAAAGAAGAGGTCTCTGGTTTCCCACCGAGTAGCAGTGTTGTTCAGCACCGACATTGGGACAGCTAACTCGTGGAAATGTTGGTGCTGAACAACACCGCCACTCGGTGGGAAACCCGAGATCTCTTCCTCCAGTCTAAATGACAGGAAAACATGAGATCCTACAAACAGTGACTTATAAATCAAGGCAAAATCAGTGCATTTATATGCATTCATATGAGAGGTGTGTCAAACTGTTTATTTAGATCAGGGTGCATCAACCTTTTTTTTTAGGACTATTGCCCCCTTACATTTTTAGCTTGGAGTCCAATGTTCGGTTTGATGATGTCAGTAAATTTAATTTTTATGTCATCTCTTGAACGTATATTGAATTAATTTCTTTCTTTGTAATTTCATTCAAGTTTTCTTTTTGCAGAAACTCTGGCTGTTATGTCGTGATTTTTTGCCCCCCAAAATCTAATTCTCAGTTCTTCGGGGAAATTTCACCCTGCTGAGAAACCCTGATTGTTATGAACAAGTCCTTTCATATTATCCCATTCAGGTTAAAAAAAAGTTGTAAAGAACCATTTTTTAAGAACAGTGAGGGCCTTAAAGTCATGTACCGTAGACCCTAACTAATCGTGACTCTTATGTGGCGAGGATTTGTCTCGATTACCAGATAATATCTTTAAAGTATCATTTATTGAGATATTTTTTCTGAAACCTCTGTCACTGATGACTTAGTCTCTTTCCGTAAATTAGAAGGTCTTCCCGAGTAGAAATAGTGGCTTGAAAATATAATACACAATCTTCCTGTTTAATAAAGGTATAAATATTAAATATTCAGATATTTTATGAAATAACAATGGTAAAGTGTTCACATTTATAGTTAATACCTTATGATTCTGTCACTCTTAATCCGTAGCATTGAAACAAAATTTATTGGGAAAACTTTCATTATTGCCAATAGATTTCAAACTTAGTAAGTCAGTCGATTACTGTGTCAGTACCGTGTATGAGCACAATAGCCTTGTAGTGATACATCCTCCTGCTGCTGGTGGGCAGGACAGCACTTTGCTGAACAGTTGAAATTTCACATAAATGGTGGCATCGCCAACAGTCTCCACTTTTCTCTATGAATTCATGCTTTAATGTTGAGCCTTGCAATGTGAATCAATTTTCTCCTATTGGCCAACAAATAAATTATATTCTATTTAAAATTTAAAAATAACTGGCAATGAAATGCACGACAAATTTACAAATGCAAACATTATCCAACGTAAACAAATTATGTGTTGAAGGTCACCAATTGCTTTATACAGGCCGCCATCAAGTTATGACCACGTTTGGTTATGACAGACTAGTCATGAGCAGATTTGGGTGTAAGTGTGGTATTAATTATTCTTTTGATAGAAATACTTTCTATTTTTGTAATCTTGTGCCAAAATGGCGGGTGTTTAAATTAATGATAGAGAATGTAGTTACAACCACTGCTGAAGAGGGATTGAGAGTGTGTGAGCACTCTAATACCGTATTTACTCGTGTAAGCCGCGCCCTCGTGTATCCCGCGCACCCCCATTTTCTGGCAAGCTCGTGAGGAAAAAAATTATTTTTTTCAAAAAATCAATTTTTTCCCTTGAGCCTGCATCATTTTGTCATAACATGAATGCACGTTCTTTAATAGTAATTCTGTGCCAAAGTTAAGTGTTGAAGTACATCTTTCTTATGAATTTATTGCGTTACGTTTTAATATCGTCACGATACACAGCCCGTTTTATGGTGCATATTTTTCTCCTAACATCACACAATAATCACAGTTTTATACAATCACATCATCCAGCTCTAAAAATGGCATCTGTTCGAAATGAAATATCAAGCTAAAATAATTGCAGAATTATATACAATTTCAACCCATGATCATTCGATTACGGTAATCCATCGGCGAATCAACAAATAAAAGCAGAATACCGTCCGTACCTGATAGATGCCTGAAATGTGATACGTTTGGTTATTGGTCATAGCTGATAAGTGACTCCCAGCGGGCAACACCCCTCCCCTCCCCCCTACTTTTGGAAGCCACCTGCGAA
This sequence comes from Pyrrhosoma nymphula, assembly GCA_963573305.1. NCBI lineage: Eukaryota > Metazoa > Arthropoda > Insecta > Odonata > Coenagrionidae > Pyrrhosoma > Pyrrhosoma nymphula. The sequence continues at coordinate 173,273,334 of OY754329.1, read as the reverse complement.
GTTAGGGCGTGGGAAAGCGATGAGTGAAATGTGATACTTTTGATGAAATGTGATGCTGACTCAAGAAAAAATATCGCTTTACTCCGACCCCCTAACTATGAGCGCCGAGGCGAGGGTGGGGGGAGAGAGAGTGGTGGAGGGGAGAGGAAGAGGCGGGCCAAGGACGCGTAGCCGTTCGCTGGACTGCCGGAAGCGCTCGGCGTGAAGGCCTGTGGAGAAAAGCGCTGGACATCCTCTTTGCTTTACACAACTATAGTAATTGTATTAAACTTACGTACCAACTTGAGGAGTATCCACATTGAAAGATAAGCGATGCAGCTAGAACTTATATCAAAGCTCATTTTCGTATCACTTCTCATAGCCGAGTAGCATTTCCGCGAAATGATCGATTTTAGGCAAGTTAACTAATTTTTTCTCCAATGTGGTTGATATCAAGTACGCACAAGTATTTATCAAGTCCTATGAAATAAGTTTCTAGCAACATCCTTCCTGCGCCAAACGGTGAAAACAGAATTTCTTTATCTATTAGCATGGCGATGTAAAAGTCAACGGTCTGAAAATGGATTTCCTGGCGTGGTATCCACTTCCATAAGTGAATGATACTTCCTATAAAAGGAAGTAAAAACAGATTAGAGTTCCGATTATCTCTTTGCATGCGCCGATGCACTACGTTATTTATCCCATTGATGTGGCGATGCGTTTCAAAGCTCACTCGGGCGCTACGCAACATAGTTTCAGGTTGTGGAAAAATCATGAAGGAGTGCGAAGTCAACCTCACAGCTACCACCGGGGTAAGGGTATAATTTGAATCGACCGAAATAACAGCTCCATCGTTCGAGCATCGGCCGTATCAATCTAGTGTTGGCTGCCGAGGCCCCTGAAAGGAGGTCCAACCCCTCCCACGCTAGTGAAAGCCACCTGGGTAAAAGCGAAACTGGGCGAGGGTAGATAATAACAGAGAAGGTGAAGGAGTGATCCTCTCGGGTTACCCCGTTTTCTTTCTCGCTGAATGAGTCTCTCGCAGATGAATGTCGTCGCGCCCAGAAATAAGGAACGAAGAACTTTTTTCTTGAGGGATCTTCTGGGAAAACCGGTTTGGACACGACAATTGTTCAAATCTGACTGAGGTATCACCCTAAAATCTGACAGCTTTATTGTTTCCGGCTGAGTGATTGAGAGGGATAGCTGGATGGAAGGACTGCCTGTAAGGCAATTTCCACAAACCCTGGGAAGGATATTTTACCATTCGTCACGATAACCTGAATAGAGCCTCGTATTGCAGGTAATAATTATTTGTCATCACAAAACGAATGAGTGAATGGAATCATGCCTCTATTTGATGCGAAGGCAGCTTGATACATGGAAGTCTATTTCCATTGAAATGTAAAGAGTAGCAATATCTCCAAATATATCACTACTTGCAGGGCATCTTTCGGCTTTCGTCTTACTTCCGAATCATCTGTAAAAATTTATGACGCAAGTAAACAATGAACATTGCAAATTGATATATCGAGATAATATTGTTAAAATTCGTCGTGGCAAAGAGGGGTAGTACCAATCCGCGAGTTGCTGCATGCCACACCGCCAGCTGCAACGACAAAATAACTTATCCGGTGGCGTCAAATTTGACATTACTTCACACGTTTGAATTTTTTGATTGGATATGTATGTTTGTAAGTCAGATGATCGTAAGGCGAGGACTTACTGTATTCACTTTGGAGAAACTTACGGCAGGAATTTAAGGTAAAATGGTGCGCGGCTTACATGAAAATCTAGAGGATTCGTGTAAGCCGTGCACCCCCATTTTTTCACCGGCATTTTCGGAAAAAAAGGTGCGCGGCTTACACGAGTAAATACGGTATTATCAAGTTGAATAGTGCCGTTCACTCCACTGATAAAGCTGTTTTAATGCTGATAAACATAATCTTTTGCTAATAGGATGAAGAACATAATGTAAAAAGTATGGCATGCAATATTTAAATGGTTAAGTTGTAAGCAATATTATCCCCAGTGACAACTGCCAGTTAATGTGGCTCTCCTTCATCTTTGGAAAGAGAATTTTCCTCTTTGAATTGGGTGCATCTTTACTTAAGGTCTCGTCCAGCTGTCACTGTGATCTTATCGTCTCTGTTGTGCACAATTAAAATTATAAATATTGGCTATATTGGCCTACACTGTCATGATTTGGATATATTGACCACATATGTAATACTCAATTGAGTGTAAGTGTTACACTAGATTTTCAGCCAATTCTGTCTCATGGTGCACTAATAATGCCCTCTGCTCACTAATAATGCTCAAGAAAGCTTCCTATTGTACCACATCCATTCCATTCTAGTTGCATTCACACACATGTGGCTGCTGTGGTTGTTTTAATGGAAAAATATCTTTACAATGAATTTTCAACTTTAATTGAAATATTTATGGCTCCTCTTAAACATGTAGAAATGTTACATAACCCGATTATTCTGATTCATACCTTACACTAAACACCTTTGCCCTCCCATTCTCAACACTTGTGTCCTCTTGCAGGGCTGTAAGTAACTCCCTTATTTCCTATGAGCCTCCCCAAGCAGCTCTCCCCTCGTAGCTGGGCCCGGGGTGTGCCCTGGCATCTTGATGCTAGGGATGGACGCATGACCTTCCACTCAACACTGACCCTTAAACCTTTCCACCTGTCTTTTTCAGTGCATTCCTTCTCTCTTCCATATTAACAAGTGAAACTGAAGTGTTTTTATTTAGCAGCTAGTTTAGTGAGGAAAACATCCTGTAGCCTAGTGAATGATTGGCCATTAACCAAAACCTTCATTCTATTACAATTATATTCCCTATTTTTGAGATTAAGTACAATTTGATGCTTTTTCCTCATAAACGCTCTCAGAAATAAATCAATAGTACTACATAGTTGTGGTGGCCAGAACACTCACTTCCCATCCTGAAGGCATGGGATTGAATCCTGGTGGTGGCAAAGGTAACTTTTGCTCTATCTCGATCCCCACTTGGGTGCTGCGTGGAGAGAACTTCTAGTGTAGCACTCCATGTGTCAGAAGGGACAGGATGCTATGGACCCAACCACCCATCCTAACCTTTCATTGGTCCTCCAGTAGAGATAACTATTGAAGGTCCACACTCCTCTATAACAAAAGACTTACATTATTGATGGACAGTCACAACTATCAAAAATTCTATCAATGCCTAATCACTTATTTCTAATGTAGGGTGTATTCATCGTGGTAAATACTGGTGTAGGTGTAATTAAATTATTAAAAAAATTATTTCATCAATTTCTGAATGTTATTCGTCAATCTCTCAAATTATGCTATCTCAACTTTGACTGGACTACCTGTGAAAAATCTTATATGACTTGCGTGTTAACTGTTACTTGTTTTCTCTCGTTTCCCAGTGACTTCCTTGCCCTAGTAGTCACTTGACCACGGAAGGGTGTACATGGGTAGGCACAGGTTTTAAAACAACCTACATCCTTATATTAATCTATAAACTATTGCTAGCTGTAGAGGTAAAGTTTAAGGTTGAGGCAATTTTCCACCGTACAACATCCGTTTTATACTAAAACTATGGAACTGAAACCGAAACAAAATGTAAGGCGTCACAATTTAACATTTATTATACGATTGCAATATTTGACAACTTCAGTTTCAGGCAGACAATACTCAAATCCCGGCTGGCGTCCTCAGGGTTATCCCTGAGAACTTATCCTGGGTCTCTCCAGGTGTTCAGCCTGTCAAGTACACCCTGTTATCAATTGCACTCTTGACAGGACATGTCTCTCAGCCAAGGAGAAATTCATCCAGGCATGGTTCATGCAATCACATTCTTTGGCGACACTTGGCAATGACTAGGGCTTCTTAAAAAAACAACTAAATGAGTGTGCGAAGGTGAATTAGAAGATGTTGAAACCTGACAAAAATGGATGAAATTACCATTTATATATCACATAATATTAGACATGGGAATATTCACGGTTTGTTTTGAAATAATCTGGCAAACTTGCTCTAATGTAGATTCAGAGGGGTTACTGTCACCTTATAATAGAGTTCATGCCCCAGAAGGAATTTGAAAAACAAAAACAATTTGGCCACTTTGACAATTATTTATTTGGAAAATTAGAAAATAGTTGCTACATTATTTATTTTGAGGGTCATTTCCAGTATTAATAATCTCCATTATGACCATCCCAGTTCTGTTGTCATCTTGGAACTGCTTACCGTATCGTTTCTGCATTTTTCAGTGGTTTGAAAAGTGTATTAATCTGTTTTTTCTACTCTTATCTCATCCCAGAATTCATCTCTAACCCCACCTTCTGGGAAAAAATATAGGTACCCAGAATCCTAAATTTGTTTACAATTCAACTAATACATATATTTCCTCTTTTATTTTGTTTTTATGGTCATATTATTGATAACTTTGATCTTAAGTTCATTATTGTTAAATTTATTTTCTGTAATGATGTAAAATAACACCCCTTGCTAAGAAAAATGAAACCACTTCTGTGGAAAAATAACCCCACCTTTTTTAGGCCCCTACTCATTGCTTGTGAAAATTCCTTTATACAGACTGTCTGTATCACTGTAATGATGTGCTTTATCTCCAATATTGACATTTTAACCATCAGTTCACCTTTGCTTTAGACCTAGGCTTGGAAAGCTCCCTGCTTAGTAACTCCTTTATTAACACAAAATTTACCACATATCTTTTGAGTTTAAGTCAACCAAGACCACCTTTTTTGGAATTTGAAAATCTGCCTTCTACTCGTTGTCAAGTTCCTGCATTAAGTGACATTTTTATGAAATCAACATGTCAGCATATAGCCTGCATAACATAAGATCTCCCACCTTTATGTATATGCCACCGAGAATATCTTCAAAGAATTAGCTTTAATTTGTTTGATGTTTCGCATTAGGACCTAACAATGCCAAATATATATGGTGTCTCCAGTTACCACATCACTCCATTCCATTTTACAATATTTATAGTATTTTACAACTACTGCCAGACAAACTCATAAATACAAATGTGGATTTGCTTCAGGTGGCACTAGGGCAGTGAATCATGCATACATATATTTGTTTACTTGCTCTTATAAACATTCAAGTCCTCAGAAGAGAGGCTGACTCATTTCTGTGCATCTAACTGGTGCATTAGAGAGAGGATTGTAGCTGCTGATGCACAACTACCCTCAGAACGACCTGTTACATCAACGGAATCATAATTAGGGAATTGTTCTTCCCTTATATTTTTCCTGTATAGCTAACAGAAAAAATATTATGTGCATGAATAGAAAGAATTGAGATGAATTAGCAAGTTGGGCAAATAATCCAGCTCTGTAGTGAGTCAGTCAATTCATAAGAGGTCTTTGGAGGGAGGGCTTAGCTCTTTTGAAGGACTCTCCCTTACTGGTACCCACACTGTGGTGTTAGCTGGTGACTGTTATGTCAATTTAAAGATAGGTGTATTTTGCTCACCTTATGTCTCGTGGATATTTCCCCCATTTTAAGAGATAAAAATGCTAGTTCAAGAGTATAATGAAATGTGATGATGTTGGGTGTTTCTTAGCCTTTTTCATTATTGTTAACCTATTGTAATCCTGGAATCATTTTTTGATTTCCTCAGCAAACTGGAGTATGGATAAGCTCACATGTTAAACCTTTCACCCCTATGTCACGTGGATATATTGCATGGGACACGTGACAGATGATTCATTTGGTTGCAGTATATATTACCGTAAGGTGGGGCAATTTCGGACATTTTAGAGGATTTTTTGGTCATATAATTGGAGCCCCTTACCCAAACAGCATTAAATTCTGCATGAAGTATGCCCTATCATTTTTTAATAAATGTCAATCGGACAAAAAACCTCCAGTAATATTTCTCTGCACTTATTTTTATATTTACACTAGAAGGATGGGATGGGTCATTTTGACCTGTAACACATGTTCAAAATCAAATTTAACTACTTATTTGTGATTAGATTCTTTTTAAATTTTGTGACTTTGTGCATTTTTACTTGTATTTTATTAATATGGAAAGAAAATCTCGTAATTGTTGTTTAATTTTTTAATTGATGTTATACCTAGAAGGACGGTTATGGGTCATTTTGACCCATTTCTTCTTTCTGTAACAGAGTAATGTTTTCTCACAATTTTCTTCTCCTGTAGATCACTGATATTTATTTACATCAACTTAAATATATCTGAGCACATTTGGATCAGTACTTGAAGCATTTGTATTTCATTTGAATGCCATTTGTCGATAGCGTAGCTCTCCTGGTTGCAGCTTACCAAAATTACGGAAAATGTTACTTTCAAACCGTCTTTGAATTTGTTTTGCAATTGATATCGCCAGAGGAAAAGGATTGAAAATATGTCACTTTCATTAAGCCGTTGTATGCATTATGATCGTATTCATTATTGAAATATGTAGAGTAAAATATGGCAACTAGATGATAGGAATGTGATTAGCATTGCTTCCATTCCCAGAAGGAGAGGTTACAGCAGCCAGTGGTGAAAAAATGGAAAATAATTGTCGTGAACATCGATTGCCAAACTGCTTTGACCTCTCACTAGAGATACGCATGTTCGGCCAGATGTTTTTTTCCACCGAAGTGTCGGCACACTGCTTCTGAAAGCGGTCTAGAGGATGCACGGTGCCCAAGTTGTAAAATCATTTCAGGATCCCCTATTCTTTAGCTTTAGGGAAAACACTCAGTGGGATGCAAAAGAGAGGAGGAAAGAGTTTTGGCTCTTATGAGAGCAGAAAAGCCGGTTGCTTTTGTTCCTATTAGAATTAGTGGGTACATTTTCCGGTGCCAAAAAACTCGCCAAACCTTCTGTATGCTTTCTTTCTGTCCTCGGCTCCTTTTATCGCATGTGGCTGTGTATTAGATCCCTACCGTAGTGGCTGGCGGTGAGCGTCATTCACGTACTCTTAGGACCGAGGGGTTTTCCCGTAAAGGAATGTGGCTACCAGGCGGATAGCAGAAGTAATGAACAGAAAATAAAAATAGCACAATAGAAGTGACGAATAGCAAAATAATCAGTTAGAAATATATACAAAGACTGGTTGAAAAAGTGGTAGGGATGCCAATTGGAACGAAACCCTCATCTTATCGGGAATCGCACGCTACTACACCAAAGGGTCGGAAAAGAAAACATTGTCAAATTTTTAAAAATTGCTTCAAGAAAAATGCCAATATATATCCTCTAATGCGATAGAAGTGTTTGTGGAAACTGTGCTGAATAAATAACTATATGTGTAAGTTGTGCAAAAAAGTGATCTAACATCTTTCCAAATATATACACATGTATATGTCTGGGTATGGATGATTTTTATATTTATTTTTATTTGAAAAAGGTTATGAAGAATTAATATTTATCAAATGAAAGGATATTTATCAAAATATGCACATCATTCAGCCAGGTGTCTTTATTTTCAAACTGATATGCATATGAATAGCCTAATATTAGCGCTGCTGAAGTGGATCAACTGAAATAATTTTAATTATAAACAGTTATTTAGTAAAAATACTTTTATTACTAATAATGTATAGATAAGGCCTTATTAATGCCATTTGTGAAGAAAATAAAGTACTGGGAGAAAAAAGTAGCTATTTGATGCCGAAAAACTTTATGGGTCAAAGTGACCCCTGCCCGTCCTTCTAGGTAGTGCGAAACTCCCGTCCTCCTAGTGTTAAACCATGTGCAAAATTGCCGCATGAGTGGGGTAATTTCGGACTCTTCATTGCTTTCCAAGCACTTCCGAAATTATGTATAGCTGTCTGTAATTTCAGGCACTCTTATCCATTAAACTTGCTTTCTTTCCAGAAATGGATATTAACCCTTTAACTGCGCAAATAATCTAAAATATAGCTCTCCCCAAACGCAAACTTTTTTTTCTGAATTTTTACGTGTTTTTAAAATTTGTCACTTTTTATTTTAAGGAAAATTTGTTTTAAATTTACAATGAGTAATTATTGTCTGATTTTACTGTTGAATACGAATTGTTGAAATGTTTTTTACTAAAACCATAAACCATACTTCAAATCGCCAATTGACGATGGGAGCAGTTAAAGGGTTAACATCAATTGGCTGACGAATGTCTTTTTTTAAATATTCCTTCGTTGTGCCCAGTGGATGGGAAGGATTTTCCTGAATAAACAAATAAAAAATGAACTCTCTCTTAAAAAGTCAGTAAGTAATATAAATTAAAAAACACTGCATTGATAAACAAATAAATTTCATCTAGCACCCTTTTGTGAAATATATTGCAATATGCACTTCATAGCTTCTTAGCCTTTAACCGATTCCCTGACACGCCCGAGTATACTCTGGCAAAGTTATACTGATATGCAGGTGGCCTAATTATCTTAAGATAAGGGGCAAATTAAGAAATTATTGAATAATTCATTAGTTAATTGGAATAAAAATTAAGCAAAAAATATTTGGATTTGCCTCCGTTTAATGCTTCTGAATCTGAAATTTAAAAAATGACTTTTTTTTGACCATTTTTGTAAAAAAAAACCCGTCAGGGAAGTGGTTAAAAGGCTTCTCATAATGGCATTATGATAATTCTAATGGTGGCATTATTGTGTTCACTTATAACATGAAAAAATATGGTCAACTTGACTAGAAAGTAAACCATGTATGAATTGTTCAATATAAGTGAGGTCGATATTTTTGAATAAAATTTGGCCTCTCCGAATGTCTTTCCCTTTAACTAGGCATGAAATGTGATTCATCTCTATCGTCTGCATGCTTTCCACTTGCGAGTTGAAAAAACAAATGTTCTTCTAACTTCATTTTTTCATAAAAATGTAACAAAAAAATTGTTTTCCTTTTTTGGTTCAATCTTACCAAAACATTTCCTCTGCCTCTTGTTTGTGACGGAGATAAAAATCCCCTTCGTTCCAGTTTTTCATCTATAGCACTGTATGTGGAGTCAGCTGCTTTCACTGCTGTTATTCGAGAAGAAGCCACTAATGAACATGCAGATGATTCTGCCAATTCCGTATGTTCTTGAATGCTACAAGCATTACGTTCTTGCTGTTCAGAATCTATATCAACCTCTCTATTATTTCATAATAAGTCGTTCACAACATCAACTCTTTGCAGGAGCAACGTTCATCCTTTTTCCACGGTGTTGAGGAATCTTATTCATTTCATGTCCACTTTGTGTAGGCCTCGCATGTTGAATGAAGGCTTTTGTCCAAGATCTTTTTGATTCATCTTCATCAATTGCAGGGTCTTCGAAAAACTTCTTATCGATTGATCAGCATGATTCAACAAGCCCTGAGATTTGATTTTAAATTTGTTGCAATGTTTGCTCCCTTTATTTTCTAATGTTTCTTTAGCATACGTGGAAACACAGCTTTGGGGAGTGTACAGTGGTTAATTTTTTTTTCCATTCTGTCAGAGTATGCCTCCAAGCAATAGACGTGCTTCTGGTTACTCCGAATGACGGGGCACGTCAATTGACGTGGTCATTCCCTTCCGAAGCGCTTTCATATTTTCTACCCGATTTTGACGACTTTTATGAAAATCGGGCTCACATTGAATGTGTAAAGGGGTCGGAAAAAAGCCACTTCAAAGATTATAGCAGATGCGTTGCATTAGGTGGAAGCAAAATAAATTAATATCATTCTCCTGACATAACTCAATCACTCTGAAGGAAAAATGGCTTGATAAATTGTTGCCAATCAGGACTTAAGGACCCTCTTATCGCCTAAGATGTGGAATACAAATGTCTAGGAACCACTCCTCAAACAATTCCATATCAAACCAACCTGACTTATTTTGGTTGTAAGCTGACCCAGACTTGCCCCCTTCTGTCCAAGTTAGATATAAATAGGAAGACTTGTAACTCTGTGCATGGGGGCTAAAGCTCTCCAGTAGCTGACCCTGCCATCATTACCCTGAAATTTGTTTTCGAGTGATCTGTGTTTCTCTCAGGATCCTTGGAACCCCTCTTCATGATGGCCTTCATGCTTCCCAGATCATCACTGAAATTGGTCTCATCGTAGTTCAAAATATGTGAGGATGGTTCACGCTCAAGATATTTTTCCAAATGGTCAAAATATGTGGATATTATTCCAGTACTAATGTTAGCTCGCGTATGCATAATATTTTCATAGAGGCACATGGGAAGTTCTGGATGACTATCCTTTCTCATTCAATTGGGTCCAGGCAAATTGTTGTTAAAGCATTTTTCAACTATACCCTGTCTGCTATTAATTCCATATTTCTCCTACGACTTTTGTATGGACAACTTCCTTTACATCCCTAATGGCATTCGTAAGATTATCCTCTATGTAATTCACATCTCCATCAGTTCCAATACATCTTCGATAGGTGCTGACCATCGCCATCCCTAGGGTAGTGCGACAGGTGCCGCTGCACTGGGCCCCACGCCTATGAGGGCCCTGCATGGGCTTGCATCTTTCAGACGGCGCGGGGAAACCCGCCTATTACCTGAAATTGCCTACTACTTTGTATTATGTAGATTTCTTGAAATCAATTGCCAGTTTGTCGGTTAATGTCTTTCTTTCCATGAAATATGCTTAAAAGATGCTACTTATATCAAGAAATGCAAAGTTAAGGGGGCTCCCGACTTGCGTTTGCACAGGGCCCCTCAATCCCTAGGGACTGAACTATGCTGACCATGCCCGAAAAAACCCCTGCAAATGTAATTTTAATGTTTCATATGCCCTCATAATTCCAAAACATGTCATACTTCAATTAAATTTGGTATGTGCCATTTCTAATGAGTGGACTTCAATGGTGTAAGGTTTGTTTACCATAGTTACTTGGGGAGGTTACTGAGGTTTTACACGTATTTTCGATATTGTTGTTTCCAAACACAGAATTATATTCTCAAAACATACTAAATGCTCTCAGAAATAGCCGTTAACCTTTGATTATGTTCCTCATCCCACTTTTGAACAAATTACCATAAAAAATCCTATAAAACTTGAATTTTGTTTTAGAAAAGTGATTAACAAAACATACCATTGTCCGAAATTGCCCCACGTTACGGTACCTCTGAAGGTAGCAGAAGCTCTCATGGTGTTGCTGCCAATCACTGGTGTCTCCGAGTATTTTAATGTTGAAAATAATAATTAAAGTCATTAAAGCTTGTTGCCCGTTCGATGCTCTTGGGGCATATGCAGTTCACAGGTTAAGGAACACTACATTTTAATTTTAGAATTACCTTTGGGTTCTGTAATTGACTTGCAATGTTTTTACAAAGTATTTCATTACCCTTGTTTATTGATTGAGTCGTCCACAGCAGAATGTCACGGCGATGATGCATCCATGGGAAATCAAGAGTTTGCTGCAGTCACTTGGCATAATTGTGGACATTTTCTTGGTTGCATTTTTGTTAGTCTTTAATTTGTAGCATGAAGATTGCCATTTCTTACCTCTTAGACTTACCTCTTCAATTGTCTAAAAAAATTGCATTATGCCTGGTGAGGATAAAGCTAGTTAATATTTTAGTTGTATCTTAATATATACGTATTATAGAAAACATGCTGTTAAAAGGGCTTAATTGTTTTACTTCAGTTTGTTTAGTGTGAAAATAACCCTCTGTTAATTAGAAATGATTTTTATTTGTTTTCATAAATGGCCAGAAAGCGTGAGCAGCGGCTCATGAAGAACAGGTGAGGATTTTAAAGCTGTACTTATAATTATTTTAGGTATAGCTGTATGTGCAGTTAATTTTTTCATGTTGTTTAAAATACTTGAAATACACACTATTTGTCGCTCTCTGTATGTCTATACATATTCCTTACTGGAATATCATCTTAGCTCTAGTCAAGTCACTTGGTCTAGGGATGTTGTCTGGATCAAGTTGGCTTCAATTGATATTTTTGTCTCATGCTCAGCTTACCAAGCTGTCTTATTTCTACTTTCTTTTCGCATCACATGGTGTTATTGTGTAATGTACTCCAGTAGTTGTCACTGGAAATTAGTTGTATTTATTTAATGGGTGTATGAGAATTAACAAGCTGATGTGACCAGTGTCAGTTAATGTTGGTAGAAGACTGTGTGTCATCATTAGCAATATTTTTCCATCGTTTAAATGCTGTGCATTGTATGCTCATTTGAAGACCTCAGCTAGGATACCAAGATGCAGCATGTGTCTTTAATTCCCTCATAATTGTCCTCGGAGATCAAATTTAATTAATTTCCCATTGAAGAAAGAAAATGGATAGTAGATATCTCCTTTAAAAGGTCAACTTCAAATGCAGAATGTTCAAGCAAGGTGTTCATGACTTAGAATTGAAATTCTCTAATGTTGTAATTTCCCCCTTAATCTTAGTATAAACTTATATTATACAAATTTTATTTCATAGTGAGTGATTGTCTCCGAGTCACTTGTGCTGTGAGTGTAAATTCTGTATGCTTTTGCGAACTTGGAAGTCAGTGGGTTAACCATATTTTCTTTCATGAAAATTTTAAATTTCCGTATTGTTAAGATATATAAGATGTAAGAAAGATGTGATTTGAATTGGGAGGTTTTGCAGTCATAAAAGAGTTAAATTGAAGGCATGGAACTTACATATTTTAATTAATGGCTAAAGTAGACAGCAGGGGTTGCATCCTTCTTGTGGCTGTTCTGAGGTTAGATTGTCAAAAGTCAGGCATTGTTACTTCTCATCACCTTGTCAAATTATTGACTGTCAAATGGAGAATTTAGGATGTAACTACAGGAGCGAAAGCAATGTAGAGGTTTACAACAAACTAAGCTTTAAGAGGGAACACTGGTACTCTCGTGTTGTTGCGTTCTGGTAAATATTTTTTATCATTTGCATGAAAATAGAAAAAAATGTATTCATGAAGGCTATTGTTGTACTTTTTAGATTAATATTTCCAGATGAATGGAACTGATGTGTACATTGGCTAGTGGTTACATACTCATCGAAGTGGTTAGTCATATAGATGCTAGGAGACTCAAGAAAATGAATTGGGTAATTTCTGTAACACTTTGTGTCAATGGAAATATTTTAAGCTGAAAGATAAGTCACATATGCCATAACTTGTTTTATTGAGAAAAAATAGCATACCGTTATACTTATAGACAAATATTTATTGCATCCCATAATTCTATTTTTAGTGTCGTGGTACTGGTATCCTCTGCTTAACATGGTAGATATGTTCCAAAAAAACTCTTGTGCTTAACGAATTTTATATTAAGCAAATGTTTTTAAGCCATAATAGACCGCATAACTGATATGTATGTGCCACCTCAGAAGTGACGGAATGTTCAGGAGTAATAATCAATGCGTAGTTGCATCAGATGAGTACTCCTCGGCAATAGTTATAGATGAATTACTATCTTAATATTCAGCTGTTTCAAAGAAGGCTTCCATTGTGAGTTTTTTCCTCTGCATCTGTTTTCCTCATTTTTCTATTCTTATATTATTAAGTTTCCTTTTATGATACATGCATTTGCATTTTAAGCATTTGATCACTTTCATGTTCTTCTCCAACTTATTCAACTTAATTTTTCTAAGTCTTTTCCCGGGCTTGTCACTCCTAAGCGCTTGTAAATGCCTTTGAGTTCGTGCAGACAATGGTTTTCTATTTATCTCCTTAAGACCACTCAGGGATGTTTGTCGAGAATTTGAAAACCCCTATCAACCTCATGACGTCACTATGCGGTGACAGTTTTGCTCAGCATTCAATTTGATACAATTCTCTCCGGTTTCCTTCAAGTACAATGTTGCATGGACATCGAAATTAATTGGCTTTTTGCATTATAGCATGTATCACGTTGAGCGAGAGGTACCTGTAACTGCATTTGTGCATGTAGGATGTGTCCTTGTCTACCCTTATGTATTTTACGAAATAAGTGTTAGTGCAGAGTAGGTAATTGTTAATAAGGACTCTGGGATGAATATTTTTAAGAAACATTGGAGTCATTCTAGCATATTATAGATGGAGTGTGGTTCTTTAAATTTTTGTCGTTGGAAAGTGGATGAGCAGTTGAAATTGGAGCCTTATTGAGTTAGCGATTGAGGAAGGAAATGAGCAGTATTTTGGTTGTTGTGACGCAGATGTTGATCAACTTTTCAACATCATTGGCAACGCCCAGTGACATGTTTAATGTCATTATGAAGCTATAACATGCAGCATTACCTGTTGTTAAGTTTTGGCCAAGTTGAAGACGGGATGATGTTGGGGTAATGTAAAATGGATGTGGGAAATATTCTAAGTTAATGGTATGCTAAAACCGTGATAGGAGGGAGGAGTTACGTTTTTTGATGGAAATACAAGGAGGCCACTCCAATGGTAAATCTAAAAAAAAAAAAAAAAAAAAAAAAAAAACATTTTTGTTGAATATCCAGGGAAAATTATGTATCCATAGGCTTTCAAAGAATCAATGCAATTATTTTGCTACTTTCTAGTGTTCCAGCTAGCATTTATGGGTGGTAATTATAATATAATTCTTAAATTTAAGATAAAAACTTCACAAGCATTAAAAATGAATTGGTTAAAAAATTGAGTGTAAAAAAAACTGGGAAATCGGTTTGCATGACCACCATAGGCTAGGCTATTAGAATGCTACGTAGTTTGACAGATGTATTATTAGTATGAAAATGCCTCCAGCTGGGAAGAATAAATGGTATTTAGCACTCCCAACAATGGATGATGGTTGTCCCACCACTATGACAAGGCTCTGCTCTGCGTTAGAGCTTCCAGAGAACTTGTTGAAAATTCATTCGCCTCTTGAGAGATATAAGGAATTTCGAAATGGAATCAAGCTTAGCAATATTCCACCCACATTTTGTTATTATTATTATTCCAACCTCTGTTTCATTGTCGTGGCGTTATTGTCAAGGGTAAAATAATTATACCATTCTGGTTTTCATAAAGGTAATACGTAACTGTTGCTTGTATAGTTTTATTCTTTATAATTATGACTGTGATTGAGGTATTAATAAAAGTGTGGGGAAAATTACAAAGTTAGTGTTCACTTTGCAATTCTACATCTGCATAGTACCCTGTGAGAGCTGCCACGGGGGTGTGTGGTAGGTAGGACAGCAGCCATGGAATGGGAGAGAGAATAGGAAGGGACATAAGTGAATTGTTAGTTGGCAATGTGTCCAAAGATAGTGTCACCCTGTTTTTGTCATGATCAATTATATGGTGCGTGGAAAGAAGGAATATTTGTACCCGTGTCAGTTTGGCAGTGTACCACTCTTATTTTGTCAATGCTATCAGTTCTATAGGTGTAGCGTGGAGTAAAAATAATATCCTCCGGTGTAAACTGCCTGATTTGAATTTATCAAGTAATCTTAGCCTTTAAATTGGGATTATTTGGAGCAGCTATGCAAATACAGTGTTAATCAAGCACAATAGCTAACATCAGTATATTAAAATAGCCATAAATTGTGCATATGACAACAAAATTGAAATTAACTCTTTAATTATTATAATCCTATTGTCCTGTTGCTTTCCCTTTCACTACCTGGTGATGAACATTGAAAAAGCTTCAAACGTGCCCCTCGGAAAAGCCATGTAAAAAATTTCCCGCACTCTCCGAGAATTCTGAAGGAAGTTATTAGTGCCTTAGAGGGGGCATTCCGGTCGCTACAAAAGATTTAGTTACTCAAGGACATCCTCCATTCTCATCTGTGAGCACTGTTAATAAAATTAAAGATTTAATGGCATGTCAGTGAGAACTAACGTAATATGTCACAATCGTAAAAAGAAATCCTTGAAAGACAGTATACAGTAGAAACTCAAAATCACGAAGTTGAAGGGACCAGAAAAATCGGCACTTCGTAATATCAAATTTCATATGAACGAGTATCTTGAAAAAAAATCGCGATGCAGCTCTTTTTTTGTTTCCTTAAATTAAGATGTACTCTCGCGACGTACTTGCATGATTTACGAAGTTATAATTCATGAAAGTAGATTTAAATGTGTATTCATGCCCACAGGGTGCACACAGTTGAACACAACTAATTTTTCGGAGTTTGATTCTTCTGATTTTCAGTATTTCCACCGCGTCGGTCCAGCTTTTTGCGTCGGAAATCCCGAAAATCGGAAGAATTAACCTCCATCCAAGCCCTGCGGAAATTAACATCACGACAACTAACTTGTCATTCTTTTTTCCAATGACTGATTAGGCAATGAAGCGTCTTTGCACAATTTTCGTGCAGTTTGAACTAAGCCTATGAAGCTTCTTAGTGGATTTTTTAATATTATTTCCTAACTGGAGAACTCTTTAACTATAGCGTGAGCGATGTATAATCATCAATAATATTGATTTATGCATACACAAAGGAAGTGTGCTACTTAAGCAATCATTTGCACCTGGTATTGAAGACAGTGAAAATAAGATTCTCTCGCAGATGCTATGCGATGGATGCATGTTATGTATTTTGTACAAATATTGATATGCCCATTAATCTCATGAATTAACAATTGTTATTCTCCCTTGGATTCATCTTATTTGTGCGGGGTTATTTCCAATACGATGGAGCATATAGAGAAGTCCAGCTAAATATGTAACTCCTTTCAAAAGTAGATCGTACATACAAGCCACGCACTTCAACGGTGAAGGCGATATAACTCCTTTTACACTTCATCGGCTACTAACGATGCTATCATTGCAAATCAATAATTTTCTTTTTCCACTCTACTATGCAAAAGCTTCAATTGTGGCTCTATTCAGATTAGGTCGCATACTCTTCATGCATTAAATCTCAGGATTCATTTAAAGATTCGATATTGAACTAAAATTTGGGAT
The DNA here is from genome assembly GCA_963573305.1 of Pyrrhosoma nymphula. NCBI lineage: Eukaryota > Metazoa > Arthropoda > Insecta > Odonata > Coenagrionidae > Pyrrhosoma > Pyrrhosoma nymphula. The sequence goes on along the minus strand of OY754329.1, from coordinate 173,256,558 downwards.
ATTTTTTGTTATTGTTTTCCCTCTGCTTTCGATCAAGCAAGCAGATTTTCGTATAAGCATTGCAGCTGCAGTCCAATTGCCGAATGTGGCATCCATGGCACATAGGTGACATATTCTTGAGTTGTAAGGTTATATGTGGGAAACCAGAGAAACGTTTTGTTTTATATATGTACAGACATTTTTTAGAAAAACCACCTATATCTTGCAAAATATAACTGCCTGCTTATAATGTGTGGATTACTAGGTAGTTCATTACTAATGTTTTCTCTTTTTCCCATTTCAATTTGTTACAATTACCCCAAAATGGTCGTGAAATAACTGGGAAAAAAACATGCAGGAAAACCAGGAAATTCAGTTCTGTAACATGAGTGGCCACCCTTGGCATATTGGATAGTATGAATGATAGAAGAACGAGTTAATGCAGGTCACCGTAGTTAAACATGGAGAGCATGGTTACTGTGCTATATTTTTCTGATGCGTAATTATTTTCAGGCTGAGAATGTTCAAAGACATTCAAAGTATGTTGAGTTGAATACTTGATGATGACTTGATATTTTATGATGGGAAAATATTTTGGCATTGAAGTTATTTTCTAATGAGAATATATTTTAGTGGTAGTCACAGCAGAATGGTTGGTGTAATTATTTTCTTTTCATCATTTGGTCAATGAGTGAAGAACTTTAAAGATTTCTTAGAGAAAAAGTTTAATTTGAATAATCTTTGTGTGCAACATGGTATTTCTTGTATGTGGGATGTTTATTGGTATTATCCGCAGGGAAAATGTGAATGGCATAAAGCTAAGAATGTGTTGACTCATTTGCGACTTAAGTTAACAAAGATAAGGGCGTCCTAATGGCTTAAAACTTAATATGGATGTTTGTGTGAGAAATCATTTTATGTAAGTTCTTTGTAACCTGCCTGAAGTTTTAGTAAAGTTTAAAGTAGATGTTCATGATTGGTAGTGTGATATTTTGTTTCACAGTTAGTCTCATATTGAGAAGCTTACAGAGTTGCACATGTCCTGATGTTCAATCGTTTCTTGATTAAGTCAATTATTGTTCTGGCCATTGCATGGATCTGCCTCTCGTATTCAAATGCAGGTGTACTATCTAGTTTAACAAGTTTCTGCTAATTATTCATTTTCCATTAAATTTAGTCAAAGGGTACTGACTGTCTGTAAACTATGAATGCATTGTGTTATAGGTGGCAAGCACTCTTTTTTAGTAAAGAAAAAATACCTTTCAAAGTAAAGCTACTTTAAAAAAAAAATGTCTACTTCCGATGCAACCCGCTTGACATGGCTTCATCCTGAGGGGGCTTGACGACTCAGTTGGGGGGCATGCCATTGCATGCCACTGTGTATGATTCTAGCTTTTGTGATCCTTGCTGGGTGCATCAGGAACCTAATTGCGGAACACAGTTGAGCATAAGTATTTCTTGATGATGCCCCTTTCAAAAAATGCCAAAGCTTTGACCATAACACTCAAAACTCGATAGCTCCCCTAAACCTCTCAAGCCAATATATTCTCTTGCCAAGTTATTCCCTAGAACTGATCAATGTTGTTTACCCAATGGTAGATGTAATTTTTTTGTGTCAAAGGCAAACATTTTCCCACAGATCACTTATTATTTTTTTTATTTATCCATTACACTATGCACCAATATGTAAATCTTGGACCAATAGTGTAAAATTGACTTTCTGGAGTCAGTAAAGTTAAAACTTCATATGGATTTTCTTATAGGAAATCTGGAGTTGGATTTTCTTGAACAACTAATGCATTTTATCATCGCACGTAATTAATCTAAGTCCATTCTTTGTAACGCATTACACAAACTGAAGTTACCAAAGTCTATGAAGAGCAAGCCTATGGGAATAGCACCACCGACTTTCAGGGGCAAGATGCTTCCTGAAACACAGAGAAGCTGTCTTGGGTGGGGGGAGTCATTTACTCTGCCAAAAGAATGTCAGTTTTTCCCACCAAAAAAACGTTTTCTAATGGTGTAACTCAAACAGTATTAGTGTTCAAGAATTCATAGCCTTGCACTTTTTCTTCTGCTGGTCAAACATGTTAATGATTCATTTAAAATTATCGGCATTTCAAGCAACACAGTAGCAGATATTGTTTTTAACCAACATTTTTATTGAAAATTTGATGTATTTGGATTAGTCTCAGATAAGCATTCCCGCCACACAATTACACTTCCTCAGAGACAATAGTTGAATGATTTTTGGTGTCCACGCAATAACTGTTGGGAGCTTGTTGTTATGATCCTCTCTGCTGGCAACCAAATGGACTGACACAATGAAATCCATTTTACTTCTCCTTTGTTACTTCCTGTTTTTACGGCCTCGACTTTTCTCAAAGAATCCCTCCATATACTCCTCACTCGAATGCAACGTCAGTCTGACTTCAGGCCAGGCATTCGAATGCCACGATGGTCTGATGCTGCTTCACTAGATTGTCAAGCTGCTATAATGAGGTTGGAGTGTTGATTGGGTAGCATCAGAGAGTGGAACAATTTTTTGTGAGTAGCTGTACGTATGTTAGAATGGATTTTGTTTAATACCCAGTGGTTCACTTTGGCTAATTTCAGTGTCTGGATCCATGTATAAGATAAGCACGTGGTACAAATGGGGTGTTTTAAACCTGTCTTATTTATTGCTAGCACTTTCACCGTATTTTAGCTTACAGAAATAATGAGCAGGAATGAAAAATTGCCATTCATATGTGCCTATTAATTAGAAGATTAATTTATCCAGATTGATGGCATAAACCTTTCTCTTTTGTCGTATTACACAGGACCTATTATGCTGTATATGAGGCCAGGTTCCGCTGTAGTCAGGTTTCCTTAGGGGATTATTCAAATGCTTTTCAGATTTTATGCATTCGTTAGTGATTATTAACGTTGAGTTATTGCGAGCTTCCATGATTTTTGCAATTAATGTGTTCAATTTTTTTACAACAGCAGCAGATAACATTAAAAATGCTAACAGTTCCTCATAAGTATAAATTAAAAATGTGTATGATTTTTAAATTCATCTTGCAATAGTTAAAAATTCTTTAATTTTCTAACACTCCATCAAATTTAGTATGATTTCAAAATTAAAGGTACGTCTTTAAGAATCAGTTGAAAATCTTTGAACTAGAATCAGCGGTGGAGAATTTCATTTGACGCCAACCATTAGTATAACAATAAATCTGAATTAGACTCAAAACTTTGATTTTTGTGACTGTTGACTTGAACTATTTTGAAAGTCTGCTGTTCTCAAATCCGTAATTTAATATATTTTAGATTATATCATCAAATGTTAGTTATTAATATTCATGAGATTGCAAAGTCACCCATTTCATATACTATGGTCAACCATCGGTTAGGTCAGGTAATACAAAATGCTGCGTTTGAAACAAAGTGAAGTATGGAGTTAATAATTAGCATTAGCATGGTTCCTATAAGTTTACGGATTAGATGTAAATGATGCATTGTTGTGTTGATTCCAAATACCAAAGAAATGGCGGGAAACTTTTCACAGGGAGGCTGCACGGGAGTGCCGTCGCAAGAAGAAGGAGTACATCAAGTGTCTGGAAAACAGGGTGGCTGTTTTGGAGAATCAGAACAAGGCGCTCATTGACGAGCTCAAGGCCCTCAAGGAACTGTACTGCCAGCAAAAAACTGAGTGCGGGAGTGAATGAGTGAGATTTGAGAAGAAGAGGAGGGGAGAGGCGAGGTGAGGCTTGCGCTCGCCCGCCTGCCACCCCTCTGGAACGTAGCCGTGAAGTGGAAGTGCCCGCCCGTGTGTGACGAAGTGGGCTGGCCGTGGATTGGCGGCACTCGCCAATCTCGCTTTGAGCTGTGATGTTTAGTCTGGTGCGTGTGGGGGGAGAGGGGGGTGAATGTGGGGAGGGTTTTCCTTCTTGCTCTCATGACTCTCCCTCTCTTAGCGGAGGGGATGATTGTGTTGTTGTCTTGGGGAGTGTTTGCGCGCATGCATTTGCGCAAAAGTTTGAGGGTGGAGAGAGGTGGGCAGGGGTAGCTGCGCGTACCTGCCTCGACTGGTCAACCATCTCACTGTTGCATGGACCCCTCTGACGCACGTGCAGGAAAATGAGTACCTTCTTAAATTTTTGATGTAACTCCTTTCTTTGCGTGTTTAAGTGAAGTTGTTTCTCAAAGAAAATACTAACATTTTGTTGTTATGTAAGATAATATTGTATTTATACAATGAAACCGATGGAAAACCTTAACTACAAAAAAAAGTGTCTATAAGGCTTGTGATGAGAGAACCTGTTGTTTCATCCAAAGCCATTGCTGAGCAAATGAATTCTCAATATGGTGCATGTTGCCGAATGATGAGGCAGTAATGGCATTAACCCTAAAGGCGATATTTTTTGTGAATTATGCATCATCATTCTTTATTGTTGTCAGTGGTACATACTCAGGGTCGGAATGAACTTTGTGCCATAGAATTTTTCATACATCCATGTTCCTTCTCCTGCTAAAAAGATATGCTTTAACCTTGTAGGCATTCTTGTTGATTTTTTGAGAGCTGCTATTTTGTAGTTAATGAGATTGTATCACACAATGAGTCAATTTTAAAATGTCCTTTGGCTCATGTCTATTGTTATCATATTGTCAGAAGTGAGAGCAGCACTTTCTGGCATTTTCAATTGAATAAGGATGAGGCTAGTGGATGGTATAGGTGGATTAAAGGCATGTCCTGATAGCTTGGGACCTGTTAGGGCAGTAGCTTGACCAGCTGAAAGATGCCATTGAGTCACCTTATTTATTGAGAAATTTTGATTTATATTTGTTAATGATTTAATGACAATGTCATCTCATGACTGTAGGTATTGCTTCACGTTGATTAACAATTACCACATAGAGTTAACATTTACTGGCCACTGTCTGGTGCCATCCCAAAGAAACAAGAGTAATCAGCATCTTAAATTTATTAGTATGTCACTTGAAGTTTTAAGAAAAATAGAACAAATTAATATGATTATGAAAAGATTTAAGCATTTGGACAAAGACTATGTATTTTTACATATCATAATGAATTTATGGATGCTTGTGTGAACAAAGAGAATAGTATTCCAAATTATTAGTACTGTGTAAATCATGATGTGCCTAAAATTTCCCTTTACCTTTCAAAGCTCTTAAATACATGGTACTGGAGTCGGTGAGTGCACATGTGCTCACAAATTGATCACTATTGTTGCCTTTTTTGTAACAAGACAACAGGCATTTTTACACATAGCACATTTGTACATAATCTATAGAGGTTATAATATAAATTTGAAGTGAATATGGATACCATATGTCGCAATGTTAATGTCTTATAAATTATGTGTGCGAGTGAGTGTGGGATTTTTGCCTGAAAGAATGAAAATGAGATTGAATGATGAATTTTATTTTTCCTTCTCCTAATATTTATAGTTTCCGTTTTACAATGCAAATGCAGGAAAGCGTGCGTCCATTGGATCTTGAAGGTCATTCATGAAGTATATTGTTCCAGCAAGACCTAATGAAGAGAAAGTCACATTTCAGAAACATTCTTAAGGTCAGGAGAAAAATTATGCTACATTCCAATAAATGCATAACCTTCATGAAAAACACAAGTAAAAATAAATTTTATGGGCCAGCTACAACAAGCTTTCAGGTTAACCACTACTGCTATTATAGAGCTACTTAAACATTTTTATAATAAACTAGGGGATGGTGCCAGTTGAAATTCAAAAGGTGTTAAAAAATTAAACTTATTTTATAAAAAACCTCAAATCCTGAAGAATACTGTCAGTGTGGTCATTTGAGGAGTCTGTAACCTATCTTGATGGTTGATAGATGATCACTTCGTCCCTAAGGTTCTCTTGAGCTGTCTTTGAGTGATTAACAACTTGATTGCTTCCCTTGTGTACATTAATATATTTGCATTCAATGACTTAATTAATTTGCACTATTCATCGATGATATGTGTTGAGTATCTTTATCAGGAATGGAGAGTAGGATACAATCCATTGGTTGACAACAACAAAAGATGAATTTGCAACAGCTATGATGTTCATTTGACCTATGAAACCTCCCATCACCCGGACTGCTTTTGGGATGAAGGATAGCCATAATCATTGATTTTGGTCTCTAAATAAAAAATGTATGGTGATTCTTAGCGCACCTGAGCATTTTCATGCACGGATGTAGTTCTATGTGCAGAATATCCATTCTTCTTTCGGGTCAGAAGAATGTAGTGACGTCATTATAACTTTCGCCATCTTAAAACCGATTGAAGTTTCGAAACAGATGGATCTATATTAGGACCATATTTATAGCTGGTTGCCCATCCGTTGGTTGGGTAAGGATGAAATTTGCGCTGTTCTGAGCGTAACCCGAGAAACACCACAGAGAGATGCTCATAAGATCGCTGGTTGGCATGTCTTTGAGTATCCAAGCCTAACCTTTGTAGTTTTTCTTGCAAGGACTCATTTTCTCGTAAAGAAGACATTCTTCTTGCTTTAGTAGATTTTTTCGAAAGGTTACTCTTTTTTCTATTAGGCATGTTGATGGATATATGTATTTTGAAATCAACGAGGGTAAACACTGGCGAGTGAGCCTTGAATAGGCAACTCGATGATTGAGTGAATGTAAGTTAACTACACTTAAACACTTTTTAACATATATAATAAACTCATGTTTATGATGTGGGAATTGGTCTACAAAATAGTTCGCAATTGTTATGAGGCCGACGGTAATACAACTGAGTATTAAACAATAATAAGCAACGCTGTTGTAGCAACAGAGGCAATTACTATTCGCTTCACGTAAATATTCTTGCACATTTAATATAGTGTGTAGTCTATTTAATTCCTTTAAGTGTATTGTTTACCACGTGTTCTCTCATATACATGCAGTGCTACTTTGAGAGTAGATATTGAAGAGTACATTTGTCGTAAATATGCATTGAATTTATCTATTACTCCCCGAAGCAATCTAGCTTTGGACTCTGGGCCCTTCTTATACAAATTTTCTTTCTACGTGATATCATGGGCCTGCAGGAAAACGTAATATAGGCGTGAATATTGAAAATCAAATCTCTGGTTGTCAAGGAAATATGCTATTGTAGATTTCAGAGAAAAAAGTGAGATTTTTCAGCAGAAAACATTTTCAGAGAATTACGAAGCGTAAAAGAAAATCGATTGAAAGAATTAGAAACTTCATGAATTCAGCCATCCGATAAAAAAAATCCCAGCCATCTAATCTTGAGTTTAAGTACTTTTAAAAAGCAAAAAATGAAACAACTGCACTGAACCCAATGCTTAGCATGGACCCCAGGAGGGCCGAGGGCTTTTTCATATAGCCTATGTTCAACCCATATACATTTTATCTCTACCCACAAAATTTCAGCTCAATCGGTTCTGTAGTTTTTGCAGGATTGAGCGACATACAGACACCATTCAATTTTTATATATTAGTATGATAAGCTACTGCTTGCCAGTAATTCAAATCCAGATAAGGTAATTTGGTGCTCAAAATAGACATTGAAATATATTACTATATTATTATTATATTACTATATATGTTTTTTCCTTACCCAACTCTGAGAGAGGAGCGAGCAGCCTGAATACATTACACAGTTTATTACATACTATAGTCAATGGCATGTAAGAACACTTTTTTCATGAAATCATTGCTTGAAAATCACAGGCAGGTCTTGCGTGTGAAGGCTAGATTATTACACTGGTTCAACCCTGCATAGCACACTACGGAAGAAATTTTACGTTTGTAGTGCCCAGCCCTTTCCATAATGCTATGTAAATGATGTTACTGAAACAAACAGTAATGTAGTGAAGTCCACGTTTTCACTTTACCACTGTGCTTGTGAAAAATTGTGTTGCTGGCTCTACATCACACACTACCCATCATTTGGTAAATCTTGTGCTGCTATTAGTGCCTACCTGTAGATATTAACTCACTATCTATGCAGATATATTATTAAGCATGGGAGTGGAATCAAAAAGATAATTCAAAGTTCAATTCAACAGGTTCTAAATGCCTGTCAGTTCCTGGTGCGTCACTACGGATAGGCAGTTTGGCTGCCTGTAATTTTGGAAATTTAGGATATTGAGTCGTGAAGTGCTCAAGGGGCAGTCCATATATGAGATCCACACAATTTGGAGGGGGGGGGGGGGCGCCACCGTGTGACGGGGGAGTCTGGGAGCTTATGTGACACCCACACTTCCACTGTATATTATGTCTTATTTTTACTCTTTGTGGGGTGAGTAGAAGTTTTATCATTTTTGTGACATCATTAGAGGGGGGGGGGGGGGGTCAAGTTTGGTCCAAAATTGTGTGACATCATTTATGGACAGCCCCCAAGGGTTAAGTGATGTTCTCCATGTATGATTTTTATAAATTGCATTTTCATTTCAAAAGTATATCAATAATAGACGGTGCTAGAGAACACTTTAACATACATCTCTTTCTTGGCCACACAAATTCAATGTAAGTAACATTTCCATCTGTGGGTGCTGGTATTCCTGTTATTTATTAGTCGTGCTGTGAAAGAATGCACAATTTTTCATAGTCGTAATGTACTCTCTAAACATGAAAGGAGAGAGAGCTTTCAACCAGAGACTGCCTCGTTTATATCTAGTCAGGCTAAGCTTCATTGACTCACAATAGTTCAATTCTGTCTCATGTCCCTACCACATGAATTTCCATTTTAAGTGTGTGTTACATGTGCATAGTTGTCAAGTTGTATGAGTTTTTGAACTTAAGTGTGATTTAGTTAGTTGCCGCGTACAGACGTCCTAATCTCATCTCCCAGATCATCAAATGACTCATTGAATGGCAAGGTGGCTCCTGGATGGAGAACTCTTGGAAGAATAGCAAATAGTCTTTGACACCTCGGAGAGGAAGGCACAATATGTTGTTTGGAGAACAACTACATCTATCAGAGGGATTACGCTTTGAATAGTGAGAGGGAATCACCTACAGTGTAACTAGCATACTAGCAAGTAAAAAAATTGTGTTGACCCGGTCAGAGTGAAAAAAACATTTCTGTGCTTACAAAACACATAGCCATGTGAAACACTTTGAAAAAGTTATGTTAACATCACGTGATAAATTTTAGCCAGATATAAGCAAATTTATAAAATATTCTCCCTTTCTTGTGCAAAATACCAAATTCCCACTGTTATCTACATAACTAGCACAATCCCCAAGTAGCAGTCTCATGGCCTGCCCCTGCAATAATAATGAACGCCTTATCCAGGGAAAACACTTAAGAGTGACCACTTGATGTGCTCCACTGTTATTAAAGTTTGGAAGCCTTATCTCTCACTTTAATTTGAATACAACACTTTTCACTAAAAACAAATTTGATGCTTGAAAAACTTCTCTCAAGGTGCATTTACCATGGTATCTCCGATAGGAAAACATTTTCCCAGTAGCTAACTTATTCCTTGCACGAAGATTTACTAGGTGCTCATTTTAAGACTGATTTTATCAATTAAGAGATATATATATATATATTACCAATGATAGTGAGTTAAACTTAAAAAAATGCAATATTGGCTCACTTATGGCAGTTTGAACGAAAATGTTTACGAGTATTTCCATACTGAGAAATTATAAAAATATCAATGCAGAACATTTTTATAATTTTTCTAAATTTTCCAACGAAATGGAGGTATGATTTCTCTAAATGGTAGTGATCCTTTGATCATGTAGTCATATCTTGAAAAATATATCTGACAATGTTGTGCTAGATACGTTGGCAGCATTGCGCACCTATATTTTTACTCCTTTATGTATGCATATGGCTGTGTAGACATTGTCTCTAAAAAAAATTATCATGCCCTATATGCTTAATACATAGGAAAGATAAATGCCATAACAGTTAAAGTGCAAACGTGGAATACTTCAGTGTCTATATATAAATCATTTTGATTGCTTCAGCGATATTGATGAGCAATATATCAAGCACCATATCATCATTGTATGACTTTGAAATACCATGCCCCTAACTATTATATAACTGAATAATCTCTAAAGCCCGTTTCACACACGATTCTTGATCCAGCACAAGACCTATTATGCTAGCTGGTACTTGATATTGAGGACGGAACCCAGTATGATAGAAACCGTGATAGAAGGTTTCACACGACCATTGAACTTGTGCTTGCTATTAAGCAGTTATTCCATATGATTCCATACTAATTTTAAAAAGAGAAGATCGCACAGCGTCGTGAACGTGATTGGTAGATGGCCACTGGGTCTAGTAGCAAACTAGTACCGCATCAAGTACGAAATCCAGTAGCTCAGCGAGTATACTAGCTAGCATGCTTGCTAGCCAGTATACTGGTCCTGTTCACACGATACTGGAGAGCGAGTATACTAGACCTTGTGCTGGATCAAGTGTCGTGTGAAACGGCCTTAACAGTGAGGCAAATTATTCCGACACAATGACTTCACTAAAAATTACATGTATTTCAGTAATGTTATGAAAATGTTTCCCTGTAGAAACTGGTTTATTAAAGAGACCCTTCAGTCCCAAAATTGTCTACTTCCATTTTTATAGTGCTGCACCTTCAGTGTGGTTTCAAGAAAGTTATTTTCCTGACTATGTCATTATGAAATGGTGTCTTATATGCCATCAAATATGGTACTTGTTTAGTACATGCTCAAATATTGCCCAGCAAAGTTAAGCATGAAGTTTGGTTCAATCAAGACAACATCAGAGACTTCCCAAGGTTAGAATTTTCATGTTTAAATGCCAGATTTTATTTGTTTAAATGACTTCACTATTATACTAGCATGCTCAATTCTAGCAACTTGAGTTGATAACTATTAAACTATAAGGGCAAAAGTAACTTTCAAGGGTCTTGTTCACACTTCCTTAATTCTTATATTTATACTGAAACATCTTTTGGAAAGGGAGATTTAAAAATTTCAAAGTAAAAAGCATTTTCTGCCGACTTTCATAAATCAGCCTTAGGTCCACATGAAATGTCATGACAATCATGAGTCAAACTCTTGATTACAACACTATACATATTAGGGTAAATTGTAAGTATTTAATGGATTTGGTATTTTTGAGAAACAATTCTGTTGCTCTCCCCATTTTCGTCACTTTTGCAACCTTTGAAATGGGTCAGAGGAAATAATATGTAGTAATGTATGAGGTTGAGCACTAGGACTTATTGGCTCTTCCTGAGGTAGGATAAGTTAATGTGATATTTAGAAATACTGATCAAATCATGGCACTGACAAGTAACTAATTTTCATGACTCCACTGATAAAATCTGAGAAACGTGTGGATCATTGGGAATGCTACTGTCATCAACCAAGAATGAAGAGACAACCCTGCAGTGAACATTATAAGAAAATTACTAGGAACCACTGAGTAAGCATAAACTTGAATATTCTTTCATGCTTACTCCATGGTAGGGACCCTATAGGTGTATCTGGCTCTAGTGGCTGTGACTATTGAGGGCAGGACTAATACCCCCATCTCCCAAAGAGATCATTTTGCCGTAATGCTCTCTGCCCCAGATAATGTTTTCATGGGAGGATCATCTTTCAATCAAGCAATAGGTCCTTGATTCCACAAAACCCCACTCCTATAGGAGTCTCCTTCCAATGTGCAAATTTAAATTTTTTAAGCAAATATATTAAACTTGGCTCTGTGTTGGACATGGTTGCCTCTGAGGACTGGAGATGAACACAATGATGTATAGTGTAAGTTAGGCATTATAGTCAGTTCTCTTCACAAGCCCCATACTGTCTTACAAAAGTTAAAACACCCTATAGCAGACGGGAATAATCTGGGAGATTTCAATTCTAAATAATCCAATGCATTATTTAAGCTTCTGATCATGCTGGAGGTATCGGTCTTCATGTATTTGACTAAAAATTGTTTTTGTTAAAAAAGGTAGAACCATAAAAAATTGATAGAGCACAGACTTATCACCACTTCATTCAAACTGTTGCAAAAATCCCATTCTGATGGGATCAAAAGGACCGAAATTTACAATACATATATACAAACTATGTCAGGTTTGTTTATTAGTGGGTGTTCCTCACCACCTCTGCCAACTTATGAACATTAACAACTAATTATGTAGATCAGTAGGCTTTAGGTCTGTGCAGGTATTCATAAATATATTTTCCGCTATGCCTTGCATAAACAAATGAGTTTTACGAAAATTAGGAAACAATCCATGTGGAGAAAAACCAACTTTGTAATTTCCACAAACTTTATTTCACTGGCACGACGCGTGTTTCTCCACACGATGTGGCATAGTAAACGGTTGGTAGGGTGAGAATATAGTCAGGGTTCTATAGGCGAGGATAAGGGCGATGGGGGAAGTTGAGGGGATTCAAAGTTGGTGGTTTTCTCAACGTGGATATCCATCATTTCCACAATGTCAGGCCTGATATCATCAGTTTTAATCCTAGTGAAATTGACTTCTTGTTGCAGTTTCTTGAAGAAGTTTTTTGGGAGCAAATATCGACTGAATCAAATAGCTATCAAATACTTTAGCTGATGCCCATTTGAGTACTGGCAAAAACAGAAAAAGATTGCTTCCAGACCAACTGCTGGAGAAATTAAATCATGTTTCTCATTGTGTGTGCTATTGGCACAAGTGAAGAAAAATAAGCTTCAAAAATACTGGAGCTCATGTCAGGAGACAGAAACACCATTTATCAGTAAAGTTATGCCTCACAGGCATTTTTAGCTGTAATCAAAATTCTTGCATTTTGTTGATAACTCAAAAATCATAAAAAGTGATAGGCTAAGAACGATAGCTCCTATGAGAGGCTATGTGAATAAAAGATTTTCAGCCATATACCTAATTTCGGAGAATAATCTTGCATTTGTTGAAAGCCTGATGAAATTTTGTAGCAGGCTCTATTATTTACAGTATAATTCTAGCATACCTGATCACTTTGGAATAAAGTTTTACAAAATATTAGAAAGCTCCTCAGGTTATTGCCTACAATTTTCCATTTATACCGGAAAGAAACCTGTAGGAGCAAAGGAGACTTTCAAGTGAGGCTGTAGTGCAATAACTTATACATCCATACTTTGGCAAGGGTTATACTGTAGCGTTAGATAGCTGGTACACATCACCTCTCTTTCTAATGCTAAAAAATAAAAAAAAACAATGCACTTGGTACAGTTAGAATGAATCGAAATAATATGCCGTCAGAATTCAAAGATGTGAGACTGAAGAAAGGGGAAGTGAAACTCTAGCACAGCCAAGGAACAGCTGCGCTATGAAATGGAGAGACAAAGGGTGTCCATCTGCTTATCAATGTTCCCTACAAATTAAAGCCACCGGATTAAAAATCAGGAAAAAAAAATTAAATAGGCGACTAAAGCATTGTCCAAAAAACAATAATTTTTCAAATATGAGAAACTTTTGATTTTGTTGCTGTTATTGTTTGAATAAAATAATGAAAGGTCGAATCATTAAAAAAATAGTTTTAAATACACCAACAACTGAACATATTTTTAATAAAATACATTTTAAAGTTTATGAGTTAAAAAATATTCTTTGAGGATGAATTTCTAAAAAATATATATATATATATATACACACACGAGTTCGTGGAAAAATCACACACGCGATAATTTAAATAAACTTTGCCACAAGTAGGGTGGAATTAAACATAGACACAAAAGAAGGAACACTCACACAATAATTTCTGATATTTCGGAAGCTGAAAGCTACCTTTCTCACAGACGGAAGGATACATTTTGTATCCTTCCGTCTGTGAGAAAGGTAGCTTTCAGCTTCCGAAATATCAGAAATTATTGTGTGAGTGTTCCTTCTTTTGTGTCTATGTTTAATTCCACCCTACTTGTGGCAAAGTTTATATATATATATATATATAATTCCGGGGTGTGAAAATAGAGGAAAATTTGTAAGTTGATGGGTTAAACCATAAAAGAGCAGGTCATTAAAGAAAAGGAACTAGTTTCATTAGTGTATGGTCTAGTTGGAATGAAAAATTTTAAACCCACAAATATCTTAGTTTATAGCAATGGGGGATTATCACTCGAATGCTTTTTCGATATTACCGTGAAATAAATGTAAAGGTTTTTAGGAGTTGCTTCGAAACATTAAGGCCTAATAACAAAAAAACTAATCGTAGAAAGTTGCATATTTTTCTGTTTCCGCAAAACGACTTCTGACATCATTTCATCCATCGATTGAGCATCGAGTGGTTCGATTCCTGGTGAATACGGATATTTTTTCGAAGTATTTTTTAAATCTTTATACTGGTGTATTTCTGGCAGAAGTGGACATCTTCGCAAAAGCATCTTTTAGAATGGATCGGGAAGAAGAAGAGATGGATGAAATGATGTCACGACCGTTATGGGTAGGTTGCCCCTCCACTCAACTTTAGACTACTATACCTCTGGCAATTTTTGGAATCTTTAAGAGGTGATTTGCAAATGATTATTTGTCATGGCCTCCTGCATGATAAAGTAAAAAGCAAAAATCGTGATAAACTCCCATTGTTTGTTCATTCCTCTTGACCAAATCAGGCTTTTAAAAGACGGCTACCAACCTTCAAAAAGGGAAAAGGGACGATCAGGAACTCTATCTTGGTGCTGATCGTAAGTCATACACCATTCAGCAAACTTGCATGCTCTGTAGAGATTTTTAGCATCCTGCAAAGTAAAAGCAATCCTCATTGATACATCAATAGGGCACGTCAAATTGTGTCTAACCTTTTCAATTTTTCAAAGTACGATACATACTTCATTATAGATTTTGGAAGTCCACCAAGCAAGCTTTCCAATATCAAAAGGAGCTTAAATGGCCAGTGAATTTAATATTGAAGATAAATCCAGAGAGCCAATTAAATATAAAATAAATGTATTTACTCTAATACTCCTATGCCAGTCTTCTGACCATCTATGGGGAGGTGTCACCAACATTTTAATTTGTAATTCTTGGCAGACGCATCTATGTTCCCAAGTGCTACATCACCAAACCACATCTAACACTTATACTGTCTGTAGATGGTCGCCTAAATGACCAAAATGCTGGCATATACGAGGTCATTTTCTTAAGTATTCAATGGGCTATTAAGGTTTATCTTCAATACAAAAAAGCTTTCTAACGGTAGCATTTTTTTAAATTTGTCAATGGAGCAATTTCCGAAGTTAAATTTAAAATTTTTACGCTGAGAGATTTTTAACTAAAAACTTATTTTACCACAGCCTAAGCTACGTCAAAAACAAAATGATCACGAAAAGGCAACAACATATGATAAAATATTTGGAAGCAGCAGGTAAAAACTGTGTTACAATTTTGAGGTTAATGCGGAAAATTTTGCAAAACAATGTATGTACGCACATACCTTCCATGGAAAATTGACTGAGCTATTCTCCCATTGCGACCAATTTTGCAAAACAATGTATGTACGCACATACCTTCCATGGAAAATTGACTGAGCTATTCTCCCATTGCGACCAATTTTGCAAAACAATGTATGTACGCACATACCTTCCATGGAAAATTGACTGAGCTATTCTCCCATTGCGACCAATTTTGCAAAACAATGTATGTACGCACATACCTTCCATGGAAAATTGACTGAGCTATTCTCCCATTGCGACCAATTTTGCAAAACAATGTATGTACGCACATACCTTCCATGGAAAATTGACTGAGCTATTCTCCCATTGCGACCAATTTTGCAAAACAATGTATGTACGCACATACCTTCCATGGAAAATTGACTGAGCTATTCTCCCATTGCGACCAATTTTGCAAAACAATGTATGTACGCACATACCTTCCATGGAAAATTGACTGAGCTATTCTCCCATTGCGACCAATTTTGCAAAACAATGTATGTACGCACATACCTTCCATGGAAAATTGACTGAGCTATTCTCCCATTGCGACCAATTTTGCAAAACAATGTATGTACGCACATACCTTCCATGGAAAATTGACTGAGCTATTCTCCCATTGCGACCAATTTTGCAAAACAATGTATGTACGCACATACCTTCCATGGAAAATTGACTGAGCTATTCTCCCATTGCGACCAATTTTGCAAAACAATGTATGTACGCACATACCTTCCATGGAAAATTGACTGAGCTATTCTCCCATTGCGACCAATTTTGCAAAACAATGTATGTACGCACATACCTTCCATGGAAAATTGACTGAGCTATTCTCCCATTGCGACCAATTTTGCAAAACAATGTATGTACGCACATACCTTCCATGGAAAATTGACTGAGCTATTCTCCCATTGCGACCAATTTTGCAAAACAATGTATGTACGCACATACCTTCCATGGAAAATTGACTGAGCTATTCTCCCATTGCGACCAATTTTGCAAAACAATGTATGTACGCACATACCTTCCATGGAAAATTGACTGAGCTATTCTCCCATTGCGACCAATTTTGCAAAACAATGTATGTACGCACATACCTTCCATGGAAAATTGACTGAGCTATTCTCCCATTGCGACCAATTTTGCAAAACAATGTATGTACGCACATACCTTCCATGGAAAATTGACTGAGCTATTCTCCCATTGCGACCAATTTTGCAAAACAATGTATGTACGCACATACCTTCCATGGAAAATTGACTGAGCTATTCTCCCATTGCGACCAATTTTGCAAAACAATGTATGTACGCACATACCTTCCATGGAAAATTGACTGAGCTATTCTCCCATTGCGACCAATTTTGCAAAACAATGTATGTACGCACATACCTTCCATGGAAAATTGACTGAGCTATTCTCCCATTGCGACCAATTTTGCAAAACAATGTATGTACGCACATACCTTCCATGGAAAATTGACTGAGCTATTCTCCCATTGCGACCAATTTTGCAAAACAATGTATGTACGCACATACCTTCCATGGAAAATTGACTGAGCTATTCTCCCATTGCGACCAATTTTGCAAAACAATGTATGTACGCACATACCTTCCATGGAAAATTGACTGAGCTATTCTCCCATTGCGACCAATTTTGCAAAACAATGTATGTACGCACATACCTTCCATGGAAAATTGACTGAGCTATTCTCCCATTGCGACCAATTTTGCAAAACAATGTATGTACGCACATACCTTCCATGGAAAATTGACTGAGCTATTCTCCCATTGCGACCAATTTTGCAAAACAATGTATGTACGCACATACCTTCCATGGAAAATTGACTGAGCTATTCTCCCATTGCGACCAATTTTGCAAAACAATGTATGTACGCACATACCTTCCATGGAAAATTGACTGAGCTATTCTCCCATTGCGACCAATTTTGCAAAACAATGTATGTACGCACATACCTTCCATGGAAAATTGACTGAGCTATTCTCCCATTGCGACCAATTTTGCAAAACAATGTATGTACGCACATACCTTCCATGGAAAATTGACTGAGCTATTCTCCCATTGCGACCAATTTTGCAAAACAATGTATGTACGCACATACCTTCCATGGAAAATTGACTGAGCTATTCTCCCATTGCGACCAATTTTGCAAAACAATGTATGTACGCACATACCTTCCATGGAAAATTGACTGAGCTATTCTCCCATTGCGACCAATTTTGCAAAACAATGTATGTACGCACATACCTTCCATGGAAAATTGACTGAGCTATTCTCCCATTGCGACCAATTTTGCAAAACAATGTATGTACGCACATACCTTCCATGGAAAATTGACTGAGCTATTCTCCCATTGCGACCAATTTTGCAAAACAATGTATGTACGCACATACCTTCCATGGAAAATTGACTGAGCTATTCTCCCATTGCGACCAATTTTGCAAAACAATGTATGTACGCACATACCTTCCATGGAAAATTGACTGAGCTATTCTCCCATTGCGACCAATTTTGCAAAACAATGTATGTACGCACATACCTTCCATGGAAAATTGACTGAGCTATTCTCCCATTGCGACCAATTTTGCAAAACAATGTATGTACGCACATACCTTCCATGGAAAATTGACTGAGCTATTCTCCCATTGCGACCAATTTTGCAAAACAATGTATGTACGCACATACCTTCCATGGAAAATTGACTGAGCTATTCTCCCATTGCGACCAATTTTGCAAAACAATGTATGTACGCACATACCTTCCATGGAAAATTGACTGAGCTATTCTCCCATTGCGACCAATTTTGCAAAACAATGTATGTACGCACATACCTTCCATGGAAAATTGACTGAGCTATTCTCCCATTGCGACCAATTTTGCAAAACAATGTATGTACGCACATACCTTCCATGGAAAATTGACTGAGCTATTCTCCCATTGCGACCAATTTTGCAAAACAATGTATGTACGCACATACCTTCCATGGAAAATTGACTGAGCTATTCTCCCATTGCGACCAATTTTGCAAAACAATGTATGTACGCACATACCTTCCATGGAAAATTGACTGAGCTATTCTCCCATTGCGACCAATTTTGCAAAACAATGTATGTACGCACATACCTTCCATGGAAAATTGACTGAGCTATTCTCCCATTGCGACCAATTTTGCAAAACAATGTATGTACGCACATACCTTCCATGGAAAATTGACTGAGCTATTCTCCCATTGCGACCAATTTTGCAAAACAATGTATGTACGCACATACCTTCCATGGAAAATTGACTGAGCTATTCTCCCATTGCGACCAATTTTGCAAAACAATGTATGTACGCACATACCTTCCATGGAAAATTGACTGAGCTATTCTCCCATTGCGACCAATTTTGCAAAACAATGTATGTACGCACATACCTTCCATGGAAAATTGACTGAGCTATTCTCCCATTGCGACCAATTTTGCAAAACAATGTATGTACGCACATACCTTCCATGGAAAATTGACTGAGCTATTCTCCCATTGCGACCAATTTTGCAAAACAATGTATGTACGCACATACCTTCCATGGAAAATTGACTGAGCTATTCTCCCATTGCGACCAATTTTGCAAAACAATGTATGTACGCACATACCTTCCATGGAAAATTGACTGAGCTATTCTCCCATTGCGACCAATTTTGCAAAACAATGTATGTACGCACATACCTTCCATGGAAAATTGACTGAGCTATTCTCCCATTGCGACCAATTTTGCAAAACAATGTATGTACGCACATACCTTCCATGGAAAATTGACTGAGCTATTCTCCCATTGCGACCAATTTTGCAAAACAATGTATGTACGCACATACCTTCCATGGAAAATTGACTGAGCTATTCTCCCATTGCGACCAATTTTGCAAAACAATGTATGTACGCACATACCTTCCATGGAAAATTGACTGAGCTATTCTCCCATTGCGACCAATTTTGCAAAACAATGTATGTACGCACATACCTTCCATGGAAAATTGACTGAGCTATTCTCCCATTGCGACCAATTTTGCAAAACAATGTATGTACGCACATACCTTCCATGGAAAATTGACTGAGCTATTCTCCCATTGCGACCAATTTTGCAAAACAATGTATGTACGCACATACCTTCCATGGAAAATTGACTGAGCTATTCTCCCATTGCGACCAATTTTGCAAAACAATGTATGTACGCACATACCTTCCATGGAAAATTGACTGAGCTATTCTCCCATTGCGACCAATTTTGCAAAACAATGTATGTACGCACATACCTTCCATGGAAAATTGACTGAGCTATTCTCCCATTGCGACCAATTTTGCAAAACAATGTATGTACGCACATACCTTCCATGGAAAATTGACTGAGCTATTCTCCCATTGCGACCAATTTTGCAAAACAATGTATGTACGCACATACCTTCCATGGAAAATTGACTGAGCTATTCTCCCATTGCGACCAATTTTGCAAAACAATGTATGTACGCACATACCTTCCATGGAAAATTGACTGAGCTATTCTCCCATTGCGACCAATTTTGCAAAACAATGTATGTACGCACATACCTTCCATGGAAAATTGACTGAGCTATTCTCCCATTGCGACCAATTTTGCAAAACAATGTATGTACGCACATACCTTCCATGGAAAATTGACTGAGCTATTCTCCCATTGCGACCAATTTTGCAAAACAATGTATGTACGCACATACCTTCCATGGAAAATTGACTGAGCTATTCTCCCATTGCGACCAATTTTGCAAAACAATGTATGTACGCACATACCTTCCATGGAAAATTGACTGAGCTATTCTCCCATTGCGACCCAAGTTTTACAATTTGGTAACTAAAACAAATAGCATACATTAAGTATAAGTTGAAGTCTGCTTTTTGAGCTAAAAATATCAACAGCTATCCATGAATTGAATGTTAAGTGATATGTATGTACATACTTAGAACACCATATTTAACCAGC
The DNA here is from genome assembly GCA_963573305.1 of Pyrrhosoma nymphula. Lineage (NCBI taxonomy): Eukaryota > Metazoa > Arthropoda > Insecta > Odonata > Coenagrionidae > Pyrrhosoma > Pyrrhosoma nymphula. The sequence goes on along the minus strand of OY754329.1, from coordinate 173,236,175 downwards.
CATTGGAATTTTTGTATGCTAGCAGTTGTACCTGATATTACTACTATGTAGTGCTCTTGAGAAGAAGAGGGGAGAAAATTCTTAATTTCATCCAACTTTACTTCTTTCCTGACATCAGATAGAGGAGTCCGAAAAACTGGTCTTTAGTCTTTCTGACCTCTCCAGCCCAATATTAAACCTGAGGTGCCTCTTAATATCACTGAATCGATTCCTGGACATATGGCATCTGCAAATTGTGGCTGGCACCAAATGCACCTCTAGCATACAAATTAACAATGAAAGCATCAAGCCCATCCAGCGAAAGAGACCATGATTAATCTTCAGATATTAAAGACAGTATTTGAGTAGAGTCCATCTCTTACGAATAGCCATCATGCGCTGCAAATAATATCATCCTACACATAAAGTTTTGCATGAGGTAATAGGTGCCTCCCTAAGCACATTCTCAGAAGCTCTGCGCGCAACAAAATTCCCTGCCATTACAACTGTCCGCTCAACTCTTGTCTTTTGCAACAACTTTCTTAATTCCACAAATGACAAGGAAAAATCCTGCCAATCACTGTGAGAGAAGGAAAATATTTCTGGAACTTTACACCAGACAAATCCTATTTGTAACCAATTTTGGGGAAGTACGCAGAGAAAAAATGATTCACAGATACAACCACATTAACCGCTCAAGCGCGGAGGACATTTAATTAAATCCCATCCTGGCGGCCGAAGGAGATTTAAATGATTTCACCTTTTTTACGTCCTTTCATTCAATAATTTATAATTTTCAAGATATAGCGTCTTTTGCGTTGAAAATGTTTGTAAGCCTGTGTAAAAATCTAGTTATTATACGCTAATTTTTAAAAACAATTTGGATTAATATTTACTGTTAATTTTATCTCGTTCTCTTAATACCATGGAAACATTTTCAGTTTTTAAAATGTAACAATTTCTTTTCATTTACATGTTCTATGCGTGTAGCATGTAATTATTAACAAATTATACTATACATTTTGTTAATAATTACATGCTACAATTTCGTTTAATAGTTTTTAAAGATTTCATAATCATGCGTATACTTTCAATATGGTTACCGGTTTCACCAGCATGACATTCTTCGGCTGTGAGCGATTATTAGTTAATCATTTCATGGAGAAACACATTTTGTGGTTTAAAACATTAGTATTGAAATATTTAATGACTTTACCTAAGTAATTCTGCTTCGTGTGATAAGGTTCGAATCAATCCAAGCACAAACCCACTGCAAATGGTTCACGCCAGTATACGCTGTCTCTTCTTTTCCCATGCTTGGTACAAACTGCGCACCTCTTATGGGTCTTTGCTTTCTTCCCAATTGCAGGTATCCTCCTCAAAAAAATGTCTTTCAGTGATTCGTGGCACTAAATTGTCCAAGGAGTGACGACCTAGTACACATTGCCCGTATGCAGTTCCATAATTCAAAAATATTCCCTCGGCCATTTGCAAATGAAATGAAAGATTATTCTCCAAGACCACAGATCATGGTCCAATGTTTTGCATGTATTTTCCCTGTGAATGACGTATGAATATGGGATTGCTGTATTCAAAAGTCTCCTAAATAACTTCATATTCCACTTGTTGTGGCATTTCCTTTTGATCAAATACGTATGCAATAGCTGGTCCTTGAGAACCACCCATGAATTTGTTATAGTCGAACACACAAAGACTCTTCCGAGTCTCTTTTTCACCTTTGGATACCGCTCTCATTTCATCACTGTGGAATGCAGAGATCATCGAGACAATTTTTTTGTCTCTCCATTTGAAAACAGCAACGGGCCCAGAATGTTGTCCATATATTTCGTCCTTCTGCAGCTTCTTCTCCTTCACGTACTTTGGGACATCCTTTCTGTTCAACCTCTATGTTCCAACACAATCAGTCTTGTATTTACTTTTCATTAGTGTTGCAAGAGCTCGAGAATTATAAAAATTGTCCATCCAAACACAGCATCCGTGATTTAGCAGCGGTTCTACCAGGTGTAAAACTATTGCTGTTGTCTTGTTTGAGTTACCTGGTATGATTTTCGAGGGGTATACAGTATCTTTACCTGTGTATACAAGAAAGGACCATAGGTAGCCAGTATTTGCATCACAAAGCTCGTAGGTCTTGATTCAAAACTTTGATGCCTTCAGAGGATGTAACCCTTGAAGGATATAACGCCTGCCCTTCCACAATGTCAAAGACTTATCCATTGAATTGTTGCAATTTGGTAAAAAATGTCTGAAATTTTTCATTTAGATGTTCAATTACAGAAAATTTTTTTTTTGAACTTCGGAGAACTCAGTTGATATTTTTATTCATTGTTATAGAAATGAAGAAATTTACCAATTATCTCAAATCGGTCCCTTGAAATTACATCCCCAATACCTAGACTTGATATAACTCTCTTTGTTGAAAAGTAAGCATGAAAAGTTGGCTTCTGCACAATTCCTATGAGCATGAATAGTCCCAGTGTTACGTATATTTCTTCTGCTGTCAATGGTTTCCAAGCGGTAATTCTTGACTTCCTTGTAATGGGGGCTCACTTGATGAAATCTGTTACTGAGCATAACGATTTGATTTGATTTATTTTAAACATTCAAAAACAGCCGATGTCGGCCTTTACATTGAACATTTACAACTTAGAATCTGCAGCATTAACAAAATACGAGGGTTGGAACTTAAATAGTGGCAACTATTTATTCACAACTGATACAAAAGAGTTACATGTTTGCACCTGTTACTGTCCTTCAAAGTAGTCACCAGCGTTGTGTAGAACCCGTTGCCAGCGATGTGTAAGGCGTAGTAATACCGTTAGCAGAGCCTGTTCTGTTGATGGTGCGAATGGAGCGGTCTACTGCCTGTCGAATCTCTGGAACAGTTCTGAAGCGAATGCCACGATGTGGTTACTTCATCTTCGGGATAAAATCAAAGTCACAAGGACTTAAGTCCGGGGAGTATGGTGGATGGTACAGTACTTCCCAGTCCCATCAACCGAACAGAGCAGCCACAGCTTGCGCTGTATGCACCCGCGCATTGTCGTGCAAAATGATGGGTGCTGTGGAGGAATGTAATGCGTTAGGATAACACCATCACAGTCGTACACGAGAATCACCATAACTTTCACCATACTGGGGGTCTGATGCACTTTCGACTTTCGCAGCGACCCATAATGACGCCATTCGTTGGATTGGCGTTTCAGTTTTGGCTCGTACGATTTGGCCCATGTCTCATCCAGTGTTACGATACGGCACACTTGGAGCACTATGAGCACGAAGGAGAGGCTTTCTCGCGCCGTATCGTAACACTGGATGAGACATGGGGACACTTCCTTGGGGGACACCAGAAAGGATAGGTAGATTTTCTGATGAGGCTCCGTCAAGAACAACACGCTGAGTGCGGTCGGTGAGGAATTTGGACAGGATAGATAGAAAAGCACCGTGAATGTTGTACCGATTAGCCAATTTGTGGATTAAGAGAGTATGATTTACGGAGTCGAAAGCTTTCGCAAAGTCGATGTAGCAAACATCAAGTTGAGAAGAGGCTTCGAAGGCAGCGGTGATGTGCTGATGCAGTACAGTGAGGTTAGTAGCGCAGGAGCCACCCGGGAGGAAGCCATGCTGCTGAGGTGAGATGTATGGGATGGCAAATGATAAGAGACAGTTATGAATAATACGTTCAAATAGGATGGAAAGAATGGGAAGGATAGATATAGGACGATAATTACTCACATCACCTTCGCGCCGGATTTTAAAATGGGAGTCACGAGTGCTGAAGGAAACGAACCAGCTGCAAAATAAACGGTTGAACAATTTACACAGGGGGATATGAAGAGTGTCCGCGGTTCGGAGTAGAAAGAGTGATCCAAGGTCGTCAACCCCGGTGGCTTTGTTGGGAGGTAAACATTTGAGGAGGGATAGGGTCTCGTCGTTCTTAACAGAGACCATGGAGAGTGAGTGAGGGCAAACCGGAAGAAGTGTTGGGAGGTCGATTTGTGGGGTGTGTGTAGCGAAGTTCGAAGAGAAGTAACTGTTGAAGGCCGAAGTTCGTTCGGCACCCGAGAAATGGCCCTGATCTGATTTGATGATGGAGGGTATGCGCACGGATTTGCGTCTCGAATTAAATAGGGACCAGAAGCGTGTGGGGTTGATAATCATGTCGTCTGTAATCGATTTCACACTATTATCGTAGTCGCCGCGTAGGAGATTCCGTGGTACTCGGCGAAGGCGTGAGAATGACGCGTATGTGTGTGGGTTGGGAAAGGACTTCCAAAGCTTCTATGCTGCCCGTTTATTTTTAAGTACGAGGGATGTTTCCGCTGAGAGCCATATGGGTCTCTTCTTGGATACCCTTCGAGAAGGGATGAAGTCGGCGGTGACACCGCGCACAAAGTCATAAAATAAGTCCAGAGCGTCTTCCGGGGACCCGCCTCTCCAGGAGGTCCCAAGGCAGGAGCGAGAGTACGCGGTTAATGGCATCCCAGTCGGCCTTTCTCCAGGCTTTCACTGACCGAGCTGGTGACGAGGGATGAGCGGAAGTGTGGTGGGGGAGGGGCACGGGTAATGAGAACTCAAGGGAGGAGTGGTCTGATTCGAAAATGTTTCTGCACGTAGTGGGGGGGTGTACACTGAATGAGGAAAGGATGAGGTCCAATGTTGCCAAATTTCTGGTCAGAAAGGGATTGCACTGGAAGAGACCCATGCCGTCAATGAAGTGGTCAATGAAAAACGTGCCATTGGAGTCGGCACTGCTGGTTGATGAATTCCATGTGATGGGAAGATTGAAATCTCCGAGCAGGATCAGGTCACCAAGGGTCTGCAAGCGGATAACTGACTCAAGGCATTCCTCCAACATGGAAATGTTGCTCGAAGGGGGTCGATAAAAGCAGCCAATGAAAAGTTTGCTAGGCAAACGGGTTCCACACCCACTCTCAAGTCGGAATTCCGTCCAGATAATCTCGCACTGGGACTTGAGATCGGAACGCCGAGTCGCCGGGATGGAGGAGTTGATCGCCAGTAGTACACCACCACCGCGAGAATTCCGATCCCTGCGAAACACTTGATGACTGCGTGTGAAGTCTAGTTCACTGTCTACCACTCTGTCGCTGAGCCAGGTTTCGGAAAGGGCTATCACATCCAAAGCACAGAGATCGGAACAGTGGGAGGAAATAGTGGAGAGCTTTTTCTGAATACTCCTAACGATTTGGTAATAAAACTGCAAGACAGGGCCGGGGTTGAGGCTGACATCCCCGGCGAGGAGAACGAGGAGGGCGAGTAGATTCCACCCAGAAGACGAGCAACTCGGGGCGGTCCCTTGGTAGCGTTCTCTCGGCGAGAGGTCCGGCGGCGGCCGGGATAAATGGAGATGGCCGACGTTGAAACTGAAGGCATGGAAGGCGTTGAAGTGAATATCACCGTACCTATTCAAGTTTTTGGGATATCCTTTCAGAGGGGCCAGATAAGGTGAGTGACTGCGAACATTGGAGGATCCACACAGAAAAAGCACCGGACCAAAGAGAACTACCACTGAAATCGCAACAGAATACACAGACCGAGGAGCGCGTGGGTGGTTACCGGCGGCCATCTTGGAGCGAAATGGAGGATTTGTTTCCAGAACAATACTTTGAACGAATTCTTCATCAAAAAATAAGTGAAAAATATCTAAAGTATTAGACAAAGTTTTAGCTTTGTCTTAAGGTTGAAAACGACCACAAATATTTCTATTTTACCTAAATAATCTCTCATTCCCTCCCACACAAAGCTTTCTGCTTCATCAACATCCTCAACTTCATCTTAAATAGGCTGCAGAGTATCAATTTCCGAGCAATCATTGATGTAATTTTCTCCATCACTTTCTGAACTTAATCTGTCGTCATAATCATTTCAAGTAATACTTCAGTTATTTCCTCGTCAATTGGAAATGGTTATCTTTTTCTACTTGTTGAAGCCATTATAGAGATACGTATTTATAAAAATAACTGCATGCAGAAAGTACACAAGAAGAAAATAACACCACACGGCATAAAAAGACACCACACAGTATGAAAGATTACAGTGGGCTGATGCTTGGTTTCAAAACTCCTTCGAGGAACGAGCAAAGATTTTGAGGGGGTCCCAGTGTATGTTGACGATACGAGCGACTCTTATCTTCAATAATTCCGGTGATTATGGTTGCGGCAGCCCTTCTGAAGAGTGTGCATCTCGTGGGAAGGTGATGGAGAGGGGATGGGGACGAAAGAAATTGAACGTCATTGAGAAGATTCTGCTTCCAGTTCCTTCTTTGAATAAGGCTGAGACTAAGAATGGACTCTCCGTGTGGACTTCCCATGGTCTCTTAACGACCTGTGCCTTCCCCAGATCGCTACCATGTGGGTTTACCCTTTAACAACCCCCCCACCCTTTCACCCTCCTCTCAATTCCCAATCCTTGTTCTCTCCAACCCCACCCCCTCTCAACATTTTCCTCCCCTCATTGCAATTTTGTATATATATATATACGGATGTCTGAGCTATAATTTACACCTGACGATGGTGTTGTACACCGGTCGAGTAAAAACCTTATTCCTGTGGAAAATTGCCCATCTTTTTCTTTCATTATGACCAAATATTATTTGGCTCAAAACCAACATTCCACATTCAAAGTGCATGATAACTGTCAGCATTTATCATATCTAACAGTATGTACCGCACATGATTTAAACTCTGCCCTTCAGCTTATTCTGAGCAAATCATACCCAAGGAGTTTTCTCGGGAGGTGAGGAGTTGGCAGCCCTTCTGTTCAGCATTTGGTGGAGACAGAGGAAGGTGTATGCATTCCCCGCCACTCCGTGACATATTCCATATCCCTTCCTCAAGAGGCCCCTTGCCCAGACCACATCTCCACATTTGATGGCAGCATCTAAGTAACGCTCATCGTTGAATACCTGAAAGATGGAATTGTTTCAGTGAAAATAAGAAAATGCAGCAATCTGACAGCCATTGTGACATTAGTTTTAAAATAATATTGATGATAAATAATTACCTATAGCATTAAATTTTAAGGATATGATTGTTTTTATCATTTATACTCCTAATTAACTTTTTAAAAATTTCATTCCTAAGATACCTATGCACCGAGGGGAACAAATTCTCCATGAACAAATCACTCTTTTCCGAGCACTTATTTCCTTGTTTTAATTTATTTGTTATTTTTGCATTGCAATTTACTTTGTAATACATATTTGTAGAGATCCGTGAAAGTGGTTTTATTTTTTGCTAAACTTAATTTTAAAACTATGCGACTTTGGTGTTTTAGAAAATCTTGGCGTTGTTATTATAATTTAACAATTTTTTGCACATTTATAGGTGTTTTAATTTTTTTTTGGTACGCATTTTGTGCATTTTACATAACATATTTAATAAAATGTTGATTGTACTAAATTTCTGATAAAATCAAATGAACGAAATGGTTCAGGTTGCGTTAATATTATAGAATGAGCAAGAAAAGGTGCCAAGGGAAGGTGGGTAGCAAATAGATGCAACAAAATCGCTTAGTATTGATTACAGCTGTTGCCAATCGCAATCGGTCAAGAAAAGCAGTGAAAGAAGAATGCTTAACTAAGCAAAAGCGGAAACAACAAAACTTGAACTGTGGGTGTGTCAAAATGATTTTTTTTTTTGCATTGAAGTACAGTGGAGCACCGAATATCCGACGATCTGTCCACTAATAAGTAGCACCCCCTCTCCTCCTATCCTTTTCTGTTCCTCCCCCTCTCCCCCAAGTGCGTTCGCTTCCGTTCCCTGCCAGCGGCCGTGTTTAAGTCTACAAAATTGCTACATTAGGTAGGTTTCACATGGACGTGGACGACCCCCGCTCCGAATGGAGCATCTCATCCTTTCACATTGGCACGGACAACATATGTCCGAGTGTCCACGTAGGACACAATCCCAGTTGTGTAGAGGTTGCCAAGCTGGAAGGACATCATGCAACCTAGTGTAATCAAAGGAATTGATATATACCATGCTATGAAAGAACAGAAGAAAAATGCCCCGCCAAAGGCGGTTTTGGGTGCACCCTATAGTGGCACAGAGATCTTAGACAGAGAGCGATAGACAGTGTCTATTTCACCATCCATAGCACAACTCGCAGTGGCCTTTCTCCGAGCTCTCACAACAAACTACAACCTGCTTTGTCCACACAAGCTGTCCACGTTCATGTGTATGCACCAACCTGTCTCTGTGGCCCGTACGCGTGTGGATGGACCGCGGTGCGGAGGGGCGATGCAGATGGCTCCACCACGTGTGGACGGTCTGCGTTCATGTGAAAGCTTCCATTACTGCCAATGGAACTTACTATTGGTGCAAAAAAGGTAGAACGCTGAACTTTAAGTATTTGAATGAAATTCCGCCGTAGATCCATAGAGTCGTGTAATATATTGTTTTACTCCTTGTTTATTTGACTACAAAATGCATTCATTGAAATATATTTAAATGTAAACCTTTAGCTTCTACGGTCGAAAGAGTGAAGAAAAACATGCGAAAAACTAGGAGAATGGCGAAACGGTCGTCTTCTCATCTCGTCTTGGCCAAAATATTTGATTGGTGCACTTCATTATTTTATATGAAGAAAACGACACCTCCACATTACAAATATTCTTTTAAAATTAAACCGCTTTAGCCTAGTAATTTCATTTTTAGTGGTCAGCTCACATAGTGCGGAGCACGGATCATCCGTGTACATGTGGAACGGGCTGGTTTTCCTCCAACAAGTTATTCAATGACGCTGTCAACTGCATTACGGTGAGTCACCGCAATTACTGCTCGGCATTGATGCATTCCAGGCACGTGAGCTTATATTTCCGCTGTTCCGTGGTAGTGTTATTATTGTTAAATTTCTTTCTGCGCATCATTGATTCTGAATATCTAATTCTTCAGGAGAGAAAGTGCGTCGTTCTAGATATTTACGAGAATGTGAGAATTGATATATTGGAATCGAAGAGAGAGTCCATGGTTAATTTAACGGCGAATTCCGGCGGAGAAATCACATCGAGGGGGAATGGCAGTGCCGAAGGCACTAAGATATGGCACCGTTCCGGTGAGCGGAGCTCACCACAACCGATCTTTATACATATTCAAAAAGTAGGGCATCGCGGTAGATTATAAAATTAGTGTGTGAGGTGTTGTTTGTGTGAAACTTGAATTATTAAAATTTGAGTACATTTTACTTTTGCTCAACTTAAGGAAGGGATGGGGATTACAATATAGTTCAGTGCGCACTATATATTATGCAAATGATATATGCCACGAAAAAGCAAGTTATTGGCCTTTGGTTCATAATGAGATAGCGTGAATGAACTCCAGCAGCGTTAAACAATGAAGGCTTAGGCTTTAATCATTTTGACTCATAACATTTGCGATTTTTTTGCTAATTCACATAACATTCATGAGGAAGGCGCAATTTCGTTGTAGTTACTGATTTTGTGGTATTTCGCATTATTTTGTGATATCGTGTCTCGCGAATTTTACGAATCTCTACATTTTTGTTATAAAACGATTTTTTAAACTTCATTTCAATGTGATTTCTTACATTTTTATTAATTTAAGTGTATTTTACATTCCAGTATTTTTGTTCGAACTCAATAATTTTGATGTATCATTGACCTATTTTATCCATTAATTAGCCAGAAAAACCCACCTATCTGCGGGATTGACGTATCTCGAAACGACATAAGTTGAGTGTAGGATTTAAGTCTTTCCCGGCGAATGCTTAGGATGAATAGTTCTCGGGTTTCCAGCCGGGTAATGGTGTTAAACTGCACCGACGTTTCAATAGCTTAGTCTGCCATCATCTTCAGGGTTAATGATTTTTGCCAGAGTTGTCATGTCTTTATAGTGTCACAATTTCATTAGGTTTTTCCTGATTCGTCGGTTTTTATTTTTCCCGCCTTTCTTTTAGCATTCTCAGAGTAGGTTTCCAAGCACTGCTGAGTTGGAAACCTTTGTCTCGGTTCAAGTTTTTACTTTCCAGCCTAATCTCCACAGCTTCTTTCACAATACGATCCCAATAGTCCTTTGTTTTGCAAAGCACTTTGGTGTTGGCAAAGTCGATCCTATGGCCATTTTCCAGGCTGTGTTCCGCAACCGCCGATTTTTCCGGATGGAAGAGTCTGATGCACCTTTCGTGTTCCTTTAGGCGTGTTTCTACGGTGCGTCCAGTCTCACCAATGTACACCTTTCCGCATTCGCAAGGGATGCTGTATACTCCAGGTGTCTTCAACGGCAGGTTGTCTTTAGCGGTTCCTAGGATGTTTCTAAGTTTTGCCGTTGGTCTGTGGGTCGTCTCGAACTCGTGCTTGGCTAGTATCCTCGAGATCTGGTTGGATACTTTTGGGATGAAGGGGAGACAGGCTCTGCTTCTTGGTTTGGTCTGCGTATCTCTCGTCTTCTGAGTGATGGTCCTTTTCAGGGCCAATTGGATCTCTCTGTCTGTGTATCTGTTGGTACAAAAGGTCTTCTTCAGGTGCTCAATTTCCGAGTTTTGGTTCCTCTCATCCGACACTGCCTTTGCGCGGTGGAACAGCGTAGTCATCACTCCTATTTTTTGTGCGGGATGGTGGTTACTTTTTCCGTTCAGATATAGGTTGGTGTGTGTTGGCTTCCTATACACGCTGTGGCCCAAGCTTCCGACGTTCTTCCTTTCGATGAGGATGTCGAGGAAGGGCAAGTGGTTGTTCTCCTCGATTTCGACGGTGAACTGGATCTCGGGACGGATGCCGTTCATGTGAGCAAGGAATTCTGTGAGCGATTCCCGTCCATGTGGCCACACAATGAATGTGTCGTCCACATATCTGAAGAAGTGCTTTGGACAGAGGGTTGCTGTTTCCAAGGCACGTTTTTCAAAGTCTTCCATGAAAAGATTGGCTATGGCCGGCGATAGTGGAGACCCCATGGGAATTCCTTCCTTTTGCTCAAAATATTGGCTGTTGTAAAGAAAGTAGGTGGATTTCAAGACGTGTTGGAACAATTCCACTGTCTTCTGGTCGAACAATGTCTTGAGGAGTTCAATTTCTGCTTCGACTGGTACTCTCGAGAAGAGCGACACGACGTTGAAACTCGCCATGATGTCTCCTGCGTCAAGTTGGATGCTCTGTAGGGTTCTGACGAAGCTTGCGGAATTCTTCACGTGGTGCGGCCCCTGTCCCATTAATGGAGACAGCAAGGTGGTAAGATGTCTCGCCACCAGGTAGGTTGGTGATCCAATAGTGCTCACAATTGGTCTCAGCGGGACGCACTCTTTGTGAATCTTGGGTAGGCCGTACAACCTCGGTGGGACGGGAGCTTGCGGTATCAGGCGTTGGTTAGTCTCAGATGCCGGCATGGATCTCTTAATCAAGACGATTGTCTTCTTCACAATAGCGTCCGTAGGGTCACGTGTAATCATCCGATAGGCCTGGTCCTCAAGGAGCATCCAGACTCTCAGGTGATAGTCTGTCGTTTTCATTAGCACAGTAGCATTTCCTTTATCTGTCAGAATTTCTAAACCTTCCTCTTCTTCCAGAAGCCATATTGCTAGAACTACGATATTACTAATAATATTGTCTCAAAAATACTCATGTCACAGCACACAACACTCTTGAATGATCAGTTTCAGGAGAGACTGTCTCACTGAGCCAGTCTGCCATGATACGAAAATGTTAGTCACAACAGATTTGTAGATGGAAAGGACTTCGAAGTGTATGTATGCAGAAAGGCTCGCATGCTAACAAAGGCATCATTCAGCATCCTGTTATCTTGATTTGTGCTCACGTAAAGATTCCCTTTCCTCCTTACCAGCGAGATAAGTAAACTCGAACAAAGACGATGAGTCATTCTGCAGACAGATGGTCCAGTGGAACCTATTACGCGTATGGCGATAAGGAAAAAACCTCTCATGAAAGTAAGATGCTCCTATCGTTGAGTGCTTTCTGAGATGATAAGGATATAATTGGGCTGTATATCCTTCTCTGTCATGGCAAAAGGATGAAGTTTCCTGGTCTCACACCAAGTAAACAAACCTAGAGTAAGGAGATGCATCATTTAGGCGAAAGATGGTCGAACAAAATCTCATTATCTTGACATGACCAAGAAAAAATTATCATGATAGGAGGACCTTCTATATTCTGAATGCTTCTCTTATAGCAATATATATATCTTTGTGCGGTCTATAACTTCATTTGTACTGAGGAAAGTATTCGGTACCCTCCTCATACAAACAGCAAGCAAACCTTGTTGACGGGAGTTGGATTCTTCATGTGATATTACGTCAAAAACATATAATACCGTGAAATATCCACAGAAAAAAATTCAGATGGAAGAAAGATATATTCTTAGTCGAATGCCCCTACATAAATATGACCTTCTATCATTTGACAGTCCCAGGGGCCTTGAGAGTGAAAGGAGGGCGCAGTGTGCCATATGAACACACTCGGCAGTCTAGCGATATTTTTTTTGTGCCGAAGAGACACACTCGGTTGTCAAAGGTTAATTAACTCAGTCCATCAGCTGTTGAATAAAATTATTCACCACTAGTTTTTACACATTTATCTTCTTGGGACTACATCCACCAAACACCACTCTCAAATTGGTATGACAAGTCCTTATTGCAGTGCGTGAGTGAGGTAGAACAAGGATTGAAAATGCACTCTCGGAGTAAATACATACTTCGTAAGCCAGGCAGAACAAGTAAACTGCTCCGGGAGCACCGTGGCACCAGTGCACCAGCTTGTCCTTCTCTCGGCCCAGAGAAGATGGCACGTTACCACTCGGAAATGCAGTGGCGAGGAAGAAGTCGATGGTCGGTCGAACTAATTCAGTTAGCTCAGAATCAGTTAAATGCTCCCTTGCCTGTGAGAATTGACAGGAAATGCAAAAATACAATTTACGTTAGTGCTGATAACCTACAGCAGTGGGGCCCAACATTTTATTTTTTATTTACATTCCCCTTTGTCACCCATTTCCAAATTTGAACCCCTTATATATCACAATTTTTTTTATAAATTTGATTGTTTCAGGCTTGACTTCGTGGAAGGGATAGATGCAAGGGACATTTTTAATAAAAACCTTTGCACTTTTCCACTCTTAATGTAAAAACTGCGACCGGTTTCACCTTAACAAGGCCAGAAGATGTCTTATTAAGGTGAAACCGGTCGCAGTTTTAAAATAAAGAGTGGAAAAGTACCAATAAAGCCCCCCCCCCCCGGCTACGTGCCTGTTCCTTTGATGCGGATAAGGAATTAAAAAACTCTCAACATTTTTAACTCAAAGCAGCAAACACAAACATTGTCAACACCTCTCCCTAACACCATTTGCATGGCTCCGTGCCACTTTCAACCTTGAAAACAGTCACTAAGTAATAGCGTCAACTTCATTGGGCCAAGTTTGAGACTTCAGCGCTCTAACCCCTAATCAATGTACATATTCATGAACCAATGTAAAAAGTTTTTTTAAGGATTAAAAACAACACTTACATAATTGTAAAATCATAATATCACAATAAATACATATGGCATATACCTGTGTAACTTGAACATGATTACTAAATATAGCAATAAAATGCATCCACTTTTCAGCAATGCAAAGTTTATATCCTTGACAAAAAAACCACAGCAGGAAATGAGTGAAATCGCAAAACAGCCCCGTACTTGATAATAATGTACTTCCAGTGAGGCTGGAATATACCTCTAATCTACTTAAGAATGCCAAAGTAAAGGGAATATATAATTATTCTAGAACAAGGAATGAGCCAAAAAAAAACAACTGACTTAAGCCTTTTGAGGCAGGTACAAAAAAACTCACCAACAGTAATGTATAAAGTATGCCAGAAATTCCATGGGCTGCTCCAAGGTAATATGAGCCATGCCAGCAATACATTAGAGGCACTTTACGATGCTCAGATTTCGCCAGAGCTTTTCCTGATGCAATGATGGCAGAAACAACCTAAAGTAAACAGTAATGGAGAATATATTTTCAACATTTCTCTCTCATGTATTAAGTCTAGCTTCATAATGACATCAGTGAGTACCTGCAAAATATGCACTCAGCATATCTTGCAGGAGTATTTTTTGTCACTGATATGAAAAGAAAAGTTAACCAAATAAACTATGACAATGGAAGCCTTCACTCCACGAACTTGCTCTAACACTATTAATACACAGAAAAAGGGAAAAAGCTATCGATGCTCTACATATTATGCCCATTCTTACACTTCAGGTTCCATCGCATAGTTGTACATGTTTCAGAAGTTTGCCAAACAAATCAACAGCTGAAACAAAACTCCTTACCTGACGGATAATGTTGTCTTCAATAGTATTTGGCTTTAAATAGTGATTCAGAAAAAGGAGAGCAAACAAATAGCCCACTCTGCCATAAAGAGCTTCGTCAGGAAGGTCAGATTTCAAATCAGTTATGTCAGGAGCAATGGATTTTATCCTGCAATAAAAGTTGTAACATATTAAGTTATCATCGATTAAATTTCTACTTTCAGTAGATGGCAAAAAATTGACTAAAGTTACCTTTTAACCAGCTCAGCGGACTGATCGTGCTTACCCCGCGAATGGTAAAGAACAGCTCCCAAAGCAAGAGGACCAGGATCTCCAATTATAAACGTCACATCTCGATTCCTCAATCTAGAGAATGCAGCTTCCAGAATTCTGACAGAACGCTAAAAATAAATAAAATTCACTGATTAGTAGGTAATTTTGAACATATTCATTCATTTGCTATTCTACCAATTGACTTGATAGTTTTCATGCAGAGTGAATAAGGTCAACTAAGCAATTTTGATTATTTTTAAAAATTCACATCATGCCTAGCTAGATATCTGTCCTCTGCTAAGTTTCTCTTACCCTTCTCATACTACCTATGTGTACTAGCCAAAAGCCTGAGGGCACAGTCCAAAATTCACTGCCAGTAATGCCAGTGCTGCCAAAGCATTCCTTTACAATTAACCTGCAGTTATGTACAGTGACCAATGATACCATCCAGTAGATATCATCATCTAATGACTTAGGATTCTTCTGCCACAAATTGAACTAAAATGCAGCAGTAGCCACAGAAAAGCTACTGATACAGCAACCATCAAAAGCAAAAGGCAGAAAAACTTATAATTCAACAAGGTAAATAAATAGAACATGCCGAGTTGGTAGCTACTGATTCATATATACCTATATCATCATTTATAACAAATTAATTTTTTTGAGGAAGATATGGAGAAAAACTGATGCACAAAATAGCTCTGACCTGATGATTTTCATGCTAAAGCATTGAAACCCAGGTTTCGTGAGTTATTTATTAAGTGGTATTGTAAAAGTTTTCCTACATTAATTAAATCCTTTTAAAAACTGATGTATTACAAGTTACTTAAAGTGGCCATATGGGATTTACTGTGGGCTGTAAGCTGCAGCAGACCATTCCAAAATTGCACTGCCGTGGTGACAGTACCTACTGTCTCGCATGCTGTTTTAAGGCTGTTTTACACTAGGCACTTCAGTGCACAATGGTGTGTGCATGGATGCACATTGAAAATGTCATCATGTATAGTGGTGAATAGCTAGAACACTTTCACAAATGAGAGATGGGAAAACAGCCCTTGATCTAATTCCAAGCCTGCATTCTCGCATTGCAAAAACATGTGCTACTTCAAATTGTGCAGTTAAGTGCCTCGTGTATAACGGCCTTTACCGCAGCACTGAGAGTGCTCACAGTAAGTTTCAGAGCACACTGCAATTCTTCTTCTTCCATCTCTCCCTTCTTTACCACCCATTCTCTCTCCCAACAATCACCTACTTTTGACAGTCTACTCCCTTTTACTGCATCCTCCATGCTTGGGATCACCACAAAATCGGCCGTGTATATTTTTACAGCATCCTTCGACTTGATTGTCAGCGTTATTGCACATTGCGCAGCGTGATGACGTAGTTACGTCATTGTCTTAGGGTGGGCGTGCACTAGCGCGACCACGACCTGTCACATATGGCCACTTTCTACGTGATAACAAATGGAATGAAGCGCACTAGGCAAAATGTGACTCGTTGGTTGAATCCGAGTCGTCCAACCAAAGGTTTTGAGTTTGGTCGTCCCCAACTCGCTGGTTTTTGCTGCCAGAAATAACACACCTTGTATGGCACGTCACGCATTTCCTCAGACTCCACTCCGACCAGCTACCCAGGGAAAAAAATCTGTACTGTGGTGGGCTTTATGAGGGATGATTTGCACTGGAAGTGTACTGTGGAGACTGTACTGTGGAGAGAGCTATACTGTAACAGTGCTGCATCACTATGCTGGAAGTGTACTGTGGCACAAACTGTACTGTAACAGAGCTGTGTGACAGGACTGGAGCTGTAATATAGCTCAGACTGTACTGTGACAGAGCTGTGCTACCAGGACTGGAACTGTACTATAGCTCAGACTGTACTGTGACAGAGCTGTGTAAGAGGGTTTGAACTGTACTATAGCTCACACTGTACTGTGACAGAGCTGTGTAACAGGGTTTGAACTGCACTAGAGCTCAAATTGTACTGTAACTGAGCTTCTGTAAATCGTGAAACATATTATGATATGTATAATGCATATAAGTGGAAAATGTTTCTAGTGTAGATCCAGCTTCAGAATAAGCTGAAGAGGATAGTTGTTGAAACAAATATAGTCAGAAAAACAGATTGTGAACAACATTGGTCATGCAGTCCAAAACAATAAAAAAACAGAGGAATCCACATTATCAATGACCAAGTATAGGTACTACACGCCAATTAAAAATTACCCCGAGAGTCATGATTTCAAAAATGTTGGAGTAAATTAAGAGTAAAATTACAATTTGAAAACAGTAACGATTAGTAGTAAAAGTAAATAATCAAATGTAATCGTCACGGGACTCAGATTATTTGTAATACATTACATCCCATCACTATGGATCCATATCTTACAGCTACCCTCAAGAAAATCAATTGCTAAAATTGTTAAGTTACCTACTTTAAAATTTCAGTTTACTTATAAGATTCTTCATAGTAACCTAAACCATCCTTATAAAGTTTCTCCAGAAACCCTTTAGAGACCATCAAAGTTACTTTAAGGTTTTACGTTATACCTTCTTAAGATATACACCTCAACAGTTTTTGTTATTGACGACTTTAAAGAAACTTTCTGGGCCTGAAAGTACATAAGCTCACTGCACAGTTTTTGTCTTAAGTTATTGACACCTCTAAAGTAACTTAGGAACTCAAAGTAGTTTAGTTTTGTCAACAGTTTTCACTTCTAAGTTATGTACATTTGTCACGTGACAACCCAATTAAGTAACACTGCACTTTAAGAAAAAAATACGATGGCTCCACAAAGATATAGGTAGGTAGTAGGTAAGATATATGTATTTCAAGAGGTGCTGGTATTTTCTATCCAGACGAGACAAGACCTACGATTTAAATTTTAGTTACAAGATGGATGTCGAAGAGTTATAACTCTTCAACATCCATCTTGTAACTAACATTTAAATCGCAGGTGGTGTGGTCGTGTTCTGGTCGCAGGGTGTACGACAATGATCTGTCGTGGTTGTGCTAGTGCGCCCCCACTCTTACTAGTTGAGGATGTCATCATCTTCCACATCACCCGCCGTCCATGGCTATCACACCTAGAGCGTTGACAGCGCGACAGTGTAGTGCTGGAGGAAAAAAGATAGATCGGTGACGACACTACATACTCTTGCGGGGTAAAACGTGGCCATGAAATAAAGAATTAATTCCGGTGTTTTAGTGTATGATAAATTATCCTAACATCTGCCGAAGAGGATAAGAAAGCGAAGTGAAATGAGAAGAAGACATTAGTGATTCTTCGGAATTTTTCGCAACGCGGACTTCGATAACCTGTCTGCGTTTCAACGATGATCCACCACTGGCATTGTACCTTCGGCGCAGTCGATGGCTATGGAATTATGAATATTTGCCGGAAGAGAAGGATATCTCTATATATTAGGGCCTCAGAAAGAAAGATATCAAACGGGATTCGTGAAGCTAGTGGCCAGTTTTAACTCAGTTGCCCATCTAAGTGAGTGTGGTGTACCGGGAAGCATACAAGCCGGGCAATCCCCGATGTCGTGATGAGAAGTCGACATATTTTTGTATCACCTTATTAATGAAAGCAATATTCTGAATATTTAATGTCTTTTTTCTTGAGTTATTGTCACCGACAGCATGTAAAACAAATATGTAACATATCGAGCAGTATCTCTATGGGGATTTACAGTCCCAGCGTCGCCCGTATTGCTGCCATGGAATTCCTTGTGCTTTCGGGTTTGTTATGTGATATCTATTCAATACAACTGGCCTTGCTGAACATATCAATATCGCAGTGTATTTGGCCGTGGCAGGTTTACGAATGAATTTAACGTATTTTTGGGGGAATTTTCTCCGGGGCTTGTAATTGATATACATATATGAAGTTGATATGTACGCAGAAATATATCAACCCCGTATAAGTCACCTTATTTAGTGATGCCACTCACTAATTGTTGAAATTAGTTTTTTATTGGCTGAAAAAAAGGAATAAATTTCTCGGCTTACACTCGAGTAGATAAGGTATTTCATTTATTTATTCATTAAACAAAAAAAAGCCATTTACGCCTATTGAATGAGAGAGCAAATAAAATAAAATCAACAGCATAATGTCAACATAATAAAAAAGATGCTCAAGGCTAAGGAATTAGCATTCAAGTAATTAAGATGTCCCCAGGGGTGGAAATCAATGCTCCTGTGAGCTCCTAAAAAGCTAAATTGATGAGAAGCGATCAATGGAAAGCTTGCGGAGTGGAGTTTAAACAGTAAGAAGGGGATTCAACCACAGAGAGACCTCTGATAAGAGTGAAGGTTGGATTTTAAGTAGGTGGAGTAGCTTGATTTCTTGAAGGTTCTGCACATTAAAGGACATTGAGTATCCAGAATAGAGGAAGCCACTCAACATCACGTGGATGAAACGTTACAGATAGCACAATCGACAATGTCATCTATAAGGAGTGAGAAGAAAAGGGGCCCTAACACACTCCACTGAGGAACATGAAATAGCTCAGGGAGGGAAGAGGAGCAGAGAATGTTGTCAATGAGAACTAATTGAGAACTTGAAGGAAAAGAGCTTCAGAGTAACATCAGAAGAAATAAGTAAATGTTATACAATGCTATACAGTTGGATGCAAGCTTATGAAGCAGTTCACGATTAATTATATAGGTCATATGCCCTAGAGAAGTAATGCCGTAAATATCGCATGTTGAGAGGAGAGTTGGAGGTGATGCCATGTTAAAGACATGCAAGTTTGACAAAGCAAAAGTAACCCATAATAAACCATTGTTGATTTCATATATTGAAGGGTAGAGTAAATGAAAGAAGGTAATTAATAGTAGATTATTCCCAAAAAGAAAATAGAGATATGGGTGAATAAAAAGAATGGGTACAAGACAATAATTTTTCCTCATGACCTTAGAACTTGATTTTAGAATCAAGGTGACATTATGGAGCTTCCATTCACAAGGGAAGTACCCCGCTAGAAAATTGGTTATACATTGGGTAATTGATATGGACATGCAAAGAGCGAAAGGTGCCAGTTTGAGGAAGAGGTCCAATACTCGTCGTAGGGTCCAATGGCTTTCACAGTGGAATTGAGAACATCAGGCAGAAAGTCTCCAGTGGGGAAGTTGTGAACTTCTGCCAGTGAGTGAGTTCAAACAGATGTGAGCGAAGGATAAAATGTGTGAACACTTAAAGTTGTGAAGTAGATTGAAAATGCTCATTTTAAGGCATAAGACCAATATTCTCCGTGTTTATGATGCTTATCTTGTATCAGCCTACTATGCTTTCTTCCACTCTCATCTTGCCTATAGTCTGCGGCTGTGGCGCCACACCACGGATGTGAAAAAGGTA